>CM033651.1:14807263-14974397 GCA_019512145.1 Engystomops pustulosus
TAAGTAAGGTGGATGCCTATATAATGGCAGCTTAGATACAGCAGCTCAGCTCCATGTAAGGTGGATGCCTATATAATGGTGGCTTAGATACAGCGGCTCAGCTCCATGTAAGGTGAATGCCTATATAATGGCTGCTTAGAAACAGCAGCTCAGCTCTATGTAAGGTGGATGCCTATATAATGGCAGCTTAGATACAGCAGTTCAGCTCTATGTAAGGTGGATGTCTATATAATGGAAGCTTAGATACAGCAGCTCAGCTCTATGTAAGGTGGATGACTATATAATGGCAGCTTAGATACAGCAGCTCAGCTCCATGTAAGGTGGATGACTATATAATGGCAGCTTAGATACAGCAGCTCAGCACTATGTAAGATGGATGCCTATATACTGACAGCTTAGATACAGCGGCTCAGCTCTATGTAAGGTGGATGTTTATATAATGGCAGCTTAGATACAGCAGCTCAGCTCGGCAGCTGTGTCTGTAAGTAGGGTTCATATATAAGGCGCACGGACTATAAGGCGCACCTTTCATTTCTGAGAAAATTCAAAGGATTTTTGTGCGCCTTATAGTCTGAAAAATACGGTAAATCCAGACACTAAACATCGCCTACTACTCACAGATGGGAGTTGTACAATAGTATCAAGTCTAATTAACAATTGGACATGAATATATTGGGGACTTTTTGTTACAATATTGTGCTACAGTGTATGGATCAGATCAGTGTCTTGGACTCTCCAGTAATCAGCCGGGATCTTTGGAATAATCCGGCAGGGGGGTTACTTTGCTGGGAGCACCCCACAGGAGGAGTGTAGAATTACATGTCTGGATCCTCCAGAGTAAAATTACTATTTTGGTTTCTCTCTGTTTTGGTAATAAATGATGGTCCAAGGATTCCCATCTTTTAAGATGTTTACCATTTATATCTAGGGTGTGACAAAAGACTCACAGGGCCCAAGCTTATTTCCTTTTAAAATCAACCTTAAAGATTATGCTAATGAGCCAAAAAGGCTCCTGGGGGTATTAATAGAGCTCTTACTGGGCTGTAGCTTCACAGGCTGTTACACTGTCACCCCTCCTCCCCCTACCTCCTCCGACCTGATGCAACCTCACACAGTGAGGTTGAGGAGGAGCTATCATAATGCCTGCAGGAGCCCTTGTAGCTCATTTGCATAATCATAAAAGATGGTTTTAGAAGGAATGTGGCCATGGATAACAAATATAAGAAGATACCACAGTCACGGTGCCTGGATCTATGAGTAATGTCCCTGGTTTATCATGATGGATTTTGATAGTTGATTTCCTTTAAAATTTGGGGGCGCATGGTCAGAGATATGTTTACTCCAATCAACCCCCTGTATTTTAGTGTATTTTTATAACATTATTTTTTTTTTTTTTTATCAAACAATATATATTGTTCTATCAAGGCAGATTAGATACAGCAGCTCAGATCTATGTAAGGTGGATGTCTATAATGGCAGCTTAGAGCAGCAGCTCAGCTATATGTAGTGGATGCCTATATATACTGCAGCTAGATACAGCGGCTCATCTTATGTAAGGTGTGATGCCTATATAATGGCAGCTGTGTACAGCAAGCCTCAGCTTATGTAAGGTGGATGTCTATATAATGGCAGCTTTAGATAGCAGCTCGGCTCTATGTAAGGTGGATGTCTATATAATGGCAGCTTAGATACAGCAGTGCTGCTCTATTTATGGTGGATGCCTATATCATAGCAGCTTAGATACAGCAGCTCAGCTCTATGTAAGGTGGATGTCTATATAATGGCAGCTTAGATGCAGCAGCTCAGCTCTATGTAAGGTGGATGTCTATATAATGGCAGCTTAGATACAGCAGCTCGGCTCTATTTAAGGTGGATGACTATATAATGGCAGCTTAGATACAGCAGCTCAGCTCTTTGTAAGGTGGATGACTATATAATGGCAGATTAGATACAGCAGCTCAACTTTATGTCAGGTGGATGCCTATATAATGACAGCTTAGATACAGCGGCTCAGCTCTATGTAAGGTGGATGTCTATATAATAGAAGCTTAGATGCAGCAGCTCAGCTCTATGTAAGGTGGATGTCTATATAATGGCAGCTTGGCAGCTGTGTCTGTAAGTAGGGTTCATATATAAGGCGCACGGACTATAAGGCGCACCTTTCATTTCTGAGAAAATTCAAAGGATTTTTGTGCGCCTTATAGTCTGAAAAATACGGTAAATCCAGACACTAAACATCGCCTACTACTCACAGATGGGAGTTGTACAATAGTATCAAGTCTAATTAACAATTGGACATGAATATATTGGGGACTTTTTGTTACAATATTGTGATACAGTGTATGGATCAGATCAGTGTCTTGGGACTCTCCAGTAATCAGCCGGGATCTTTTGGAATAATCCGGCAGGGGGGTTACTTTGCTGGGAGCACCCCACAGGAGGAGTGTAGAATTACATGTCTGGATCCTCCAGAGTAAAAATTACTATTTTGGTTTCTCTCTGTTTTGGTAATAAATGATGGTCCAAGGATTCCCATCTTTTAAGATGTTTACCATTATATCTAGGGTGTGACAAAAGACTCACAGGGCCCAAGCTTATTTCCTTTTAAAATCCAACTTAAAGATTATGCAATGAGACCAAAAGGCTCCTGGGGGTATAATAGAGCTCTTACTGGGCTGTTGTAGCATTCACGGCTGTACACTGTCACCCCTCCTCCCCCTCCTCCTCCGACCTGATGCAACCTACACAGTGAGGTTGAGGAGGAGTAATATAATGCCTGCAGGCGCCTGAGCTCATTTGCATAATCATAAAAAGATGGTTTAGAAGGAATGTGGCATGGATAACAAATATAAGAAGATACCACAGTCACTGTGCCGGATCTATGAGTAATGTCCTGGTTTATCATGATGGATTTTGATAGTTGATTTCCTTAAAAAATTGGGGGCGCATGGTCAGAGATATGTTACTCCAATCAACCCCCTGTATTTTAGTGTATTTTTATAACATTATTATCAAACAATATATATTTTCTATCAAGGCAGCTTAGATACAGCAGCTCAGCTCTATGTAAGGTGGATGTCTAGTAATGGACAGCTTAGAGCAGCAGCTCAGCTATGTAGGTGGATGGCATATATACTGGCAGCTTAGATACAGCGGCTCATCTCTAGTAAGGTGGATGCCTATATAATGGCAGCTTAGTACAGCAAGCCTCAGCTCTATGTAAGGTGGATGCTATAAATGGCAGCTTAGATACAGCAGCTCGGCTCTATGTAAGGTGGATGTCATATAATGGCAGCTTAGATACAGCAGTGCTGCTCTATTTATGGTGGATGCCTATATCATAGCAGCTTAGATACAGCAGCTCAGCTCTATGTAAGGTGGATGTCTATATAATGGCAGCTTAGATGCAGCAGCTCAGCTCAGTTAAGGGGATGGATCTATATAATGGCAGCTTAGATACAGCAGCTCAGGCTCTATTAGGTGGATGACTATTAATGGCAGCTTAGATACAGCAGCTCAGCTCTTTGTAAGGTGGATGACTATAAGGCAGATTAGATACAGCAGCTCAACTTATGTCAGGTGGATGCCTATATAAGAAGCTTAGATACAGCGGGCTCAGCTCTATGTAAGGTGGTGTGTATATAATAGAAGCTTAGATTGCAGCAGCTCAGCTCTATGTAAGGTGGATGTCTATATAATGGCAGCTTAGATACAGCAGTTATCTTTATGTAAGGTGTATTCATGTTATGGTAATATTATATACCAGCTGTACACAGAGAGAGATGTGACATCTATAGAGACACCGCTCTCTGTAAATGATAAATCACTTGCCTCCTCTTGGTGGAGTTTACATTTTTTTCCAATGGAAAATAAACTTTTATTGAGCTGCAATACCAGACACAGCCTATGCATAGAGGATGGCGCTGTCTAAAGAGAGCAGCTTTGTCTTTCCAATCCATCAAATCTGCGATTCAGATGTTTCTTTCCTCCTCTTACTTTGTGCCTTATTGATAATTCTCGGCACATTTCCCGGGTTTTGTGCTCTACAATGAAGATACAAGAGAGCGGATGATAAGATCAGTCATCGTTATTCTGCGCACAGCCGCGCGGCTGGAATCTGCGCTTCTCTATTATCGTCTCCATTGACTCGGTTTTTTTTTTCTTCTCACGTTGTCAGTGTAACATTGCCTCAGTTCTCAATCAGAACCTGCGTGATTTCTACTAATCTACTAAACTCAGCATTGAGCCGGTTCTGTGGAGCAGCCGGAGAGAATCCATGACTAGATAAGTGGCGCCAGGACAATCTCCGCGTGCCGCCTCAATCTCTAACCAATTGAATCTTTTAACGCCCGGTTTGTCTTTGGGAAAGTTATAAGGAGGTGACAAGGTGTAAGGAACTTCTTGTTTTGCAGAATTTATTGTGTCCTCTTCTTATTTGTTCCTAATATAACCTGTAGAGAGTGATAGTTCTAGACGACTGGTAAGTAGTCACTTTTTGCATTAAATAGTATTAAATCCTACATTTTTTCCCCTAAATTCTTGCATTGATTTTTCACGTAAGTGGATATATAATTGGATATTTATGATTACACAACTTAAAGGAAACCTACCACCACGGATCTACCTATTAAGATCCAGTGGTAGGTGCATCTAATGTATGTAAGGATAGCACTTTATAGGGCTTATCATTTACTTTACTTTATATTTTATTATCTTTAATCGGGGAATATGCAAATTTTCTATAGAGGCTACTGGGGTGTGGAGTAGCCGGAGCTGAGGCTACACCGCGTGGCTACTTCACGCCCCAGTAGCCTCTTTAATTCTCCTACCAGATAGCTCAGCGTGCAGCTACAAGGAGCTGTGTGCACTCATCAGCAAAACCGGAGTTCTGCGCATGCGCAGAGCACTGGCCGGCGGCTGCACACTCTTGGCTCCAAAGCCTGTGCTCTGCGCATGCGCAGAACTCCAGTTTCGCGGACAAGTGCACACAGCTCCTCATAGCTGCTCACTGAAGCTATCTAGTAGAAAGATCAAAGAGGCTACTGGGGCGAGGAGGAACCTGCACCGTGTAGCTTCAGCTCCGGCTACTCCACGCCCCAGTAGCCTCTTTAGAAAATTTGCATATTCCCCCGATTAAAGATAATAAAATATATCGTGGAGTAAAGGATAAGCCATTAAATTAGCTATCCCTACATACATTAGATGCACCTACCTCCGGATCTACCTTAATAGGTAGGTTTCCTTTAATGAGAACTTGTCAGCAAGCTTTACCCTACTGAGCTCCCAGCCCCCTCAGGTTGGGGATGAAATGTCCTTTCTCGAATTCCCTCACACATTTACTCCGAAGTCAGGCAATGTCAATATAATGGCGGCTTAGATACAGCAGCTTAGATTTATGTAAATTGAATGCCTATATTATAGCAGCTTAGATACAGCCTTGTATCTCTATTATATATGCCCGTTATGGTAATGTTATATACCAGCTGTACACAGGTAGAGATGTCACGTCTTCTGGTGATCCGGCTTAGATACAGTAACTCAGCTCTGTGTTAAGTGGATGTCTATATAATGGCAGCCTATATACAGCAGCTCAGCTCTTTGTAAGATGGATGCATATATAATAGAAGCTTAGATACAGCAATTTAGCTCTATATGAGATGAATGCCTATATAATGGCATCTAGAAACAGCATCTCAGCTCTATGTAATGGCAGCTTAGATTATTAAACTGATAATCTGATAATGAGGCTCGTTTGCTAATATGGCTGCCCTGGGGCTTCTCCAGTAGCATTAGCTATGCACTGCTCCAGAGAACACTGTATTCACTGTGTTGTCTCTGACAGGCAGAAGTAATCAAAGCTGCACCATCTCCCAGCTGCTGTGTATGTATTATCCTGCTCAGGTTGATTGGTCCAGTCTGGACAGTTCAGGAAGCTCTGTGTAATATGTTTATGCATGGCAGGCAGTCTGCACCTAGCTTTCCCAAGGTGAATTCTATAATAGGTTTTTGAACAAAACCACTCGGATCAGGGGTTAAACAAAATATGTTTCTGCATCAGAGTATCAACAGCATTCTCAAAGTATGGTTTGGTTCATAAAGCATAAAAACAAATGGTGGATTTCCTTTTACATTGGAAAGGGGATAAGATCTTGTTTAATTACTGATCTGAGTGATTTTGCCCAAAAAACATTATAAAAATGAGGACCTTGGGAAAGCAGAGTGCAGACCGCCTGCCATGCATAAAAAAATTACACAGCAATTCCTGAACTATGCAGACAGGACCAATCAACCTGAGCTGGATGACTCATACACAACAGCTGGGGGATGGTGCAGTGATTGATTACTTCTGCCTGTCAGGGACAAACAGTGATTACACTGTTCTCTGGAGCAGTGCGTAATTAGGGTTAGAGGAGAAGCGCCGGGGCAGCCACAGGAGCAACATAGCTTTATTATCATCATCTAATAATAGTTTTTTCAGCAAAACCACTCAGCTCAGGGATTAAACAAGATATGTTTCTGCATCAGCATTCTCAAGGTATGTTTGGTTCACAATGCATAAAATCAAATGGTAGGTTTCCTTTAACATTGAAAAGGGGATAAGTTTTTAGGGGGACACTCTCTTTAAGTCCCCGCTCTTTCTTTATGGCCCATAGAAAGATACAGAAGAAATACTTGTTTCCGTCCATGTCAGTAAATTGCAGTATTTAATCAGGGCTGGGGTCCAGTTTGCTGCTGGTGCGGCATTAGCGGCTGCATCTTTTCGCTTGCTGTGCTGTTTCGTTATGGCTCGGGCTGCGTTGTGCCCGCTCGCATGTTAGACATCTCTGTGATAAATAGATGGATGATCAGACTTGCACAGTGGGCAAACTCCAGAGCACTTTATCTCGAACATCACTCCAGAGCCAAGAATCACTCACACAGAAAATTAGTCAGCTGGAAATTGATTGAAATTGCAAATTCTTAGACCCCAAGAGGGGAACTTGACTTAACTCTTTGTGAGGCGGACGGCTGAGCCGCTCTGTGGGTGAGCTATTTACAGCACATGTAAGCAAACTGCGGATGCCTGCTGCCGGAGAGGCATGCTGTGACTTGTAGTTCCTGCGCTGCTTGATTGATGTATAAACAGAAAAGCATTTATAGATTGCCGAGCTAGAATATATAGATGGTCTGGATTCTACTTAATAAAGATGATCATTTCCGCATTGAGCTGCCGCTGTCTTTATAGGACCCTTAAATGATACTCAGTTGACATTATATGAGGCTTCAAGGGTCACCCAAAACCTAGGGTAATAGTGTGGAGCTGCAGTCAGGTCTATGGTAGCAGATGCCCCCGAAAGGCTCAACTTCAATTGCATCAAGTATTAAAAATTGTTTGATTACAGATGCCTTCTGTGTGTCCATCTACTACTATTCTGTATATACTCTATGAGCAAAGTACAGTACTACTAACTCCACTCAGGTCTATTAAGACAAGGCAATAGTACTATATTTCTATTTCTGGATATATGGGCAACGCACAAAGCCAACTACTTATCCTATCCTGTATATATGGGTACAGCACAGTACTACTACTCCTATCCTGTATATATGGGCACAGCACAGTACTACTTCTCCTATTCTGTTATATATGGGCCAAAGCACAGCACTACTAATCTACCTATATATAGGTACAGCACAGTAGTACTACTACTACTTCCTGTATATATGGAAACAGCACACAGTACTACTTTCCTATTATGTATATATGGGCACAGCACAGCAATACACCACTCCTATCCTGTATTATGGGTACAGCACAGTAATACTACTCCTATCCTGTATATATGGACCAGCACGGTACATACTACTCCAATCCTGATATATGGTCACAGCACGTACTACTCTCATATCTCTGTATATATGGGCACAGCACAGTACTACTACTCCTATCCTGTATATATGAGCACAGCACAGTACTACTACTCTTATCCTGTATATATGGGCACAGCACAGTACTATACTACAATGATGTACATATGGGTACAGCACAGTACTACTACTTCTTATCTGATATATGGGTACAGCACAGTACTACTACTCCCCCATGTCTATATGGGCACGCACAGTACTACTACTCCTATCCTGTATATATGGACACAGCACGGTACTACTACTCCAATCCTGTATATATGGTCACAGCACAGTACTACTTCTCCTATTCTGTATATATGGGCACAGAACATTACTACTCCTATCCTGTATATATGGGCACAGCACAGTACTACTACTCCTATCCTGTATATATGTGGACAGCACAGTACTACTACTCCTATCCTGTATATATCAGAACAGGAGATCCCACCCTGTAACGCTTAGAATGGTGATGTTGGTGCCACTTTCCTGCATTTGATGACCCTGATTATTGATTATCTGTGACACTTGTTATGTATGGTATGGGGCAGGATACTGTATGTACTAAGAGTATAGTGGGATTATCATTGTATATGTGAAAAAAATATGTAGCACAAGTCAGGGCTGTGAAGGCGATTTCATCTAATGTTAATATCTTTCTCATGATTTATTCACTCTTTTCTTCTTTTGTATCTTCCTTTTGCAGTTGTACAGCTCAATGGACTTTGGAAGAAGATGGCATCTGATGCACGAGAGAATAACCCCCAACAGATTCTACTGGTAAGTGCAGCTTCCTGGTAATATTAAACATCCAATCACAATCCTGGACATACAAAAGTAAGATATATCACTAATTCTAATATCTGAATATATTCCCATCATGTATCAGGACACTCTGCCCTCTGTACACTAAGAGCATCTGTATGCCGTGCACACTGCAACCCCTCACAGCAAGAATGTAACTGCTATAATACTGCCCCCATGTACAAAGATATAATTACTATAATACTGCCCCTATGTACAAGAATATAACTACTTCCTCATGTAGTTGGATTTATCAGTATCTAGCGGATCACCCAGAACCCAGTGACTTGGTGAAAGGACATTTGCCGTATCCCAGTGCTGGGCGGTGCCATGAAATGGGTGGCCATATTGCGCTGCCAACTGTCCACACTGTCCAGTGGAGCCAATGGACTGCAAACCAGACCCGCGAGTGTCACTGTTTGCCAGGCCGGTTCTTGCATCCAGTCAGTCACGTATGCAGTACCCCAAGTGTGGATGGTCACATCGGTGGTCGCAACAGTGGAAGCCTTGCTAGACCTTGCGTGGAACTGTTGGTTGATCCTGGACTATACCGGTGGGCGGGAGAGTGGGAGTGTTGTGCATACATGGGACCTTCGCGACTATCCCACGCTGTTATCACCTACATACCCTTGTGGTACTATTGCCTATGGCCATGAAGTGGGGGTGTCGGCGACCTGTTTCATGAGGCTATTATCGGCAGTAGAACTACCGTGTTTTGGGACCTCTGGAGACGAAGACACCCCAGTGTGCTGTTCATAATGCAGATAATGTCCGGCCTTGGCCCCGAACCCTTTGAGGCCGGATGTACCCACACCAGCAGTAGGGGTGACCCCATGGATGAATTCCTCCCCTATGAGGTCCTAGTTTGGTGAGGTCGAGGCCAGGGGAGTGTGACCGACCATGCCGGACCTTGAGGTTCCGTGAAAATTGTGGTGCTCCAGCTACCGACCCTCTTATTTGAAAGCCCGGGAAATGTTAAAGGGATGAATAAATGGGGTACTCCAAATACCCAGGGGGCTGACAAATATACCCCCGATGGGATTGTTTGGCTAACTGTTGTACAGGGTTGAGCAGGTTAACTGGGGTGAGGAGGTTGAGCAAACTTGTAGACCCTCCAGACCCCCAATCGCAGCACCGTAGGTCTGTGCTAGATTTGGCACATCAACATGTGCTGTGGAGGGCACTTAGGTGCTGACGAATACCCGAGAGAGAGGCCTCATCAGATATTCTTCTGGGCCTCGGCTGGTGTGGGGACCAACCCAGTACATCCTTGTTATCCTGGATATTGCTACGCTAATCCGGAGGCAATCCCGTTAAGGAACACCTCCTCCAAAAACATTGCTAGGGAGCTGTTCCAGGTATTCTCCCTTAACAGGCCTCCCCAGGAAATCTTGATCTACCAGTGGAACCCCATTCATGTCTAGAGTAATGAAGGAGATTGTGTAATTACCCAGTTAAACAGCTCCGCATCTCGGTATATCATCCTCGACATAGATGGCCGGTCTAGATGTTAACAGGCCATTGCGGGGGGAATGCTCTAGAGGGTAGTCAGCAAAGAGGGAAGGACTGGGATGTTTGTTGCCTTATTTGTGTTTCGCATACTTGAGGTACCCTAGGCTTCCACAGGTGCTCACCCTTTGAGCTGTATATAATGGCCGTTCCCCCACGTGGCTTTTGGATGTAGCCAGAGGAGACCTGGGAACGGAAGAGGGACCCCCCAACCGTATTGTAATTGAACACGTCTCCCTTAGCAGGACCGCACTGCGGCGTTAATACCCCTACTTGTAAAGGAGCACGATGACAAGGGCAGCAGAGGCCCAGGTCTTAGGTCTCAATAGGTCAGCCAGACTCATGGCGCTTTACCCAGGCGACAGAGTCGCTAGTTCGGTGGCCCACCGTTGATAGTAAGTTCTTGGCAATGGCAAGGTCCATAACTGGTCATGGAGAAAGTGGGGAGGGTAAACTACAAGGTACTCATCCGGGTAGGAGGAAACCCGAACCAGATATACACCCGTGAACCTCCTAGAGCCTGGAGGGAAAGAGGTCCTTGATGGCCGTGGGAGTAGAAAAGCTCTGTGCCCAAAATGTGACACCGGAGTAGGTGTTACCCGATGTCAAGGTGCCTGAAGTACAGTCCTCGAGTCCCTCTCCAGGCCCAGATTCAGGAAGCAAAGGATTTTGTGCTCCAAGTTGCTGTGTTCTCTAATTACCGGGACTACTTGCTAGTCATCAAGCATGACATCATAAAACCGAAACCCACATCCGGGTACACCAAAACCCTAAAACCGGTCCCTGAAGCGCGCCGGCTTGCCATATCCGTAAGAAGTCAGCAGAATTTTTAGACCTGGGGGTTATCGAAAGTCTAAATGACTGGTCGAGTCCTATTGGGTGTTGATTCCCCCAAACCTGATGGTTCCCTACGGTTCTGCAATTACTTTTAGGAAAGTTTAACGAGGTGTCCAAATTTGATTCTTATCCCATGCCCAGAGTTGACGAAGTTGAATAGAACGACTTGGACATGCCTAGGTCTTCTCCACCCTTGACCTGACGAAGGGTATTTGCAGGTACCGCCCCTTAATGACAGGCCAAAGAGAAGACCGCTTTTGTTACTCCTGATGGGCTATTTTCAGTAAGTGGTACTCCCCTTTGGGCTACATGGGGCTTCCCTCCACATTCCAAGGTTAATGATCTCGTGCTAAACCTCACCGAGATATGCCTCTACCTACCGGATGACATCATAGTTTTAGTAACGATTGGGAGAGTCATCTGGCCAAGGTACAAGCAGTGGTAGAACTCCCTGAGGGCAGCAGGTTTGACAGCGAACCCCCAAATGTGCACTGGGTCTGGAAGAGGCCCGTTACCTGGGGTACAGTATTGGGCGAGGTGTCATCAACCCCAGTAAATAAGTGGGGCGATCCAGCAGTGGCCACGACCTATGAGCAAGAAGCAAGTGAGGGTTTCCTAGGCCATAGTGGCTATTATCGCCAATTTATTCCCGCTTTTGCTCCATAGCGAGCACCCCTGACTGACCTGGACCAAGGGTAGGCGGGCGGTGATGTAAAGTGGAGTGAAGAGGCTGAGGTGGTCTTTCAATCGACGACTTAAGAAGGTTTTGTGCGGGGACCGTTACTGATCACCCCTAACTTCACCAAGACCTTTATTGTGCAGGACTGACGCTTCTGACGTGGGCTTTGGGGGCTGGTCCTTCTCAATGTAGTGGAGGGTGGAGGAACATCCCGTGACTTCGCTGAGGCCGCAAGCTCACACCACTCCTGAGAAGAACTATAGCATAGTTGAGATGGAGTGATTGGCGATAAAATCGGGTCTTCTGGAATCCCTGATGTATTGCTTAATAGGGCGACATTTTTACACTGGTGACGTGATCACTCTCCCCTCACCTGGATTAGTCAGGGCCAAGAGTGAAACGCCAGGGTCACAAGTGGTTCCTAATGTTGCCAGAATTTCAAATTCACGGTAGAACATCGAGCAGTGAAAGCTGCATTGGAATGCTTGATGCCACTGTCTCTCCCCCTGTCCCTGATGGCCAAAAGTGTTCGCCCCCACAGGGTCAAACAGAGGGGGAGGGTATGTGAGAACTGAAGGGGTTAACTGTGATGGGCGGTATGTTTCCCCTAGGTTTTGCTATTATGCAGGCCTTAGTGCTGAAGGTTGTGTTGTTCCAGCACCTTGGACACAGGTGGTGGGAACAGCCCAATCAGCCTGCATAAAGCCGCTCAGCAGAGCTGAGAGTGTTGTCGTCTCTGGAAGGAGTCTGGAGAGCACACAGCCCGACCCTCTTGTGTCTGGAGGCAGCAAAAGTGTTTTGTTAGTGGTGAGTCCGAGAACCATTGTTTAGTTATTTCGCACCCTGACGGGTAGACATTATTTGTTTTTGATGCCGCTGAATGTGAGGCTGTTTATTTTGTTTCCTGCTGAAATAACACAGGCTAGACCTGTTTTGGATGGACTGTACTTTGTGTCACTGTCGTGACCTGCATCACGCACACCCCCGCTACCCACGGTCCTTCTACTGGGCCAAATCTCCCACACCATATATACAGGACAGTGTAGTGGGTACTGTGGTTGTCAATAATACTGGTAGAGTAGTATGTACTGTGCTTGTGCCCATATCTACAGGATAGGAGTAGTAGTACTGCCAATGCCCATATATACAGGATAGGAGTAGTAGACTGATGCTGTGCCCATATATACAGGGTGAGTAGGTATACTGGTGCTGTGGCCCATATATCAGATAGGAGTCGTAGGATGTTGCTGTACACTGCAGGATAGAAAGACCCACACCACTATCATCATAATGGTGAAGTCCTCCGCCCCTCTAAAACCTAACGCCACCGGATACATCATGTTATTTCACTCTATAGGTTTCCCAAGTTACACTCCTCGCCATGATGTTACCTGACTGGAGAGTGAAGTAGAAAATCCAAAAACATGAAACCTACCATAAACGTGTCAGGACTTATAAACTCCGCCCTGCGTCATGTTACGGCAATGCAATGGCCCCATTTTACTTACAGTAATGGCTACGAACATCCACCAAATCTAGCGAGAATATTCTGATAACTTGTAACAAGCAGCATTACGTTTAGTTACATTTCCATACTTCGATTGGAGTTGGCCGCCGATCCCTCACTTCCATTTTTCCCTGTCTGGAGCGTTGAGCGCCACGATCCGTAATCATTACTCCGGCTGCAGAATAACTTATTTTGGCTTTTTGTTGTCTGGCAGGAAGGTGGAGAGGAACAGCCAGAAATATGTAATCCCTGGGTCTCCTGGAAGGGCTGTAAATTGCGATATTTTAACACTTGCTCCCAATCATCATGCATAATTAAAGAGCTGGAGGCTGAGTCTGCGCCGGGGTCATTTATTATCCACACAGCGTTTAATGCCCAACAGGTGGACGCGCTGTCTCATCTTTGTAGGATAAATGGAGCAGGGACGATGCATTGTAATCTGCACATATCAGTTAATGTGTACTAAATCTTCATAAAAAGAAGTGCCCGGAAAATAACATGCAAACCTAAATCACTGGTACCAGAACTGGACCGATACCATAGAAATGTAATAGCACAAGCTGCGATGTTGACACTGTAACAGATGGACAATTACAGAGTTAAATCGCGTCACTACGCAAAAAACATCAAAATACAAAGCATCCAACCATTCCTGCCTATAAAGTGAGCCAAAGCTATATATACCTACAGTAATGCTACTGCCCCCTCATGTACAGGATATAACTACTATAATACTGCCCCCATGTAGGAATAACTAACTATAATACTGCCCCCTATGTACAGGAATATAACTACTATAATACTGCCCCCTATGTACACAGAATATAACTACTACTATTACTGCCTCACTGCCCCTATGACAAGAATATATACTATAATACGCCCCCTATGTACAGAATATAACTACCGTACTTAATATGCGCCCCTATTACAGGATATACCTACTATAATACTGTCCCCTATGTATGAATATGTAGTTAATTCTTGTAATAGGGCAGTATTATAGTAGTTATATTCCTGTACTAGGGGCAGTATTAGTAGAGTTATATTCTTGTACATAGGGGCAGTATTAAGTAATTATATTCTTGTACATAGGGGCAGTATTATAGTGTTATATCTTGTACATAGGGGGCAGTATTAAGTAGTTATATTCTTGCATAGAGCAGTATTATAGTATTATTTTCTGTACATAGGGGCAGTATTATAGTAGTGTATATTCTTGTACATAGGGGGCATATTATAGTAGTTATATTCTTGTGCATAGGGGCAGTATTATAGTAGTTTATTCTTATACATAGGGGCAGTATATAGTAGTTATATTCTTGTATCTAGGGGGCAGTATTATAGTAGTTATATTCTTGTACTAGGGGGCAGTATTATAGTAGTTAGATATCTTGTACACAGGTGGCAGTATTATAGTAGTTTATATCCTGTACATAGGGGCAGTATTATGTATTATTTCTTGTACACAGGGGCAGTATATTTTATTATATATCCTGTACATAGGGGGCAGTATATAGTAGTATATCTTGTACACAGAGGGCAGTATTATAGTAGTTATATATCCTGTACATAGGGGGCAGTATTATAGTAGTTATATTCTTGTACATAAGGGGGCAGTATTATAGTATTTATAATTTTGTACATAGGGGGCAGTAGTATAGTAGTTATATCTTGTACATAGGCGGCAGTATTATAGTAGTTATATTCGTTGTGCATAGGGGCAGTATTATAGTAGTTATATTCTTATACATAGGGGGGAGTATTATAGTAGTTAGATTCCTGTACATAGGGGCAGTATTATGTAAGTTATATATTCTTGTACATAGGGGGCAGTTTATAGGTTATATTCTTGTGCATAGGGCAGTAATTATAGTTATTATATTCTTATACATAGGGGGCAGTATTATAGTAGTTTATATTCTTGTATAAGGGGGCAGTATTATAGTAGATATATTCCTGTACATAGGGGCAGTATTATAGTAGTTTATTCCTGTTACAAGGGGCAGTATTAAAGTAGTTATATTCTTGTACATGGAGCAGTATTATAGTATATAATATTCCTGTACATAGGGGCAGTATAAGTGTTTAAGTCTTGTACACAGGGGGCTATTATAGTATTATTATCCTGTACATAGGGGGGCAGTATTATAGTAGTTATATTCTTGTACACAGGGGGCAGTATTATAGTAGTTATATATTCTGTACATAGGGGGCAGTATTATAGTAGTTATAAACTTGTATACAGGGGGCAGTATTATAGTAGTTATATATCCTGTACATAGGGGGCAGTATTATAGTAATTATATTCTTGTACATAGGGGGCAGTATTATAGTAGTTATATTCCTGTACATAGGGGGCAGTATTATAGTAATTATATTCTTGTACATAGGAGGCTTATTATAGCAGTTAAATTCTTGTACATAGGGGGCAGTTATAGTAAGTTTATATTCCTGTACATGGAACAGTAATTATAAGTACCTATATTCTATTCGTACATAGGGGCAGTATTATAGTAGTTATATTCCTGTACATAGAAGCAGTAATGTAGTAGTTTATATTCCTGTGCATAGGGGGCAGTTTATATATAGTTTATATTCCTTGTCATGGGGGCAGTTTAGTAGTTAATTCTTGTACAGGGGCATTATTAGAGTAGTTTATTTCTTGTACATAGGTGGCAGTATTATAGTAGTTATATTCTTGTACATAGGGGCAGTATATAGTAGTTATCATTCTGTACAAGGGGGCAGTATTATATAGTTATATTCTTGTATAGGGGCAGTATTATAGTAGTTATATTCTTGTAGCATAGTGGGGCAGTATTATAGTAGTTATATTCTTGTACATAGGTGCAGTATTTAGTATTTATATTCTTGTACATAGGGGGCAGTATTATAGTATGTATATCCTGTACACAGGGGGCATATTATAGTAGTTATATTCTGTACTAGGGGGCAGTATTATAGTAGTTTATTCTTGTATAGGGGGCAGTATTATAGTAGTATATTCTTGTACATAGGGGGCATTATATAGTAGTTATAATCATGTACATAGGGGCAGTATTATGTGATATTCTTGTACTAGGAGGCAGTATTATAGTCGTTATATTCTGTACATCGGGGGCAGTATTATAGTAGTTATATTCCTGTACATAGGAGGCAGTATATAGTAGTTTATTTCCTGTACATAGGAGGCAGTATATAGTAGTTATTATTCTTGTACATAGGGGGGCAGTATTAGGCCCCTTTCCACACTAGCGAGTTATGCGATGAACTCGCATCACACTCGCAACGCAAGCTGCCGGGACGCACGGCACGCGCACGCGGGAGTGAAACTCAGCATGTCAGTTCACTCCCGCGGTGCAGAGTTCGGCCGTGCGTTCCCGGCAGCTTGCGTGCGAGTGTGATGCGAGTTCATCGCATCACACTCGCTAGTGTGGAAGGGCTTATAGTAGTTATATTCTTGTACAGAGGGCAGTATTTAGTAGTTTATTCTTGTCATAGGTGCAGTATTATAGTAGTTTATATTCTTGTACATAAGGGGGTCAGTATTATAGTAATTATATTCTTGTACATAGGGGGCAGTATTAATAGTAGTTTATATTCCTGTACATAGGGGGCAGTATTATAGTAATTATATTCTTGTACACTAGGGGAGTATATAGAGTTTAAAATTCTTGTACATGGGGGGCAGTATTATAGTAGTTATATTCCTGTACATAGGAAACAGTATTATAGTACCTATATTCTTGTACATAGGGGGCAGTATTATAGTAGTTATATTCCTGTACATAGGAAGCAGTATTATAGTAGTTATATTCCTGTGCATAGGGGGCAGTATTATAGTAGTTATATTCCTGTGCATAGGGGCAGTATTATAGTAGTTATATTCTTGTACATAGGGCAGTATTATAGTAGTTATATTTCTTGTACATATGGTGCAGTATATAAGTAGGTTATATTCTTGTACTAGGGGGCAGTATATATTAGTTTATATTCCTGTACACAGGGGCAGTATTATAGTAGTTAATTCTTGTACATAGGGGGCAGTATTATAGTAGTTATATTCTTGTACATAGTGGCGTATTATAGTAGTTATATTCTTGTACATGGTGCAGTATTAATAGTAGTTATATTCTTTACATAGGGGCAGTATTATAGTAGTTATATTCCTGTACCAAGGGGCAGTATTATAGTAGTTATATTCTTGTACATAGGGGGCAGTATTATAGTAGTTGTATTCTTGTACATAGGGGCAGTATTAGAGTAGTGATATTCTTGTACAAGGGGCAGTATTATAGTTTTATTCTGTACATAGGGGGCAGTATTATAGTAGTTATATTCTTGTACATAGGAGCATTATTATAGTCGTTATATTCTGTACATAGGGGGCAGTATTATATAGTTATATTCCTGTACATAGGAGGCTATTGTAGTTATATTCCGGTAATAGGAGAGTATTATAGTAGTTATTTTCTTGTACATAGGGGGCAGTAATTGGCCCTTCCACACTAGCGAGTTGATGCGATAACTCGCATCACACTCGCAACGCAAGCTGCCGGAACGCACGGCCCGAACGCTGCACCGCGGGAGTGAACTCAGCATGTCAGTTCACTCCCGCGGTGCAGATTTCGGGCCGTGCGTTCCCGGCAGCTTGCGTTGCGGAGTGTGATGCGAGTTCATCGCATCACACTCGCTAGTGTGGAGGGGCCTTATAGTAGTTATAGTTCTTGTACAGAGGGCAGTATTATTAGTAGTTATATTCTTGTACATAGGTGCAGTATTATAGTAGTTTATATTCTTGTACTAGGGGGCAGTATATAGTATTATAGTTCTTGTACATAGGGGCAGTATTATGTGTTATATTCATGTACTGGGGGCGGTATTATAGTAGTTATATTCCTGTACATAGGGGGCAGTATTATAGTAGTTATAATTCTTGTACATGGGGGGCAGTATTATGTAGTTTATTCCTGTACTGGGCATATTTAGAGTTATATATTCTTGTACATAGGGGCATATTTATAGTAGTATATTCTTGTACATAGGGGGCATTATTAATAGTGTTATATTCTTTACATAGGGGGCAGTATTATAGTAATTATATCTTTGTACTGGGGGCAGTTTATAGCAGTTACATTCTTGCTGTGAGGGGTTGCAGTGTGCACGGCATACAATGCTCTTAGTGTACAGAGGGCAGAGTGTCCTGATACATGATGGGAATTATTCAGATATTAGAATTATGTGATATATCTTACTTTTGTATGTCCAGGATTGTGATTGGATTTTTATATTACCAGGAAGTGCACTTACCATTAGAATCGTTGGGGGTTATTCTCTCGTGCATCAGATGCCATCTTCTTCCAAAGTCCATTGAGCTGTACAACGTGCAAAAGGAAGATACAAAAGAAGAAAAGAGTGATAAATCATGAGAAAGATATTAACATTAGATGAAATAGCCTTCACACCCGGACTTGTGCTACAATATTTTTTCAATATACAATGATAATCCCACTATACTCTTAGTACATACAGTATCCTGCCCCATACCATACATACAAGTGTCACAGATAATCAATAATCAGGTCATCAAATGCAGGAAAGTGGCACCACCATCACCATTCTAAGCGTTACAGGGTGGATCTCTGTTCTGATATATACAGGATAGGATGTAGTAACTCGTGCTGTCCACATATATACAGGATAGGAGTAGTAGTACTGTGCTGTCCCCATATATACAGGATAGGAATAGTAGTACTGTACTGTCCCCATGTATGCAGGATAGGAGTAGTAGTACTGTGCTCTGCCTATATATACAGGATAGGACTAGTAGTACTGTGCTGTGCCCATATATACAGGATAGGAGTAGTAGTACTGTGCTGTACCCATATTACAGGATAGGAGTAGTAGTACTGTGCTGTGCCCATATATACAGGGTGGGAGTAGTAGTACTGTGCTGTACCCATATATACAGGATAAGAGTAGTAGTACTGTGCTGTACCCATATGTACATCATTGGAGTAGTAGTACTGTGCTGTGCCCATATATACAGGATAGGAGTAGTAGTACTGTGCTGTGCTCATATATACAGGATAGGAGTAGTAGTACTGTGCTGTGCCCATATATACAGGATAATATAGTAATGTTCTGTGCCCATATATACAGAATAGGAGAAGTAGTACTGTGCTGTGACCATATATACAGGATTGGAGTAGTAGTACCGTGCTGTGTCCATATATACAGGATAGGAGTAGTAGTACTGTGCTGTACCCATATATACAGGATAGGAGTGGTAGTGCTGTGCTGTGCCCATATATACAGAATAGGAGAAGTAGTACTGTGCTGTGTCCCATATATACAGGATAGGAGTAGTAGTACTGTGCTGTACCCATATATACAGGATAGGAGTAGTAGTGCTGTGCTTTGCCCATATATACAGAATAGGAGAAGTAGTACTGTGCTGTGCCCATATCTAACAGTAGTAGGAGTAGTAAGTAGCTGTGCTGTTTCCCATATATACAGATAACTCCTATCCTGTATATATGGGTACAGCACAGTACTACTACTCCTATCCTGTATATATGGACACAGCACAGTACTACTTCTCCTATTCTGTATATATGGGCACAGCACAGCACTACTACTCCTATCCTGTATATATGGGTACAGCACAGTACTACTACTCCTATCCTGTATATATGGACACGCACGTACTACTACGCATCCTGTAATATGGTCACAGCACAGTACTACTTTCCTATTCTGTATATATGGTCCTGGATAGGGGCGGCCGTTTGGCGAAAGGGGGGTAGGGGGGAGAGGGGGGGTTGAGGGAGGAGGGAGTAGGGTAGCGGGGATGGGGGCAAGAGGGGGTTTCCAGCCCCTTATACTCCTATCCTGTAATATGGGCACAGCACAGTACTACTACTCCTACCTGTATATATGAGCACAGCACAGTACTACTACTCCTATCCGTATATATGGGCACAGCACATTACTACTACTCCAATGATGTACATATGGGTACAGCACATACTATACTCTTATCCTGTATATATGGGCACAGCACAGTACTACTACTCCTATCCTGTATATATGAGCACAGCACAGTACTACTACTCTTATCCTGTATATATGGGCACAGCACAGTAACTACTACTCCTATCCTGTATACATGGACACAGCACAGTACTACTACTCCTACCCTGTATATATGGGCACAGCAGAGTACTACTATTCCTATCCTGTATATATGGGCACAGCACAGTACTACTACTCCTATCCTGTATATATGGGCACAGCACAGTATATAGTCCTATCCTGTTATATAGGCAGAGCACAGTACTACTACTTCCTATCCTGCATTACATGGGGACAGTTACAGTACTAATATTCCTATCTGTATATATGGGCACAGCACAGTACTACTACTCCTATCCTGTATATATGTGGACAGCACAGTACTACTCTCCATCCTGTATATATCAGAACAGGAGATCCCACCCTGTAACGCTTAGAATGGTGATGTTGGTGCCACTTTCCGGCATTGATGACCTGATTATTGATTATCTGTGACACTTGTTATGTATGGTATGGGGCAGGATACTGTATGTATAAGAGTATAGTGGGATTATCATTGTATATGTGAAAAAATATGTAGCACAAGTCGGGCTGTGAAGGCGATTTCATCTAATGTTAATATCTTTCTCATGATTTATCACTCTTTTCTTCTTTTGTATCTTCCTTTGCAGTTGTACAGCTCAATGGACTTGGAAGAAGATGGCATCTGATGCACGAGAGAATAACCCCAACAGATTCTACTGGTAAGTGAGCTTCCTGGTAATATAAACATCCAATCACAATCCTGACATACAAAAGTAAGATATATCACTAATTCTAATTCTGAATATATTCCCATCATGTATCAGGACACTCTGCCCTCTGTACACTAAGAGCACTTGTATGCCGTGCACACTGCAACCCCTCACAGCAAGAATGTAACTGCTATAATACTGCCCCCATGTACAAAGATATAATTACTATAATACTGCCCCTATGTACAAGAATATAACTACTATAATACTGCCCCCTATGTACAAGAATATAACTACTATAATATGCCCCTATGTACAAGAAATAACTACTATAATACTGCCCCCTATGTACGGAAATAAACTACTATAATACTGCCCCCATGTACAAGAATATAACGTACTATTACGCCCCATGTACAGAAAATATAACTACTATAATACCGCCCCCTATGTACATGAATATAACTACATAATACTGCCCCCTATGTACAAGAATATATACTATATACTGCCCCCTAGTACAAGAATATAACTACATAATACTGCACCATGTACAAGAATATAACTACTATAATACTGCCCCTCTGTACAAGAATATAACTACTAAGGCCCCTTCCACACTAGCGAGTGTGATGGCGATGAACTCGCATCACACTCGCAACGCAAGCTGCCGGGAACGCACGGCCCGAACTCTGCACGCGCGGAGTGAACTGACATGCTGAGTTCACTCCCGCGGTGCAGCGTTCGGGCGTGCGTTCCCGGCAGCTTGCGTTGCGGTGTGATGCGAGTTCATCGCATCACACTCGCTAGTGTGGTGGAAGGGCCTATACTGCCCTATGTACCAACTACATATATGCCTCATGTACAGGATATAACTACTATAATACTGCCTCCTATGTACAGGAATATAACTACTATAATACTGCCCCCTATGTACAGGAATATAACGACTATAATATGCCTCCTATGTACAAGATATAACTACTATAATACATGCCCCCATGTAATGAATTAACTACTATAATACTGCCCCATGTACAAGAATATCATACTAAATAGCCCCTAGTACAGAAAACTACTATAATACTGCCCCCTATGTACAAGAATATAACTACTATAATACTGCCCCTTGGATACAGGAATCTAACTACTATAATACTGCCCCTATGTACAAGAATATAACTACTATAATACTGCACTATGTACAAGAAATATAACACTATAATACTGCCCACTATGTACAAGAATATAAACATCTATAATATGCCCCTATGTACAAGAATATAAACTACTATAATACTGCCCCCTGGTGTACAGGAATATAACTCTATAATACTGCCACCTATGTACAAGAATATAACTACTATAATACTGCACCTATGTACAAGAAATAACTACTATAATACTGCCCCTATGTACAAGAAATAACTACTATAATGCCCCTATGCACAGGAATATAACTATATAATACTGCCCCTATGCACAGGAATATAACTACTATATACTGCTTCCTATGTACAGGAATATAACTACTATAATTACTGCCCCTATGTACAAGAATATAGGTACTATAATACTGTTCCTATGTACAGGAATTAAATACTATAATACTGCCCCTATGTACAAAGATTTAAGTGACCTCTATATACTCCCCTATGTACAAGAATAAATTTACTATAATACTGCCCCTATGTACAGGAATATTAACTACTATAATCACTGCCCTATGTACAAGAATATAACTACTATAATACTGCCCCTATGTACAAGAATATAACTACTATAATACTGCACCTATGTACAAGAATATAACTACTATAATACTGCCCCTATGTACAAGAATATAACTACTATAAGGCCCCTTCCACACTTGCGAGTGTGATGCGATGAACTCGCATCACACTCGCAACGCAAGCTGCCGGGAACGCACGGCCCGAACGCTGCACCGCGGGAGTGAACTGACATGCTGAGTTTCACTCCCGCGGTGCAGCGTTCGGGCCGTGCGTCCCGGCAGCTTGCGTTGCGAGTGTGATGCGAGTTCATCGCATCACACTCGCGTAGTGTGGTGGAAGGGGCCTAATACTGCCCCCCTATGTACAAGAATAAACTACTATAATATGCTCCAAGTACAGGAATAGAATACCTAATATATGCCTCCTATGTACAGGAATATAACTACTATAATACTGCCCCCATTGTACAGGAATATAACGACTATAATACTGCCTCCTATGTACAAGAATATATACTATAATACTGCCCCTATGTACATGAAGAAACTACAATACTGCCCCTAGACAAGAATATAACTACTATAAATACTGCCCCCTATGTACAAGAATATAACTACTATAATACTGCCCCATGTACAAGAATAAAACTACATAATACTGCCCCCTGTGTACAGGAATATAACTACTATAATATGCCCCCTATGTACAAGAATATACTACTATAATACTGCACCTAGTACAAGAATATAAATACTATAATACTGCCACTATGTACAAGAATATAACTACTATAATACTGCCCCCTATGCTACAAGAATATAACTTACTATAATACTGCCCCCTGGTACAGGAATATAACTACTATAATACTGCCCCCTATGTACAAGAATATAAACTACTATATACTGCCACTATGTACAAGAATATAACTACTATAAATACTGCCCCTATGTACAAGAAATAAACTACTATAATAATGCCCCCCTATGCACAGGAATATAACTACTATAATACGCCCCCTATGCACAGGAATATATACTATAATACTGCTTCCTATGTACAGGAATAAACTACTATAATACTGCCCCATATGTACAAGAATATAGGTACTATAATCTGTTCCATGTACAGGAAATAAACTACTATAATACTGCCCCTATGTACAAGAATTTAATGCTATAATACGCCCTAATGTACAAGAATATAATTACTATAATACTGCCCCCTATGTACAGGAATATAACATACTATAATTACTGCCCCCTATGTACAGAATATAATTACTTATAATACTGCCACCTATGTACAGGATATATAACTACTATAATACTGCCCCTGTATACAAGTTTATAACTATATAATACTGCCCCTCATGTACAGAATATATAACTATATATACTGCCCCTGTGTACAAGAATAAACTATATAATACTGCCCCCTATGTACAGGATAAATAACTACTATAATTACTGCCCCTGTGTACAAGACTATAACTACATAATACTGCCCTATGTACAGGATTATATCTAATAATACTGCTCCTATGTACAAGAATATAACTACTATAATACTGCCCCCTATGTACAGGAATATAACTACTATAATACTGCCCCTATGTACAGGAATTATATCTACTATAATACTGCCCCCTTATACAGAATAAACTACTATCCCCTATGTATAAGAATATAAAGACTATAATACTGCCCTATGGAAAAGAATATAACGCTATATACTGCCCCCTATGTACAAGAAGTATAACTACTATAATACTGCCCCTATGTACAGGAATCTAACTACTATAATACTGCCCCCCTATGATAAGAATATAACTACTATAATACTGCCCCTATGCCACAAGAATATAACTACTATAATCGGCCTCAGTGTCAAAATTAACTACTATAATACTGCCCCCTATGTACAATAATCATAACTACGGATAATAATGCCCCCTATGTACAAGAATATAACTACTATAATACTGCCCCCTATGTACAGGATATATAACTACTATAATACTGCCCCCTGTGTACAAGACTATAACTACTATAATACTGCCCCCTATGTACAGGATATATAACTACTATAATACTGCCCCCTGTGTACAAGAATATAACTACTATAATACTGCCCCCTATGTACAGGATAATAACTACTATAATACTGCCTGGAGAATTAACACTATAATACTGCCCCCTATTACAAGAATATAACTACTATAATACTGCCCCTATGATACAAGAATATAACTACTATAATACTTGCCCACTATGTATAAGAATAAAATACTATAATACTGCCCCTATGCACCAAGAATAACTACTATAATATGCCCCCATAGTAAAAGAAACTACTATAATACTGCCCCATGTACAGAAATATAATACTATAATACTGCCTCCTATGTACAAGAATATAACTACTTAATACTGCCCCCTATGTACAAGAATATAACTACTTAATACTGGCCCCTATGTACAAGAATATAATTACTATAATACTGCCCCCTATGTACAAGATATAAACTATATAATACTGCCCCTATGTACAGGAATATAACTACTATAATACTGCCCCTATGTACAAGAATATAACTACTATATTCCATACATAGGGGACAGTATTATAGTAGTTATATTCCTGTACATAGGGGCAGTATTATAGTACGGTAGTTATATTCCTGTACATAGGGGGCAGTATTATAGTAGTTATTATTTGGGTACATAGGGGCAGTAATATAGTAGTTATATTCTTGTACATAGGGGGCAGTATTAATAGTAGTTATAGTCGTACATAGGGGGCAGTATTATAGTAGTATATTCCTGTACTAGGGGGCAGTATTATAGTAGTTATATCCTGTACATAGGGGCAGTACATTACTGTAGGTATATATAGCTTTGGCTCACTTTATAGGAGGAATGGTTGGATGCTTTGTATTTTGATGTTTTTTGCGTAGTGACGGATTTCCTCTGTAATTGCATCTGTTACAGTGTCACATACCAGCTTGTGTGTTTTACATTTCTATGGTATCGGTCCAGTTTCTGGTTCCAGTGATTTAGTTTGCAGTTATTTTCGGGCACTTCTCTTATGAAGATTTAGTACACACATAAATGATATGTGCAGATTACAATGCATCGTCCCCCTGCTCCATTTATCCTACAAAGATGAGACAGCGTCCACCTGTTGTGCCATAAACGCTGTGGGAATAAATGACCCCGGCGCAGACTCAGCCTCCAGCTCTTTATATTCTGCATGATGATTGGGAGCAAGTGTTAAAATATGCAATTTACAGCCCTTACAGGAGACCGGATTACAATATTTCTGGCTGTTCCCTCTCACCTTCCTGCCAGACAACAAAAAGCCAAAATAAGTTATTCTGCAGCCCGGAGTAATGATTACGGATCGTGGCGCTCAACGCTCCAGACAGGGAAAAAATGGAATGTGAGGATCGGCGGCCAACTCCGAAGTATGGAATGTAACTAACCGAATGTGCTTGTTACAATGTATCAGACATTTCTGCTAGTTTTGGTGGATGTCTGTAGCCATTACTGTAAGTAAAATGGGGCCATTGCATTGCCGTAAATGACGCAGGGCGGAGTTTATAGTCCTGACACGTTTATGGTAGGTTTTTATGTTTTGGATTTCTACTTCACTCTCCAGTCAGGTACATCATGGCGAGGAGTGTAAATGGGAAACACTCCTATGAGTAAATAACATATGTATCGGTGGCGTTAGAGGGGCGGAGACTTCACCATATGATAATAGTGTGTGTGGTCTTTCCTATCCTGCATGTACCAGCACATCACTACTACTCCTATCCTGTATATATGGGCCACAGCACAGTACATACTACTCCACCCTGTATATATGGGCACAGCACAGTACTACTACTCCTATCCTGTATATATGGGCATAGTGGCAGTACTACTACTCCTTATCCTGTATATATGGGCAAGCACATTACTACTACTCTATCAGTATTATTGGACCACACCACAGTACCACTACACCTGTCCTGTATATATGGTGTGGGAGATTTGGCCCAGTAGAGACCGTGGGTAGCGGGGTGCTGTGATGCAGTCACGACAGTGACAACAAAGTACAGTCCAAAACAGGTCTAGCCTGTGTTATTTCAGCAGGAACAAAATAAAACAGCCTTCACATTCAGGCATCAAAAACAACATAAGATCCTACCGTCAGGGGTGCTAACTAAACAATGGTTCTCTGACTCACCACTAACAAAAAAACTTTGCTGCTCCAGACACAGGGTCGGGCTGTGTGCTCTCCAGCCTCTTCCAGAGAGACAACACTCTCAGCTCTGCTGAGCGGCTTTATGCAGGCTGATTGGGCTGTTCCCACCACCTGTGTCCAAGGTGCTGGACAACACAACCTCAGCACTAAGGCCTGCATAATAGCAAAACCTAGGGGAAACATACCGCCCATCCACAGTTAACCCTTCAGTGTCTCACATACCCTCCCCCTCTGTTTGACCCTGTGGGGGCGAACACTTTGGCCATCAGACAGTGGGTACGAGACAGGGCATCAGCATTCCATGCAGCTTTCATGCTCGATGTTCTACCGTGAATTTGAAATTCTGCAACATTAGGAACCCTTGTGACCCTGGCGTTCCTCTTTGGCCTGACTCATCCAGGTGAGGGGGAGAGTGATCAGTCACCAGTGGAAACTGTCGCCCTATTAAGTAATACCTCAGGGATTCCAGAGCCCTTTTATCGCCAAGCACCCATCTCAACTATGCTATAGTTCTTCTCAGGAGGTGTGAGCTTGCGGCTCCAGGAATGTCACGGGATGTTCCTCACCCTCCCACTACTTGAGACAGGACAGCCCCCAAGCCCACGTCAGAAGCGCAGTCTGCACAATAAAGGTCTTGGTGAAGTTAGGGGTGATCAGTACGGTCCCCGCACAAAAACCTTCTTAAGTCGCTGAAACGCCCCCTCAGCCTCTTCACTCCACTTACCATCACCGCCCGCTACCCTTGGTCAGGTCAGTCAGGGGTGCCGCTATGGTAGCAAAATCGGGAATAAATTGGCGATAATAGCCCACTATGCCTAGGAAAGCCCTCACTTGCTTCTTGCTCATGGTCGTGGCCACTGTGGATCGCTCTACACTTTATTTAATTGGGGTTGATGACACCTCGCCCAATACTGTACCCCAGGTAACGGGCCTCTTCCAGACCCAGTGCACATTTTTGGGGGTTCGCTGTCAACCTGCTGCCCTCAGGGAGTCTACCACTGCTTGTACCTTGGCCAGATGACTCTCCCAATCGTTACTATAAAACTATGATGTCATCCAGGTAGGTCGAGGCATATCTCCGGTGAGGTTTAGCACGAGATCATTAACCTCTGGAATGTGGAGGGAAGCCCCATGTAGCCAAAGGGGAGTACCACTTATGAAATAGCCCATCAGGGAGTAACAAAGCGGTCTTCTCTTTGGCCCTGTCAGTAAGGGGTACCTGCAAATACCCTTCGTCAGGTCAAGGGTGGAGAAGAACCTAGCCTGTCCAAGTCGTTCTATTCAACTCGTCAACTTGGGCATGGGATAAGAATCAAATTTGGACACCTCGTTCAACTTCCTAAAAGTAATTGCAGAACCGTAGGGAACCATCAGGTTTGGGAATCAACCCAATAGGGACTCGACCAGTCACTTTAGACTTCTCGATAACCCCCAGGTCTAAAAATCTGCCTGACTTCTTGGATATGGCAAGCCGGCGCGCTTTCAGGGACCGGTAGGGTTTTGGTGTACCCGGATGTGGGGTTTCGGTTTATGGATGTCAATGCTTGATGACTGAAGTACGTCCCGGTAACTTAGAGAACACAGCAACGTTTCGGAGCACAAACTCCTTTGCTTCCTGAATCTGGGCCCTGGAGAGGGACTCTGAGATCTGTACTTCAGGCACCTTGGCATCGGGTACACCTACCTCCGGTGTCACCTTCTTGGGCACAGACGCTTTTTCTACTCCCACGGCCATCAGGGACTCTCTTTCCCTCCATGGCTTTAGGAGGTTCACGTGGTATATCTGTTCGGGTTTCCTCCTCCCCGGCTGAGATACCTTGTAGTTTACCTCCCCCACTTTCTCCATGACCTCATATGGACCTTGCCATTTTGCCAAGAACTTACTCTCAACGGTGGGCACCAGAACTAGCACTCTGTCGCCTGGGTTAAAGGTCCTGAGTCTGGCTGACCTATTGTAGACCCTAGACTGGGCCTCTTGTGCCCTTGTCACGTGCTCCTTTACAAGGGGTATTAACGCCGCTATGCGGTCCTGCATAAGGGAGACGTGTTCAATTACACTACGGTGGGGGGGTCCTCTCCTGTTCCCAGGTCTCCTTAGCTACATCCAAAAGCCCACGTGGGGAACGGCCATATAACAGCTCAAAGGGTGAGCAACCTGTGGAAGACTAGGGTACCTCACGTATGGCAAACATCAAATAAGGCAACAAACAATCCCAGTCCTTCCCATCTTTGCTGACTACCCTCTTTAGCATTCCCTTCAAGGTCTTGTTAAACCTCTCGACCAGGCCATCTGTCTGAGGATGATATACAGAGATGCGGAGCTGTTTAACCTGGAGTAATTTACACATCTCCTTCATTACTCTAGACATGAATGGGGTTCCCTGGTCAGTCAAGATTTCCTTGGGGAGGCCTGTACGGGAGAATACCTGGAACAGCTCCCTAGCAATGTTTTTGGAGGAGGTGTTCCTTAACGGGATTGCCTCCGGATACCGCGTAGCATAGTCCAGGATAACCAGGATGTACTGGTGTCCCCACACCCCGGGCCAGAGAAATCTCTGCAGGATCCTCTCTCGGGTCTTCTCAGCACCTAAGTGCCCTCCCAGCACATGTTTATGTGCCAAATCTAGCACCAGCCTACGGTGCGATTGGGGTACTACAAGTTGCTCAACCTCCTCACCCCATACCTGCTCAACCCTGTACAACAGTTCGCCAACAATCACCATTCGGGGGTATATTTTGTCAGCCCCTGGTATTTGGAGTACCCCATTTATCACCTTAACATTCTCCCGTGCTTTAAATAAGGTAGGGTCCTGTAGCTGTGCAGCCCCAAAATTTTCACGGGAAACCTCAAGGTCCGGCATGTCGGCCACCTCCCCGTGGCCCTCGACCTCACCAACTAGGACCTCTAGGGGAGAGAATTCATCACATGGGGTCACCCCTACTGCTGGTGTGGGTACATCGGCCTCAAAGGGTTCAGGGGCCAAGGCCGGACATTATCTGCATTATCTGCAACAGCACCTGAGGTGGGTCTTCGTCTCCAGAGGTCCCAAAACACCGGTAAGTCTCTGCCGATAATAGCCTCATGAAACAGGGTCCCGACCACCCCCACTTCATGGGCAATAGTACCACAAGGGGTATGTAGGTTGATAACAGCAGTGGGATATTCGCGAGTGTCCCCATGTATGCACAACACTCCCACTCTCCGCCCACTGTATAGTCCAGGATCAACCAAAGTTCCACGCAAGGTCTAGCAAGGCTTCCACTGTGTGACCACCGATTGTGACCATGCACACTTGGGGTTCTGCATCCGTGACTGACTCGGCTGCCAGAACCGGCCTGGCAAACAGTGACACTCGCCGGGTCTGGTTGCAGTCCATTGGCTCCACTGACAGTGGACAGTTGGCAGCAATATGGCCCATTTCATGGCACCGCCAGCACTGGATACGGCCATGTCCTCTGTCACAAGCCTCACTGGGTTTCTGGGTATCCACGCCCCCCAATGAACCCCCTCCCAACCTGACATGTCTCGCCTTTTCCGCAGTAGCAGTCTTAGATGGCTTGGTGACCCTGTCACTGGCACTGCTTCGTGTGGGAGAGGTAAGTAGAAGGTCCTCTGTAGCCCGATACCTCTCTACTAGGGACACGAGTTCTTCAGCTTTTGTGGGACCGGCCTGTCCAACCCACCGCTGGAGCCGAGAGGGCAGAGAACGGGTGAATTTGTCGAGAACCACGCTCTCTACCATCTGTGCTGGGGTGCAGTCCTCTGGTTGTAGCCACTTCCGGACAAGATGGATCAGGTCATGCATTTGGGAGCGTGGGGGTAGTTTTTCTGAGTAAGCCCACTGGTGGACCCGGCTGGAGCGAACTTGAACGGTGACCCCAAGACGAGCCAGAATCTCCGCCTTAAGCTGGGGGTACTCACGGGCCTCCGTTTCACTCAGGTCATAGTAAGCCTTCTGCGACTCGCCTGTCAGGAACGGTGCCAGGACATCTGCCCACTGCTCAGCTGGTAACTCCTCTCGCTCAACTACTCGCTCGAACACAGTGAGATACGCCTCCACGTCGTCGGTCGTCGTCATTTTTTGTAAAGCCTTTTGTACTGCAGCCCGTGCGGAACGCTGGACAACCGGGTACCCTTGCAAACCAGTATGGGACCCCTCAGTAGTCGTCGCTTGTGGTGTTGCCATAACGCCAGAAAACTTTTCCATCATCAGCTGGAACATGGCTCGGGACTCTTCCTGCTGTTGCTGGAGCATGGCTTGCTGCAGCTGACGATCAGCCCGGGACTCTTCCTGCTGCTGGCGGGACCTCTCCCCGTGCTGCTGGCGGGACCTCTCCTCCTGCTGCTGGAACATGGCTTGCTGCTGGCGGGACCTCTCCTCCTGCTGCTGGAGCATGGCCTGCTGCAGCTGCCGATTAGCTCTGGCCTCCTCTTGCAGGTATTTAATAAAGTCCTCCATCTTTGCTGTATCCTGCAATTTTCCTGCTGCTTTCACCCAGGCCATGCAATGTTGCAGGATGTAGCGAGCCTTTGAGGTGTGTGTCTTTTGAACTGCCCGCATCCTCCACCATATGTGGGAGATTCGGCCCAGTAGAGACCGTGGTAGCGGGGTGCTGTGATGCAGTTCACGACAGTGACACCAAAGTACAGTCCAAAACAGGTCTAGCCTGTGTTTATTTCAGCAGGAACAAAATAAAACAGCCTTCACATTCAGGCATCAAAAACAAAATAATATCCTACCCGTCAGGGTGCTAACTAAACAATGGTTCTCTGACTCACCACTAACAAAAACACTTTTGCTGCTCCAGACACAGAGGTCAGGGCTGTGTGCTCTCCAGCCTCCTTCCAGAGAGACAACACTCTCAGCTCTGCTGAGCGGCTTTATGCAGGCTGATTGGGCTGTTCCCACCACCTGTGTCCAAGGTGCTGGACAACACAACCTCAGCACTAAGGCCTTGCATAATAGCAAAACCTAGGGGAAACATACCGCCCATTCACAGTTAACCCTTTCAGTGTCTCACAATGGGCTCAGTACTACTACTTCTATCCTGTATATATGAGCACAGCACAATACTACTACTCATATCCTGTATATATGAGCACAGCACAGTACTACTCCTATCCTGTATATATTGGCACAGCACAGTACTACTACTCCTATCCTGTATATATGGGTACTCTACTACTATTCCTATTCTGTATATATGGGCATAGTGCAGTACTACTACTCCTATTATCCTTTATATATGGGCACAGTACAGTACTACTTCTACTATCCTGTATATATGGTCACAGCACAGTACTACTACTCCTATCCTGTATATATGTGCACAGCACAGTACTACTACTCCTATCCTGTATATATGGGCACAGCACAGTACTACTACTCTTTTACTGTATATATGGGCACAACACAGTACTACTACTCCTATCCTGCATGTATGGACACAGTGCAGTAATACTACTCCTATCCTGTTTATATGGGCACAGCACAGTACTACTACTCTTATCCTGTATATATGGGCACAGTACTACTACTCCTATCCTGTATATATGGGCACAGTACTACTACTCCTATCCTGTATATATGAGCACAGCACAGTACTACTACTCCTATGCTTTATATATGAGTACAGCACAGTACTACTAATCCTATCCTGTATATTTGGGCATAGCACAGTACTACTACTCCTATCCTGTATATATGGGCACTTTACTACTATTCCTATTCTGGATATACGGGCATAGTGCAGTACTACTACTCCTATCCTGTATATATGGGCACAGCCCAGTACTACTATTACTACTATCCTGTATATATGGGCACAGTACAGTACTACTACACCTATCCTGTAAATATGGACACAGTGCAGTAATACTACTCCTATCCTGTATATATGGACACAGTGCAGTACTACTACTCCTATCCTGTATATATGGTCACATCACAGTACTACTACTCCTATCCTGTATAAATGGGCACAGCACAGTACTACTACTCCTATCCTGTTTATATGGGCACAGCACAGTACTACTACTCCTATCCTGTATATATGGGCACAGCACAGTACTACTACTCCTATCCTGTATATATGGGCACAGCACAGTACTACTACTCCTATCCTGTATATATGGGCACAGCACAGTACTACTACTCCTATCCTGTTTATATGGGCACTTTACTACTATTCCTATTCTGTAGATATGGTCATAGTGCAGTACTAGTACTCCTATCCTGTATATATGTGCACAGCAAAGTACTACTACTACTATCCTGTATATATGGACACAGCACAGTACTACTACTCCTATCCTGTATATATGGACACAGCACAGTACTACTACTCCTATCCTGTATATATGTACAGTACACAGCACAGTGCTAGCAGTTGACCTGGTCAGTGTCAGAATGGTAAATAGCCTCTAGAGCGCCCCCTTGCTGCACCACCACCTGCCGCTCAGCCCCATCCCCCTTCAGCCCCTTTCTTCTCTGTTGCACTGTAGCCAATTTTATTGATGGTTACAACGTCTTGAATCGTTTTATATCTCTCCGCTCCTGAGTATCTTGCTGGCACATACTGTATTTCGTGTTAATTAAGGAACACAAATGCGAGGGACCTTTCTAAATTATTTAGCGCTCTTTAAGAAAAAGATCGCTGCCATTAAACAGAATATAAAGGAGGCGGCGGCCGCCAAGAAGGCAAATACCTCTGGTGGGGGAGGGGTGAGACTCAGCCTCATTGATTAAATGGACACTAAACAAAAATCGCCCTATATTACACCCTACGGTTTTATTTCTTAAAGGGATACGTAAGGCGGCCCCTTAAATTATGATAAAGTATTCTCCATAAAGCTGCGGACGGAGATTTAATGTCTCTTACAGCCTGGGAAGAGAACGCAGCTGAGTATTATATAGTAATGGCAAAACAATAAAAAAAAAAGTTTTTACTTTTTAATCAAAGTGCAGAGATGGAGAAGAAAGATTAAATTCAGGGAAATTACATGAGGCCGGAGGAATATTAATAGGACGCTTAATGTCCAGTTACAAGAGGGGGGGGGGGAGGACGCTGCGCAGGAGACTCGTGTCTGCCCCTCTGATGACTCCATTGTCTGGGCTGATGGAGAGGAATATTAGTTAGATACGTCCGTTTTTAACCCCTTTACAGTAGACAAAATCCATCCTGATAAACCAGGGACATTACTCATAGATCCAGGCACCGGGACTGTGATATCTTCTTATATTTGTTATACATTGTCTCCTACCTTCTAATATCAACTTTTATAATTATGCTAATGAGTCGGTGCTCCCTGCTCACTATGAAGGGAGGGGGCGACTATGTGATGCTGCTGTCCTTGTAACTTGCAGGAGAATATTGTGCCTGTGCAGCTCTGTGGACCTTGAATAGGTGTGGAAGGATGTCTCCCCTGTTCCCAATAATTTCCAGTTTGTGATCCTGTGTAGCTTTCCATGTGTCTCTCAGCACCTCAGACAACATCATTCCTTTCCAGCCTCCCCCCTTAGCCTCTCATCTCCAGATACAGTTTCTACAGAGCAGGGACACTGTTAACCCTTAGTGTTACACAGCCCAGACTATACACTTTATGTATCTATTTCACTGCTGGCTTATACTACTTTTTCCATGTTCCTCTGTGAAGGGAAAGCTGCCTGGCTATTCTCTATATAGATCCTTTAAGTGTAGACAATGCATACCTCAGTGGATTTGCTTCTAAGTTGCTTCATGCTTCATCTTGCAAAGTGAGGGCAGCTTGTAATGGACTCAACTGTAGGGCAAACGCAGAAAGAGAGGAGACTCCTCCCACTCATCTGTAGCGGGGGAAATTGTTCATAAGAAGCTTCAGAGCAGAAAAAAATGGCATAACTCCAGAAAGAGAAGAGGAGAATCACTACTGGAAGCTGAGATTTACAATGTATAGTATTTTATAACCTGTCCTGTAGAGTTATAGTAGTGGCCGGAAAGTTTGGGTGATAGAGTAGAGCCACCAGACAGTAGAACCGACACAGCATGGCGCGTTCATTGGGCTTGTGGTTCCATGGGTGGTGAAATATGCCACCGCCTGGTCTGCACCGCAGGAAGGTAATGAGGACACATCTAGAGCAGACGGCGCCTTGGACATCCGGCATTACTGCTTTGTGTCAGTCATTACTGAAGGATTATCTGTAGGAATGAGATTTTCTGAAGAATCGGTATATAGAAGGCAATCTGCACTTGGCTCTTATAGCAGATACAGAATTGTAAATGACTGCAGCCCCCCGAGCACTTGTAGGAGGCCGGATCTAATGAATAGTAATCTCGCTCGGACTGGAAAACTTGACTTGATGTATGGGGGCTTTAGGCGGAGTTGACACTAAGATCTATACGTGACGGCTGTGTAAGCCAGCGCAGTGTCTTCAGTGGGATCAGCACCTACCGGGCCACAATCTGCTAATGAATGGATTGTAACACTGGGAAATGGGATTTCTTGTGTCAGCAAATTACTTACTGCGTGTTTACAGTGCGTCGACTAGATAGATTTTTACTTTACGGGAAGTGAAGCTATTGACCCTTACAAGAAGACCACGTGCGCAGAGCCATCTATATGAGTTTTTATTTATTGTTAAATAAGGAGGTAGGTGTTTAAAGGGAAACTGACACATTGTAAGTGCAGGCAGCATGTTATAGAGCAGGAAGAGTTGAGTAGATGGTGCATACTGTAGGGTCCTATCTGCAAGCCGCATGTTATAGAGCAGGAGGAGCTGAGCAGATTTTACTCTGTGTCCTATATGCAGGCAGCATGTTATAGAGCAGGAGGAGCTGAAAATATTTGTACATAGTGTCCTATCTGCAGGCAGCATGTTATAGAGGCGCTGAAAAGATTGTACATAGTGTCCTATCTGCAGGCAGCATGTTATAGAGCTGGAGGAGCTGAGCAGATTGTACATAGTGTCCTACCTGAAGGCAGCATGTTATAGAACAGGAGGCGCTGAAAAGATTGTACATAGTGTCCTATCTGTAGGTAGCATGTTATAGAGCAGGAGGCGCTGAGCAGATTGTACATAGTGTCCTATCTGTAGGCAGCATGTAATAGAGCAGGGGGCGCTTAACAGATTGTACATAGTGTCCTATCTGCAGGCAGCGCGTTATAGAGCGGGAAGAGCTGAGAAAATTGTACACAGTGTCCTATCTGCAGGCAGCACTTTGTAGAACAGGAAAATCAGAATAGATTGCACACAGTGTCCTATCTGCAGGCAGCATGTTATAGAGCAGGGGGCGCTGAGCAGATTGTACATAGTGTGCTATTTGCAGGCAGCATGTTATAGAGCAGGAGATGCTGAGCAGATTGTACATAGTGTCCTATCTGCAGGTAGCAGGTTATAGAGCAGAAAATCAGAACAGATTGTACATAGTGTCCTATCTGCTGGCATGTTATAGAGCAGGAGTGGCTGAGCAGATTGTACATACTGTGCTATTTGCAGGCAGTATGTTATAGAGCAGGAGGAGCTGAACAGATGGTATATAGTGTCTTATTTGCAGAAAATTGATATGTTGCAAGTGTTTAGAAATAATTTTAATTTTGTTTTTCTTCTGTCCATACTTCCTGTGAAGCTCATTCATGATGAAAGTCTTGTGCACAGCGTGTTGCTATATATCAGCTCCGCTCCGGGGATCTCCTGGGACCATTCAATATTTAATAATCTTATATTATAGAGATTTCTTTGCCTCATTATGGGGTTTGTGCTTTAGTTATGGTCATATGTCAAAAACCTACAAGTCTGACCCCCGCTGACCCATGGCGCTTCTAGAAGCCCCTGAAACAGTGGGAGCAATGATGGAAAGTGAGTTGTTGGCACATTGTAAGGCAGTCATCTGCTGATTATGTTCCTGTGCTCATGTACATAACATTATTATTCTCCAGCCGCATCCGCAAACATCACTATGACAGATTTTCATGGATCACATTATGACATGATAGGGTTATGAGTATCCTGTTCTTCAATGCTCACAGTCAACTATGAAGACTGAGAGAGAATGCTGAGAGTTGTAGTTTTGCAACATCTGGAGAGTCGTAGATTGGAGACTACTTCCCCAGTTCATGGTGGAGCTCCAGAAGTATTCTGAAGAGCAGACTTTAGATTGTTGCTCATGTAGATGACCATGGACAGAGAGCTTCAGGACTTTAAGGTCTTCTCTTGGTTATTTTCTCCTATATAGGTATCAGATAGAGTAGGACAACCTCTTCTGCCAACCATGACACTAGCTAACCACAGCAGAAGGAGTTCTGTAACAAAAACATCTGGAACTTTGTGTCCTCTTCTCCACCAACAACACGTCCCTTATAAGACACAAGGGCAACATAAGTCTGATCACAATTCGGTGATAGTGGAAGTGATGAAGTAGGTCCCATCAGGTCCTTCTAGGATTAAATAGGATGCAGAGGAAGCTGAAGCACCTTGGCTGGAATGACTAAGGAGAACAAAAGACTGTATAGGAGGACATTGGTATTACAAAGACCACCAGGGGTCTCCCAGCTATGACACTTAATCTGTGGCTAAACTACAACTCCCATCATGGCCAATAAGCACATACTGGGAGTTGAAGTTTGACAAAACCTGTATAGACTGGGGCCATAGATCCTGCTTCTGTGAATCCCTTTCATTTCTATGTCTTCATCATTATCTTTGCCACCCAGACAACTGGTCGTTGAAGTAGAGATGAGCAAATTTCCTAAATCCCATTTCATTGAATCTCCTATCAGGTTCAATTCAGTCCAAATAAATGTGATCCGCATTTAAAGTGTCTTAATAACCTGGAAATTTGTTCTCAGTGTCCTAATCCTTGCTACCAAAGACCGTGATTGAGGACTTCATTGGGTGAAGAAGACTCTTTTCCAGAGTCATGTCGCTGAATCTCACAGGAACAGTGAAACATTTGACCTCCAGATTTAGGAAGAGTGCAAGGATCAAAGATAGGTGGATCACATTTCTACCCCAATTCCATAGGTCTTCAAAGATCGGCAACATTTCAAAGTTATAGAAGGTCTGAGACAATTTGGTTAGGACAGGGTATGAGGACCGGTAGATACTAGGGTCAGGACCTTTTCCAATGACCATGTCTGGGGACCTTTGGGAGGTAGATGGACAGTTTCCTAGAGATATCCAGGTGAGCCATCTGAGGGCTAATAAAAATGAGATGGCTGTAAAAAAGTTCCAAAACCCCAAATTGGGAAACTAGGACCTGATACCAGCAGTGGAGATGACCCCCTGAATTTCTCATAGTGGACTGTAGGCCTCACTTTGGTGAAGTTTCAGAAATCTGTTTGGGAAGTCCAAAATTTTCACTTAATTTTGGGAGTGCTGCTCATCATTATGCTGGTTTTCTTCCATGTTTTGTTGGCGTACAGAATGTGGGCCATTTATCAATTTTGGAGCAGGATCCATGTTTGGTGGACAAATGTAGCCTGGAATGTTAGATTGTGGCGCAAGGGGTTAATGAATTGGTGCAGGAACCGAAAAGCTTTAGAACTGTCTCCACATTCATGATGGTGAAAAAGAACTCCATAGACCAGCTTTTTGCAGCTCTAAGTGTGCACCAAAAACAGTGTCGGGAAAATAGAAATGTGCCCGGATTTCAAAGCTGTGCCCAAAAAATGAGAAGGAGTCAGTGTCAGACAAATATTAGGGCAACGACACTTCATAAATAAGGCAAAACAGACGCAACAAGGGAAGAAAGAAAAAAAACCTCCAGTTGTCTTGCGGAAAGTCAATAATAAGTGCCCCCCCCCCCCCATGTGTCTATAGCCTGGACCATCGCACTCTCCAGGCTCATAGCCGGCATCGGATCCGGTGGTCGGGGATTATCTGGACTTTCGGCTTAGCTCCTGTCTGGGCGCCGCACACCTCGCTCTGCCTTATTCCTGCTGACGTTTGTGTTCCTGAGAACGTCGCTGGCGGGGAGCGAAACGGGAGGTGCAGTCTCTTGGTGTGGGCTCTGACCAGAAGGAAATGACAAATTCTCTCAGATTGTTTCCATCTCAAGTCATTACGGCGAGATGGAAGACGCTCCTGTAATTACGTTTTCAACAACAATTCAGGACGATGAAGGAGCAAAATAAATTCTCCTCCGAGTAAACAATAGTTTGTGGGGGGAGGGAGTGATATGACTCTCCTGTCCATCACTACTGTAATGGTAATGGAATATTTATATAATATTTATTAAAAAATGGATCAAAATGCATGAGCGTAACTCTAATACAGGCAGTCCCCGGGTTAGGTACAAGATGCTGGTTTGTTCTTAAGTTGAATTTGTATGTAAGTCAAAACTGTATACTTTATAATTGTATCAGCAGACACATTTTTTTTTTGTCTTTGTGACAATTGGATTTTAAAAATTTTAGCACCAATTCTACTCTTTCAGGTAGGCAGCCCTAGACTAGTTCCACCCACATGACAATACAGACCTTCATTAGAATAGGGTGCTAAAAACTAACAACCTTAATATCTCAGGAATGGTGGGGGCTGGATAAAAAATTCCAACTGTTCTGGAATCAGTGGGTTGATGCCTAAGAGCTGGAAGAGGTGGTGAAAGATCTGTACAAAAAACTTCTATTGTATCCAAATGGAGACAAAATGCCACTTATATCTCTAGAGGGTATGGTTGGACTGGCCTTTATTTTCACTCTTCTGCCAATGCCTTTTTCTTTTATCATTCCCACTAGATGGCGGTATTGGGTGTGTGCAGCTACCAGACTAAGTGGCTCTCAATGTTGCCCCATTTAATGGGCCAGTATTATGAGAGGCAAATTCCATCTGATCTCTGGGACTTCTGGTCCAGTCAGCCATCTGGTGTAATGGGTATTATTATGAAAATATAGACCATACAGCCAGGGGGGGAGGGGGAATTATGTTCAACAGTGTCCCTACACATGATTCACTTTCCCCAGCCTTATCTACATAACATAATTAAAGGGAACCTGTCACCACACTTTTACAAATACAGCTAGTGACAGATTCCTATAGAGCCCTACCAACTAACTGGCACCCTTCTTTTAGCTAAAAATAGTTTCCTTCACATCCCCATAAAATCAACTTTGTTATCTTACCTGGCATTGTAGGGGGTGTGTCCTGCTAAGCTGCCACTCCCATCTACTCCTCCCCATGCATTGTGTCCTTAGTATACAGCAGTTCATGTCATGTGACTAGGGTGATGTCATTTAAAGTCCCATTCTCTTACATTTGCAATGTCTACCCCATGTATGTATCTGATCACATGAAATCCCATTATGGCTCCATGGATTTACTCCTCTCCATGCCTCCATGTAGACATACTGGGGCAGATTTATCAAGTGTCTGAAAGTCAGAATATTTCCAATTGCCCATGGCAACCAATCACAGCTCCCCTTTAAAATATTCATGAACACTGGTGAAATGAAAGCTGAGCTGTGATTGGTTGCCATGGGCAACTGGAAATATTCTGACTTTCAGACTGCTTGATAAATCTGCCCCACTGTGATTTCATGTGATCAGTTACATACATGGGGGACATTTTTCAAATGTAAATGGGTAAAGGACCTTAGAAGACATCGCCTTCATCACAGGACATAAATATAACACAAGGCACTGTGTAAAGACCTCTATCAGTAAATAGAGATCTATATGTCTGTAGTTGAATATTGGAAGACAGTCAAGTACAAGGAGAGCAGTGATTTGAAGAGACACTGAGCTGTCAGTCAAAATATGTGCAGGTGGTTCACTGGCAGCCTGGGAGAGGAGAAGAGTTAAACCCAGAAGATAAGAGTCAAGAAGGCTATTTTGCAGATAAAAAAATAGGTGTAATTAAGATACAGTGGGGGTCATTTACTAAGGGCCCGAATCGCTATATTTCGTCGGGTTTCCCGAAAATTACCGATTTGTGGCGAATTGATTTGGGTTTTTGGTGCATGCGATCGGATTGTGGCGCAACTGGGCCGGCATGCACGCGATGGAAATAGGGGGGGGGGGGGGATCGAGAGGTTGTCCGTTGGAAAACCAGACGGGTTCAGAAAACCCCCGGAATTAAAAAAAAAAAAAATGTGTTGCTTGACACACGCTTACCTGCACCCAACATAGGACGGTGAACTCCAGCGGACTTCAGCACAGCAGCGACACCTGGGGGACATCCCAAGGCCAAATGCATATCTGTGATTGGGGCAGTGAGGTGAACGCGTACCTAGGTCTCCGCTTGCCCTGGCGGCTTCGAAAACTGAGATATAAAGAACTCTCAGTGGGAGCATAGGAAGTGGGTGATGTCCGGTCTCAACAAAATCCAGAGATTCATCTGGATCTGATGAGACCAGAACCCTGATACTTTGACTCCCCATTGAGAAGCTAGAACTCATCCAAAGTCCTGGATCTGATCCAAGGTGGGATGTTCTCTAAAGCCACCTGGGAAGTGTCAAGAGGTGTGACTCCTAATATGAGCACATCGCCCCTTCTGCCCATTGTCTTTAGCCTGAGGAAATTATTTACCATCACATCAAGATCAGGAAGGATCTTTCCCCAGTTAGTCCAGAACTGACCCAGTCAATTGTTTATATTCCACTTGTTCTCTGTAAACTCTGTGTGTATATATAATATTTATCTGTTGTGTGTACTGTTTTGTCTAGTGTGCCCTTTAGGCAATTAAATATACAATTTAGTTGTTCTTTTATCTGGATCTGTGAATCCCCACATATGTGCCTCGGTTATATACATGATACTTTGGGGTTGACTTTCAGCCCCAATATAATCCCTTTACGGACCGGGCTTATATCAAACGAGCAGTTGGTGGCAGCCTAATGTACTGATAAGTCTCTGTTTCTGATACTGTCTCTGTACTGATAAGTCTCTGTTTCTGATACTGTCCTTGTACTGATAAGTCTCTGTTTCTGATACTGTCCTTGTACTGATAAGTCTCTGTTTCTGATACTGTCTCTATACTGATAAGTCTCTGTTTCTGATACTGTCCTTGTACTGATAAGTCTCTGTTTCTGATACTGTCTCTATACTGATAAGTCTCTGTTTCTGATACTGTCTCTGTACTGATAAGTCTCTGTTTCTGATACTGTCTCTGTATTGATAAGTCTCTGTTTCTGATACTGTCTCTATACTGATAAGTCTCAGTTTCTGATACTGTCTCTGTACTGATAAGTCTCTGTTTCTGATACTGTCTCTGTACTGATAAGTCTCTGTTTCTGATACTGTCTCTGTATTGATAAGTCTCTGTTTCTGATACTGTCTCTATACTGATAAGTCTCTGTTTCTGATACTGTCTCTGTACTGATAAGTCTCTGTTTCGATACTAGTCCCTCTGTACTGATAAGTCTCTGTTTCTGATACTGTCTCTGTACTGATAAGTCTCTGTTTCTGATACTGTCTCTGTACTGATAAGTCTCTGTTTCTGATACTGTCTCTATAGTGATAAGTCTTTGTTTCTGTTACTGTCTCTGTACTGATAAACCTCTGTTTCTGATACTGTCTCTGTACTGATAAGTCTTTGTTTCTGTTACTGTCTCTGTACTGATAAGTCTCTGTTTTCTGATCTGTCCTTCTATACTGATAAGTCTCATTTTTCTGATACTGTCTCTGTACTGATAGTCTCTGTTTCTGATACTGTCTCTGTACTGATAAGTCTCTGTTTCTGATACTGTCTCTATACTGATAAGTCTCTGTTTCTGATACTGTCTCTGTACTGATAAGTCTCAGTTTCTGATAATGTCTCTGTAGTGATAAGTTTCTGTTTCTGATACTGTCTCTATAGTGATAAGTCTCTGTTTCTGATACTGTCTCTGTACTGATAAGTCTCTGTTTCTGATACTGTCTCTGTACTGATAAGTCTCTTCTCACTTCCTGCTTCTCCCAGAACCCGTGCGTTCAGGGAAGGTCTATAAAAAAGAATAATTAATTGACCTTGCGTACCCTTCAAGGCATTAACTTTTTTTCTTTTTTTTCTTCAATTGAAAAAACAGTAGAGGGGCTTGTTTTTTTACAGGATGGGCTGTATTCTTTATATAGATTTTATTTTTTATGCAGTTCTATGTTTTACTACTATGAATGAATACCTTACAAATGACTTATTTTTTTTAATCTTTTTTCTTCTTTGGATGTTATTTTTCCTTAATGAAATTGCATGAGGACTTGTTTTTTGTGGGATGAACTCTTATTTTTTTTCTTATTTTTTTTTAGTTTTCGTTTCACTTTTTTTTTTTTGCAACTCAGCTTCATTTTCATCAATGGAACTGAGCTGCAGTACCATACACAGCCTGTGGAGAGGAGTGGCACTCTTCTGGAACAAAGCAGCCTTGTTTTTCTAGTCCTTGCCAACCCCTTTAAATTGTCATTTAGATGTGTAATATTCTCTGGCTTCATCCTCTGACGTTCGGTGATCCCGGGTACACAGAGAACATCCTGCAGCCTCGTGTTGTATCTGAGCCACTAATTGGATTATATATGTTTACACGTCTTATAATTATTACTGCGCGGAGTATTAATATTTCATCTCCTCGACTCAGGTTGCAGTTTATTAAACAATGGAGAGCGTCGCCTGCACGGGCCGGAGCTGCGTGTCCTGCATGTAATACGAAGAATTTCATAATATCGTCTCTCTAATAGACCGCCTGCCTTCCTTTCTGGTCGTGCTCAATACCACTGATTGCTGTCAATGATCAAAAACACACAAACAAACCTGTGCAACCCTGATACTTCTCACAGCTGAGGATTTGTTACACTTGTATCTACTCTAGAAAATTATTTGTTAATGTAATATATATTAACTTGATCCTTTCAATGGCTTTTGTTGTGTTATGTGTCACGTTAAAGGGGTTGCTTTATGAATAACACAGTATAGGGGATACATTTCTCCTCTGCAGAATGGGGAACCACAAGCACCCCCTTACCTGCATAAAATATTAGGACTATAAGCCACTTCAGAATCCCTGCTTTCATTGACTACTATGAGTATATATCTTAGTCATATTATTCAAAACAGTGCCCCTTTTGTCTATGGACATGTCTGGTATTGCAACTCATTAATGTTTAACGCCTTTTGTCATCAAGTTGCAACTTGTATCCAGTCTAAGCTACTTTTATTGGAAAAGCATCTCTCCGATCCGTTGGTTGCACCAAGTTTTGTAGCTTAACCCTGTTTTCTAAAACTATGCTTCTCCAACCCATGGATTTTATCAAATATTTGCAATTTAGTCCAATTTTGTTCATTATTGTTCATATGTAGTGTCTTAGGGTAATTCTGCTTAAGAGCTGCAATACCTGACACATCCTGTGGTCACAAGGGGTGCTGTTCTGAATAAAAGAAGCCTTTTAACCCCCATACAACCCTTTAAAAATGAGAGATATAGGATTCCCTGTCCTCATTGACATGAATTTCCCTGTCCCTGACTCTAATGGACACATCAAGCAGGACACGGGTTACCCGAGGACATGCGTCACATGTTATTCGCATCATTGCAGAGTATTAGTGAAAACCCCCACTCCGGATTCCTGCCGGTGATGGCGGTTGTGTATTTTTTAGTGTTTTGCCTTTAGAAAAAAACATGAATAATTTATTTTTTTGTCAGGAGACAAGTCGGAGCGCTCCCGGAATATTCCCCTGACTCCTTCTCTGCGGGGCACAAGCGTAAACTAGTGTGAAATACAATGTATCTGGCGATTGTCCCTAAAGACGCCGCTCCCCTTGGGGTGAGGATGGGGGACGGAATGGCTGGTTATACGGCAACCGCCCCACGGACAAGGAACGGGGACAGTGACTGCCCCCGGTGTTGTCAGTTCTCCAAACTTCAAGAACACTTACTACCCAGAGACAAACAAGCTACAGGGAGATAAAGATATCTGGCAGCCAGGAAATATCAAGGTCAGAGCCGCCCGACCGCCATCCCGGGTAATAGGATTCACAGTCACATTGAGTTATGAGGAAGGATAATCCGTGCCGCGGCGGAAGACTCGGATACTAGCGTCCTGCAGGAGGAGAGGGGACACGGGGGGAAATGTATGGGATACGTATGACCAGTGGTGGGCCCCGATGCAAACTCTGTCCCAGGGGCCCGACTATAATGTATGGTATATTTACTAGTCCTCTCACTAGGAAAATGACCTTGTGGGCCCCCTAAACCTCTTGGGCCCGGTCACAACCGCACCATTGGCACCGCCTCCAGTTACGCCTCTGCATATGACACATAAGAAGCCAATGCCAGACTAGATATAATCTCATTTATAACCCCACCCATGGGCGTAACTACAGTTGTAGTAGCTGCTATGGGGCCAGCAGTGTCAAGGGGGCCCTGGCATCCAACCTGATACACTAAAGAACAGAGGGTGTGCATATTTTCTGAGGGGGGTAAAGGGCCCCCAATTCAGAAATATGCTATGGGGCCCCGCCTCTCCTAGTTACGCCCCTGACCCTGTCCCCCTGTACAAGTTTAGGATGAAGGCTGTAAGACCATGCAGCAGGAGCTCTCCTCCACATACAGCAGTGTTTAACAAGTTCTCTTATGTCCAGGGATTCCTTACTTGTTACAGTTACTGATATGTATTTAGGATCCCAATACTAGTGATGCACAACCTACATAAACATGTGAGAGACAACCATACAAAATATAAATACAAAAGTATCTATTGTTTTATTATTTACAAAGTGACTATTAGAAAATATCCAAGAAGTATCTAAAGGGAGGAATCTGCACAATCGGGCTGATTTACTAAGGGTCGTGCATCTTTCCGTCTTTTAGCACGGGATTTGCTTGGCATGGACAGGTTTTTATTAGGGGTTTGCGCTGGGATTGTGTTGCACGCGATCAGATTTTGGCGCGGCTGTGCTGGCTTTCATGTGACAGAAATCGTTGGGTGAGCCATCAGACGATCCGACTGATTCGGACTGAGCGCAGGATATAATTTTCAAATTGTGTCGCAAGACAATGCACTTACATGCACCAGGAAGTTACAGGATGTAACTCAGGATCAGTACAGGATAAGTAATGTCATGTATGTACACAGTGACTGCACCAGCAGCAGAATAGTGAGTGCAGCTCTGGAGTATAATACAGGATGTAACTCAGGATCAGTACAGGATAAGTAATGTCATGTATGTACACAGTGACTGCACCAGCAGCAGAATAGTGAGTGCAGCTCTGGGGTATAATACAGGATGTAACTCAGAATCAGTACAGGATAAGTAATGTCATGTGTGTACACAGTGACTGCACCAGCAGAATAGTGAGTGCAGCTCTGGAGTATATTACAGGATGTAACTCAGGGTCAGTACAGGATAAGTAATGTCATGTATGTACACAGTGACTGCACCAGCAGCAGAATAGTGAGTGCAGCTCTGGAGTATAATACAGGATGTAACTCAGGATCAGTACAGGATAAGTAATGTCATGTATGTACACAGTGACTGCACCAGCAGAATAGTGAGTGCAGCTCTGGAGTATAATACAGGATGTAACTCAGGATCAGTACAGGATAAGTAATGTCATGTATGTACACAGTGACTGCACCAGCAGCAAAATAGTGAGTGCAGCTCTGGGGTATAATACAGGATGTAACTCGGGATCAGTACAGGATAAGTTATGTCATGTATGCACACGTTGGGACACATTTACTTACCCGATCCCGTCCCGATCCCCGCTGTGCGTTGTCCGACGAGGATTCAGATCTTCCACGATTAACATAGCTTGTGCGCCCGATTTCCTGCAGGTGTCGCTTCCCCCGCTCAGGTCCGCCGGAGTTCACCTTCTTCTTCCTGGTGCATATAAGTGCTGATCTTTCAACACAATCTCGTTTTTAAATTCCACGGTTTGTCCTAATCAGTCTGGTTGTCCGACGTCCACGCCCCCGCATGCAATTTGTGTCGCATGCAAGCCGGCGCCGAGGCGCCACAATCTGATCGCGTGCGACAAAACCCCCCGGCAATTCAGGGCAAAACTGTAAAAAGTAGGGAAACCCGACGAAAATGCGCTGTTCGGACCCTTAGTACATGTGCCCCAATGACTGCACTAGCACCAGCAGAATAGTGAGTGCAGCTCTGGAGTATATTGTAATATAAATTCTAGATACATTCTACAATCCAACGTGTGAATATATTTCAGCTTCTTTCTCATCACATGCACAATTACTTTGGTACATAACAAATGCTCTTTTCTTGTAACTGCTATTCTTCCTTTGTGTCAGTATTTACTATGATACTCATATTCCAAGCATGAAAAATCGAATATTTTGACTATTAAAATCTGTGACAGTCACCGGTGTCCAGTGCTTTCCTGTGACTACACTTGGGGTAGGGGGAGGCTCCCTGTATCCTAATCACAGAGCCGGCGGCTCCCGGAATAATAATTCCCCCCACATTTGTGTATTATCAGGTATTTCTGCCCCATTGGCCAAGCTATTACCATACAATGCAGTTTAATAATGCCGCTATCTCCCGGCACCTGAGCTGAATGGATCTCATTGTGTCGTCTCTTCTTCTCTCGCTTTCATTCCTTTAGGTCGGTAATGGGCTTAGATAAGGAAGCTGACCTTGTGCACATGGAGGCGCGGACAGCGGATGGACGTGAGTACCGTCTGATGAAACCCAATGCAAATTGTCGCTTTTACAATGAAAAATCATGAGCTGTTTAATACCTGAAATTTACATTTTAATTGAGCGGCACAAGGTCTGTGTCTGACAGCAGATCCGCACGTGTAACATGTAGACCCCCCCTTCCCCTGCATGGGCTCAGACTAATGCTGTGTATGTGACTGCAATGATACTGGAAGTACAAGCAAGCGCCCACAGGTATGTAGAATAGGGAACCTACCTTTACTAAGAACTAGAAAGGGAACCTGTCCGCAGCTGTGACCATACAAACTGCAGCCAATGTCAGGTATTGCCCCGGAGAGATGTGTAATCAGACCTCTGTGTATGTTGTTAGTAGCGGTGGAGCAGAGGGGAGAGTCTTTGCTAGAGAGCAAAGTGCACAGCAGTGTGAGGAACCAGCTTTATTGTATTTGGGGAAGTTACAGTCCCGGAATATAAATAGTGAGTGCAGCTCTGGATGTATCTCTCCTGGTGACTTTCGGATATTACTCCTTCCTTTCTATCTCTATGGTAATTTGCTGTGTTGTTTACCCGCTGCTGCACTCACCTGAGCGTGCTGTAAGTCACCAAGTAAAGCTCGTCCCCCCGCGTCAGACTTTCCTTTGGCTTTTCCTTATTTACATATCGGATTTTCCATCTTGTTTGTGAAGCGCGCTTACTTCTCTAGAATATATTTCTTTAAATATTTGCTTGGTTTTCAGCTAAACCTCCAGAGTTCTCCGGTCCATTGGTGCGGAAAGGCTTAGAGTCAGCTCCGAGAAAGCCAACAATTGGAGAACATACATCTGTGTGAATACTGAGCGGAGCCTGACAACAAGCACAGACGTAGCCGTGTACGACCTATATGATACACGTGGGCTTGTGTTTGCCAGGATGTGGTATTTCAGGATTTTTTTTTTTTGCTTTACAAAGAAGTCACGTAAGATGTTTTCCGAGGTCTAGAATGTTATCCAAAGAGGAGATGAGTGCTGATTTAATGGAAATTAGTTAAATACCACTGGTTACACCCAAAAAATCCCACATAAACATTACTCCCATACAGTGGCCCCTAGTAGAGACAATCAAAGTCCAAATAATGCCCCCATATAATACTCCATGTTACAGGCACATAACAGCCCTGCCGTGTAGCTCCTCTTCTAGCTATAACTGACATTAGGATGGGGCAGTAGATGTTGACCAGATCCAGGAGGAACCATAGAGCATGATCAGGACTAGAAGGACCAGTTTTTCACTATGTGATGTGAAAGGAACCATTGGGACCAGTAGATCACCACAAGATCCAGAAAGAGCAGTTGTTTACAACAGTGCTATTAGCACTAGTTGATCATCTCCAGATTCTGAAAGACTAGTAGATCATGGCCATGTCCAGAAGGACTCATAATCAGACCAAAAAGGAAAGAAGGTCATCGTGAGATTCCTGAGGATCAGTCGATCAAGGGCAGATCCAGAAAGACCGATACAGCCGGACCACATCATCCTTAATAAATTTAGAATTTCCAATACGTCATGACCAGATCCAGAAACATCAACAGTTTAGGGGTAGAAGGGCCATTAGATCATAAAGAGATCCAGAAGGAGCAGTAGACTAGACCTTGAAGAACCAGTAGAACTTAATGTAATCTGGAAAAATTTTTATCTCATGCTCAGAGCTAGAAGGAGCAGTAGATCATAATGGGATCCAGAATGAGCAGTAGAGTTTGCAGATGTTTTAGGATCAGTAGTTCATCTCCAGATGCAAAGGGACAACCAGATCCAGAAGGACCAGAAGATTATCATGCGATACACATGGACCAGTAGATTGTGATTAGACATTGAATGGTCAGTAGAACTTGGTGAGATGCAGAAGAATCTGTATCCCATGTTCAAATCTAGAAGGACATCTATAATGACCACATATGACGAAGTAGATCATGACCAGATCTGGAAGCACGGGTTGATCATATACATATCAGAAAGGGCCAATAGATCCTGAGCAGATTCCCAGGGACCAGTAGATCATGAATAGACGGAACAGTAGAATATCATGGATGTAAGGGATCAATGCCACATAATCCTGGTGAGATGCCCCCTACTCTTCATGTCACCGCACCCCTGGCACAGCATGGAACCCCAGCCTTGCCTCCAGATACGTCCTTCCTCACATTCCTCCTTCCAGAATCCGTGTAAACATTGTGTCTCCTGTAATGATTCGTCTTTCATGTTCCACAATTTCAACCCGACACAAAAGTCGACGTTTTGCTTCTTATCTACAACAAAAGTTTTACCACCCAAAGGATTAATTAGGTGCGAAGCGTCATGTGACGGCCGCAGCAATTACCGCACATTAAAGCAAATAATCCCTAATTAACGGAGACCGGATTAGAATAATTTCCTTTCTGGCGCTTTTCATAGTTTATGGATGTATGAAATAACTATGTCTCCTCCACGGACGCGTTCTCTGCCGAAGGTTCTGGATATTGGATGCGGGGGATTCAGTAACTTTTCATAAAGAGACTGTATCACACATGATAATCTTAGATACAGAGGCCTGGCGCATTGTATCACTAGGGATGTCTAGGGGTAGATATCGGGGCCTGACCTTTTTGGCTACACAGTCAGTATCACGCATGTTTCCCGTAGATACACAACTCATCTCAACATATCAAACATAAAAGAGATAGATATCTCAGCAGGCAGTACCACACATGGTCAAACAGATGGTATCACACATGATAGGATTAGATACACAGCTCAGCAGTCAGTATCACACATGGTAGGATTAGATACACAGCTCAGTAGACAGTATCACACATGATAGGATTAGATACACAGCTCAGCGGTCAGTATCACACATGGTAGGATTAGATACACAGCTCAGTAGACAGTATCACACATGATGGGATTAGATACACAGATTAACAGTATCACACAGGACGGGATTAGATACACAGCTCAGCAGACAGTATCACATAGGATAGGATAGGATTAGATACACAGATCAGCAAACAGTATTGCACATATTAGGATTAGATACACAGCCCAGCAAACAGTATCACACATGATAGGATTAGATACACAGCTCAGCAGACAGTATCACACAGGATAGGTTTAGATACACAGATCAGCAAACAGTATCACTCATGATAGGATTAGATACACAGCTCAGCAGACAGTATCACACAGGATAGGATTGGATACACAGCTGAGCAGACAGTATCACACAGGATAGGATTAAATACACAGCTCAGCAGACAGTATCACACATGATAGGATTAGATACACAGCTCAGCAGACAGTATCACACATGATAGGATTAGATACATAGCTCAGCAGACAGTATCACACATGATAGGATTAGATACATAGCTCAGTAGACAGTATCACACATGATAGGATTAGATACACAGCTGAGTAGACAGTATCACACATGATAGGATTAGATACACAGCCGAGTAGACAGTATCACACATGATAGGGTTAGATACACTGCTGAGTAGACAGTATCACACCTGATAGGGTTAGATACACTGCTGAGTAGACAGTATCACACAGATAGGATTAGATACACACTCACAGACAGATCACACAGGATAAGATTAGATACACAGCTCAGCAGACAGTATCACACATGATAGGATTAATACACAGCTCAGCAGAAAGTATCACACATGAAGGATTAGATACACAGCTCAGCAGACAGTATGACACACATGATATGATTAGATACACTCTCAGCAGACAGTATCCACAGGATGGATTAGATACACAGCTCAGCAGACAGTATCACACATGATAGATTAGATACACAGCTCAGCAGACAGTATCACACATGATAGGATTAGATACACAGCTCAGCAGACAGTATCACACAGGATAGGATTAGATACACAGCTCAGCAGACAGTATCTCGTCTGATAGAATTAGATACACAGCTTAAAAGACAGACAGTATCACACAGGGAGGAATAGATACATATCTTAAAAGACAGTATCACCACATGAATAGGATAGATACACAGCTCAGCAGACAGTATTGCATAGGATAGGATTGGATACACAGCTCGGCAGACAGTATCACACATGATAGGATTAGATACACAGTTTAACAGACTTATCACATATCATAGGATTAGATACACAGCTCAGCAGACAGTATCACACATGATAGTATTAGATACACATCTTAAAAGACAGATAGTATCACACAGGGAGGATTAGATACATAGCTCAAAAGACAGTATCACATATGATAGGATTAGATACACCACTCAGCAGACAGTATTGCATAGGTTAGGATTGGATACACAGGTCAGCAGAAGGTATCGCACATGATAGGGTTAGATACGCAGCTTCACAGACTGTATCACACAGGGGAGGGATAGATACACAGCTCAGCAGACAGTATCACACAGGATTAGATACACAGCTCATTAGGGGGTGTCATACATGAAAAGACTAGATATAGCAGCTCAAATGACATTAACACACATACTTGACTGAGTAGATGGTATCACACACCATAGAGGTAGAAATGGAATCTGCCTAGATACACTTCACACCAGATCACATCACACATAGTAGGCTTAGATACAGTAGCTGTGGAGACTGTGCCACATATACTAAGCTAAGATGCAGCAAGAATTAGATTCAGTATCAGTATCCAACAGAAATGCATTAGATAACAGATGTTCCAGGGTTCACCCCCATTACATCTGCCATATAAAACCCCCCAATCTCCCTCCTATTACACCTTCTGTATAATAAGCCCCCTCCATCCCTCCCATTACATCTGCTATATAATAAGCCCCCTCCATCCCTCCTATTACATCTGCTATATAATAAGCCCCCTCTCTCCCGTTACACCTTCAGTATAATAAGCCCCCTCCCTCCCATTACACCTGCAGTATAATAAGCCCCTCCCATTACACCTGCAGTATAATAAGCCCCCTCCATCCCTCCTATTACATCTGCTATATAATAAGCCCTCTCCCTCCCATTACACCTGCAGTATAATAAGCCCCTCCCATTACACACTGCAGTTAATAGCCCCCTCCATCCCTCCTATTACATCTGCTATATAATAAGCCCCCTCCCTCCCATTACACCTGCAGTATAATAACCCCCTCCCTCCCATTACACCTGCAGTATAATAAGCCCCATCCCTCCCTCCTATTACATCTGCTATATAATAAGCCCCCTCCATCCCTCCCATTAAATCTGCAGTATAATAAGCCCCCTCCCTCCCATTACACCTGCAGTATAATAAGCCCCTCCCATTACATCTTCAGTATAATAAGCCCCTCCCTCCCATTACACCTGCAGTATAATAAGCCCCCTCCCTCCCATTACACCTGCAGAATAATAAGCCCCCTCCCTCCCGTTACACCTGCAGTATAATAAGCCCCCTCCCTCCCATTACACCTGCAGTATAATAAGCCCCCTCCCGTTACACCTGCAGTATAATAAGCCCCCTCCCTCCCATTACACCTGCAGTATAATAAGCCCCCTCCCTCCTTACACCTGCAGTATAATAAAACCCCTCCCTTACACCTGCAGTATAATACGCCCCCTCCCATTACACCTGCAGTATAATAAACCCCCTCCCTCCCATTACACCTGCAGTATAATAAGCCCCCTCCTTCCGTTACACCTGCTGTATAATAAGCCCCCTCCCTCCCATTACACCTGCAGTATAATAAGCCCCCTCCCATTACACCTGCAGTATAATAAGCCCCCTCCCATTACACCTGCTGTATAATAAGCCCCCTCCCTCCCATTACATCTTCAGTATATAAGCCCCTCCCTCCCATTACACCTGCAGTTTAATAAGCCCCCTCCCTTACACCTGCAGTATAATAAGCCCCCTCCCATTACACCTGCAGTATAATAAGCCCCCTCCCATTACACCTGCAGTATAATACCCCCCTCCCTCCGTTACACCTGCAGTATAATAAGCCCCCTCCCTCCCTTTACACCTGCAGTATAATAAGCCCCCTCCCTCCCATTACACCGGCAGTATAATAAGCCCCCTCCCTCCCATTACCCTGCAGTATAATAAGCCCCCTCCCTCCCCATTACATCTTCAGTATAATAAGCCCCCTCCAATTACACTTGCAGTATAATAACCCCCTCCCTCCCATTACATCTGCAGTATAATAAGCCCCCCCCCATCACATCTGCAGTATAATAAGCCCCCTCCCTCCCATTACATCTGCAGTATAATAAGCCCCCTCCCTCCCATTACACCTGCAGTATAATAAGCCCCTCCCTCCTATTACATCTGCAGTATAATAGCCCCCTCCCATCACATCTGCAGTATAATAAGCCCCCTCCCTCCTATTACATCTGCAGTATAAGCCCCCTCCTTCCCATTACATCTTCAGTATAATAAGCCCCCTCCCTCTATTACATCTTCAGTATAATAAGCCCCCTCCCCCATTACACCTGCAGTATAATAAGCCCCCTCCCTCCCATTACACCTGCAGTATAATAAGCCCTCCGCCTCTTACACTTGCAGTTCAAGCAGAATTGACTGGTAACTAGAGATGAGCGAACACTAAAATGCTCGGGTACTCGTTATTCGAGACGAACTTTTCCCGATGCTCGAGTGCTCGTCTCGAATAACGAACCCCATTGAAGTCAATGGAGAACTCGAGCATTTTTCAAGGGGACCAAGGCCTCTGCACAGGGAAGCTTGGCCAAACACCTGGGAACCTCAGAAAAGGATGGAAACACCACGGAAATGGACAGGAAACAGCAGGGGCAGCATGCATGGATGCCTCTGAGGCTGCCTAATCGCACCATTATGCCAAAATTATGGGCAACAGCATGGCCATGACAGAGTGACATGGCCATGACAGCGTGGCAGGCTAGAGAGTGTCACGGCGACATGCCCTAAATGGACTCAGGCTTCAAACCAATGGGTGTCAGAGAGGAACCAAAGGAGGTGAGCAAGAAGCGCTCAATAAATATCGGTACATGATAAAAGTTTGCCAGTATATTTTGTGGATTACACAGCAGGGTGCGACAAGTTAACATGGAATCCATGAAACAACCCACCCAATTTCTGCCTGACACAGCTCGTTTGATAAAGGGCGATGTATGGAGGCAGCATATGGACGACTTTGGAGGTAGCAATGGAGACAACGTGTGGAGGCTGCTATGGAGACAATTTAATTTGGATAGTGCCTGTATTGGCAGTCCCAAACATTTTTCAAACCAGAGGAGCAGGTAGGTGGCCCTGCAGTAAAATGGAATGATTGAGTGCCTGTATGTGGCACTCACAAAATTGTTTCAAACAGAGGACCGGGTAGGTGGCCCTCCAAAAAATTAAATGCATGAAGTACTATACAAGAGCCTGGGCCCTGTCAAAAATAGCCATTTTCCTCTGGCTTTACTGTACAAAGAGGAGGAGAAGAGGAAAATGAGGAGGAGGAGGAGTGGATCAATTATTCAGGTTGACTTCCTTCACCTGGTGGAGATTGGAAATTATGAGAAATCCGCCTTTATTCATTTTAATAAGCGTCAGCCTGTCAGCGCTGTCAGTCGACAGGCGTGTACGCTTATCGGTGATGATGCCACCAGCTCACTGAAAACCCGCTCGGACAAGACGCTAGCGGCAGGGCAGGCAAGAACCTCCAAGCGTACCGCCAGTTCGTGCCACATGTCCAGCTTTGAAAACCCAGTAGTTGTAGGGAGCTGTGTGATCATTAGGACGATGTGGAGGTCAGCTACGTACTACCCTCACCATCTTTCTGTAAAGATCAGCCCTACTCTGCCGAGACTGGGGACAGTGACAGTGTCTTGCTGGGGGACCATAAAGCTGGCAAAAGCCTTGTAAAGCGTACCCTTGCAGTGCTGGACAAGCTGCCTGCTCGCCTATCCTCTCCCTCGCTACTTGTCCCCAGAACTACGCACTCTGCCGCTAGCGCTGTCGAAGGGAAATACTGTTTCAGCTTGTGCACCAGGCCTGCTGGTATTCATGCATTCTCACACTCCTTTCCTCTGCAGGTGAGAGTGGAAAGATTTTGCTTGTACCGTGGGTCCAGGAGAGTGAACACCCAGTAATCGGTGCTGGAATAAATTCTTTGAACGCGAGGTCACGGGATTGGCAGCCTAGCATGAAATCTGCCATATGCGCCAGAGTACCAACGCGTAAGAATTCACTCCCCTCGGCCTGACTGTCCATTTCCTCCTCCTCCAACTCCTCCAACTCCTCTTCTTCTGCCCATACACGCTGAACAGTAAAGGACTAACAATGGTCCCCTCTTGTGTCTCGCCAACATTCTCCTCCTCTTCCTCCTCTCCCCTCCCTCACCTCCTCCGATATGCGCTGAGAAACAGACCTGAGGGTGCTTGGCTATCAACAAGGGAATATTCTTCCCCTGTCTCTGGACGAGCGCAAAGTTTCCGACTTCATGCTGACCAGAGAGTTTTTTCAACAGGCCAAGCAGCGGATGGTGAGCTGATGATGGCGGCATCGCCACTGACCATCTGTGTTGACTCCTCAAAGTACTCAGCACTGACAGTATATCAGACATCCACGTCCACTCCTCATTGTAACTTGAGGAAGCTACTGACCTGACCCATTTTGGTGGAAGTTGACATCTGGCAGTCTACAATCGCTCTGCCTGCTGGTAAAACTCTGGATAACATGGTCAGTGTTGAATTCCACCTCGTGGCACGTCGCACAACAGTCGGTGAGCGGGCAGTTGAGGCGGCGCTGCGCTGCCCTGAGAGTGGCAGCATCTGGGCTGGACTTCCTGAAATGCGCACAGATCGGCGCACGCACCTTCGTGAGCAAAATCGACAGATTGGGGTATTCTTGAGGAAACGCTGAACTATCATATTAACACATGGGCCAGGCATGGCACATGTGTCAGTCTGCCGAGTTGCAGAGCCGCCACCAGGTTACGGCCGTTGTCACACACAACCTTCCCGCTTGAGGTTCAGCGGTGCCAGCCACAGATCAGGCTGCGCCGTGATGCCTGTAAGCTCTTGGGCGGTGTGCCTTTTGTCGCCAGGCTCAGCAGTTTGCAACCGCCTGCTGTCGCTTAGCGACGGCACTGCTGCTGTGCCTAGAGCTACCGAACTGATGGCGCCGTGCCCAGGGATGGTAGTTCGAGAGGAGGTGGAGGAGGGGTGGGAGGAGGAGGAGAGCATAGTAGGCCTGAAACACACTGGACGAGGTAGGCCCCGCAATCCTCGGCGTCGGCAGTATATGAGCAGCCCAGAGGTCAGACTCGGTCCCACCTCACCAAGTTAACCCAATGTGCCGTCAGAGATATTAGTGGCCCTGCCCGGCAGCACTCGTCCACGTGTCCGTGGTCAGGTGGACCTTGTCAGAAACGGCGTTGGTCAGGGCACGGATTATGTTGTCTACACGTGCTGGGGCAGGGCTGGGAACGCACATCGGGAAAAGTATTGGCGGCTGGGGACCGAATACCGAGGGCGGCCGCCGCCATGAGGATGCGAAACCTCGGTCTCTACAGCCTATAGGGCAGCATCCTCCGGCTTAGCAATCTGGAAATGTGCACATTAAGGGCTTGGGCGTGCGGGTGGGTTGCACTATATTTGGCGTTTCCGCTCCAGCGTCTGGGTATGGAGAGCTGAACGCTGTGGATGCTGTGGAGGATCGTGGAGGCGACGATGGGTTTTTGTGGCAGGTCCTGGGCAGGGGGCTGACTAGCCTGACCACAGGGAAGGAGCAGTGGTGTGCATCGGCCGGAGGTGAACGGGCTTGTTTGCCACTGAGTGGGGTGTTAGCATTCATATGCTGCGCATACTGGTGGTAGTTAAGCTAGTATGTGGTGGAACCCCTGCTGAGCCTGGTTTGGCAAATGTTGCACACCACAGTCCGTCGTCATCCGGTGTTTCCTTAAAGAACCTCCAGACTTCTGAAGATCTAGCCCTCCCGCAAGAGCCCCTCGCCACGGAGCTTCTATTGACACATTTGGCGCTGATGCCCAGCTCTGGCCCTGCCTCTCCGTCTGCCCCACAACTGCCTCTTCCAACCTGTTCTGGTCGAGGACTCTCCTCCGTCTCAGAAGCACTGTTTTCACCCGGCCTCTCACCCAGCTTGGGTCTGTCACCTCATCATCCTCCGATCCCTCAGTTCTCCCCCCTCGGACTTCCTGCCTGACAACACTCTCCCCACTGTCTGACAACCGTGTCTCCTCATCGTCGGACACCTCTTTACAACACTTCCACTACGTCAAGAAGTCACTCATCACCCACAGACTGTGACTGGTGGAAAACCTGGGCAATCGAAAATAGCTCAGGCAGCAACCGTCCAAGTGGGTTTGTGCTGTGGGAAGGGTCAGAAACAGTTCCTCAGAGTATGCCGGTTTCAAATGCCAAATTTTCCTGGGAGGGGGCAACTGGGGGGGAGGAGGCTGAGTGCAGGAGCTGGAGGAGTGGCGATTTCGGTGACATGGGTGACTGCGTGAAGACGACTGGCGTGGACAAATTGCTCGAAGCATTGTCAGCAACCACGACATCACCTGTTCGCACTGTTCTGGCCTCAACAGTGCTCTACCACGAGTCCCAGTAACTTCAGACATGAACCTAGGGAGTGTAGCTCTGCGGCGGCGTTCCCCTGCTCTCATCAGCGGTGGTGTCTCACCCGCCCAGGACCACGGCCTCTGACCCCTGCAGTAGTTGACGCCCACGTCCCCGCCCTCGTCCTCTACCCCTAGCCCTCGGTTAAACATTTTTAAATAGAAGTTATAACTTTTTTTTTTTTTTTCTTCTTTTTGTTTTTTTTTGTGTTTTTTTTTTTTTTTTTGAGTTTTAAAACCAAACAATGCTATCCTATTGCTATGGCTATTTTCTAGCCAAGTATCAAGCACACTACTATGCCAGATGGAGGTACACTGAGTTAGTGCCTAATTGAAATCCAACCCTACTATTTCCCACTTCGGTCTATGCTATGGATATGTGCTTCACTAAGCCAGAACACATCGGTCGCATTCTCACCTACAAATTGCTCAGAATTGGCTAGTACTCACTGCAGAAAGTACAGCCACCAGCAGATCAACCAGAAATCAATATATAGAACGCTACTGTAGGCGTAAGTAAGCTCTTTGTATTCTCCTATGGCTATTTTCTAGCCAAGTACAAAGCACACTACTATGCAGATGAGATGACACTGATTTAGTGCTAATTGAAATCCAACCCCTACTAAATTTTCCCACTTCGGTCTTTGCGTGGATATGTGCGTCACTAAGCGCAAACACGCGGTCGCAAGTCTCACTCCAATTGCTCAGAATTGGCTAGTTACATGCATGCAGAAAGTACAGCCACCAGCAGATCAACCAGAAATCAAATATAGAACGCTACTGTATGTGTAAGTAAGCTCTTTGTATTCTCCTTATGGCTATTTTCTAGCCAAGTTCAAAGCACACTACTATGCCAGATGAGTGACACTGAGTTAGTGCCTAATTGAAATCCAACCCCTACTAATTTTCCCACTTCGGTCTATCTATGGATATGTGCGTCACTAGCGCAGAACACAGCGTTCGCAAGTCTCACACTACAATTGCTCGAATTGGCTAGTACATGCACTGCAGAAAGTACAGCCCCCACAGATCAACCAAATCAATATATAGAACGTACTGTAGGCGTAAGTAACTCTTTGTATTGCTCCTATGGCTATTTTTAGCCAGTATCAAAGCACACTACTATGCCAGATGAGATGACCCTGAGTTAGTGCCTAATGGGAAATCCAACCCCTACTAAATTTTCCCACTTGTCTTTGCTATGGATAGTGCGTCACTAAGCGCAGAACACAGCGTCGCAAGTCCACTACAAATTGCTCAGAATTGGCTATACATGCACTGCAGAAAGTACACCACCAGCAGATCAACCAGAAATCATTATATAGAACGCTACTGTTGCGTAAGTAAGCTCTTTGTATTCTCCTATGGCTATTTTCTAGCCAAGTATCAAGCACACGACTATGCCAGATGAGATGACACTGAGTTAGTGCCTAATTGGAAATCCAACCCCTACTAAATTTTTCCCACTTCGGTTAATGCTATGGATATGTGCGTCACTAAGCGCAGAACACACGTTCGCAAGTCTCACACCATTGCTCATAATTGCTAGTACAGCACTGGCAGAAAGACAGCCACCAGCAGATCAACCAGAAATCAATATATAGAACTCTACTTGTATGCGTAAGTAAGCTCTTTGTATCTCCTATGCTTTTTCTAGCCAAGTATCAAGCACTAACTATGCCAGATGAGATGACACTGAGTTAGTGCCTAATTGAAATCCAACCCCTACTAAATTTTCCCCACTTCGGTCTTTGTATGGATATGTTTGCCACTAAGCTAAACAACGGTAGCAAGTCCCCTGCTAATTCCTCACAAAATGGTACTAGATGGCAAATTAAAATAAAAAAGTAGAACGTTATTGTAGCCCTAAGAAGGGCTGTTGGGTTCTTTGATCCTCCTGCCTAACAGTAAGCTAGAAACACCCTAACGCTTTTCCCTGACCAGCATCACTCTCTCCCTAGCGTCATCCAGACCTGAATGATCCGGCAGCGTGGGCAGCGCTAGTCTATCCCAGGTCACCTGATCTGGCCACCAACCACTGCTATCGACGTGTAAGGTACCACGTCATGCTGGGTGAGTGCAGAGTTCCTGCTTGTGATGGGCTCTGTTTCTGGCCGCCAAAAGCAAAACGCGGGAGCTTCTTTTTCTCGAGCGAGCGGGCGAAGTATTCTGCCGAGCAACGAGCAGTTTCGAGTACCCTAATGCTCGACCGAGCATCAAGCCGGACAGCATGTTCGCTCATCTCTACTGGTACAATAGGCCCAGCATCGCCATCCTCCATCTAATTTTATGGCGCCCTTGATCACAATCTTTTTTGTTTTGCGCCTCTTTGATGTTTATTCACAATCTCTCGTCTCTGACTTTCATCAAGTCCTTCCTTTATGAATATGAGAAATGACTCGGGAGACGCGTCTGCGGGCGATGCTATTGTGCCAGGACATGGAGCTTCAATCGTTGGCTTTAGGAAGATCATACAATGGCGGAATACAGCGATCGCTTATATCATATTGTTTATGTGCCGAAGTGATGAGATCTAAACAGTAACTGATGGACGGGGCTGCTTCTAGACAAAGTGGGGCCCTGGGAAAAACTAAAAGGTTGGCCCCAAAATTAAACTATTTTATGACCAGTCACTGTCAGCAAGAGGCTTCTTAATTATGGTAAAACAAACTGTAATATGGAGAATTTTATAGATTCAAACAGGAGGGCGATACGGCGCCCACATGTGTAAAAAACTTTTTAGGTACAACAGGTGTTTAAGAATAATGCTCACCTTTCTAGGTGTTTACGGGCGGTACAACACGTTTGAGCGTCATGGTTGGTTGGGTTTTTTTCGGCGGCCTCCTGGGTATCGAGGTGGAAGATTGTTCACCCCGTCTTGGTCTTATCTTTTATAGTGGTGTCTTCCAGGTTGTCGCGGCCAATAACTCCGTTTGTTTCGTAATTGTTATAATTATTTTATTTATAAGCTGTGTAATACGCGTTTCGAGCCCGTACTAGGCTCTCTTCCTCAGTTACATATAGCTTCATCAATATGCTTCATCAATCATCGCGGTTTCAGGGAGACAAAGGTTTATAAAGTGTGATTTTTGGCGCGAGAACCAGTGTTTTGACGTCAGAGATGTAAACATAAATAGTGTAGTAAAAGTTCATTCATAAAATCGATTAGCGTTAGTATCGCTATGTTTAAAATAATACAATACAAATAAAACAGTACAATACGAATAAAAGTATAATGATTGCATATATAAGGGTACATTAAAAGGAAATGGAGGATTAGGATGAATGTGAGGGATGTAGTATGAGAAGATGTGACGCGGATCTGAATGTGTGGATGAATTGATACAAATAGTTTGTTAGGAAGTCCATTAGTAAAATTGATTCAAAGTATGTACTGGTTAGTTGCATACGATCAGTTCGGTATTCTTTCTTGAATACAAAGGGTACATTGTTAGGGTTATTGAATTAAAATTATATAAGGTTCCTAAAGTTAATCGAATTATTAGTGAATTCTCCTATTTGAATGGCACGATGTCTACCTCCCTTATTTTGGGTGTAGTTGCGTGGTTACCTGTCCTTTGGATGTTTTGTTATCGAGCGCGTCTTCTGCGTTCGTGCAGTGCAGCTATGGAGCCTGGAAGGGTCATCTTCAGGTAAACGCGAAATTGTGGATGCTGCGGATCTGTGTTTCAGGTCAGTATGGTTTCCGTGACTTCATTAAGGCCGGCTGGTTTAAGGGTTTTTAAAGGTACATCCCAATATTTCTCTCTTCTTTTTTAATACTCCGAATCGGTTATTGGTATCGGGACTGATGTACTCAATTGGCATTATTGAAATTTTTTCCCTTCTCCCTTGTGTTTAAGGGTGCAGTGTTTCGATAACCCGTGAGTAAGATTTTTGTTTAATATTATATCGGTGTTGATTTACTCGCAGGTAATGCTTGAGTGGTCCTTCCACACATACTGTAGCCGCATTGGCATTCAATGAGGTAGATGATAAATGGCTAGCACAGTTAAGTTGGGCTTTAGGTGAAGTCTAATGAGGTAGATGAGTAACATCATAAAAAATGGCTTCGAAATATTCCCTAAAAGCCAGTTAAGGCGCATTCGCAGAAATTGCTCAAACCCGCAAACCTTTAAAGATCAATGCCAGATCCTGAAAAAAGATTCCAGGAAAAAAGTACCCCAAGGCAGTTGTCAGAGATGCAATGGAAAAGCTAGCCAAATTACACAAACGGAAAGTCTTCAACCAAAAGATCCAAGTGGACAGAAAAATGCGGAAACACAACAGTTGAAATTCATACAACATACAGCAAAGACGGCCAAAAAATCTTAAATATCTTAAGAAACACTGGAAGATTATAAAACTGATCCAGTACTAACTAAAATATTGCAGATGATATCACCTGCATCTATAAAGGAGGCCCAACTATAAAAACCTACTACCCCTACTAGCCCCGAGCTTCCTAACAATACAAACAGCGGTAGAACCAACGACTAAAAAAGGAAGCTCCCGGTGTGAAACCTCAATGCCTCTGCTGTAGAATCATAAAAACCTCCGACACTTTTAAATCAAACAACACAAAGAGACTTTTTTTCATCCTCTAAAGCCCCAACTTAACGTGGCATGGCCAATTTATCATCTACCCCTCATTGAATGCCAATGCGGCTTACAGTCTTGGAAGGACACTCAAGCATACACTGCCGAGTAAAACCACCGATTCATTTAAACATAAAATTCCTTACCTCAACGTGTTATCGAAACACTGCCCCTTAAACACAAGGAGAAGGGAAAATTTCAATCAGCCAATTGATTTAACATCATCCGAACATCAAACCGATTCGGAGTTAATAAAAGAGAAATAATTGATGTACGTTTAAAAAACCGCACTAACCAGCCGGCCTTAATGAAGTCACAGGAACCATACTGACCTAACACAGATCCCAACAATCCACACTTTCCGCGTTTACCCTGAAATGACCCTTTCCGGCTTCCTACTGCACTGCACGGAAACAGGAACAGACAATACCGCTCCGATACACAAACATATCCAAACACCCAATCAAGGAGGTAGAGACCCCTAGCACTCCACCGCATCAACATAGAAAAAGGGGTAGATCATCGTGGGCCAATTCAATAGGCGAATCCTACTATAATCGATTAACTTTAGGACCTTTTATCAATTTTTATATTCAATAACCCTAACAATGTCCCTTTGTATTCAAGGAATACCGATACTGATCCTGTATGCACACACAAACATGTACATAACTTTGAATCCAATTTTACTAATGGCTTCCTATACAAACTATTTGATCAATTCATCCCACATGCAGTCCGCGCACTCTTCTCATACTTAGACATCCCTCACAATTCATGCCTATCCTCCATTTCCTTCCCTTTTTTTTTTTTTTTTTAATGTACCTTAATATGAAATCTATTTACTGTTTATTTATTTTCGTATTGTCTGTTTTTTATTTTTTGTATTGTAATTATTTTAAACATAGCGATACTGATCGCTAAAATCGATTTTTGAATGAACTGTTTTTACTACACTATTTATGTTACAATCTCTGACGTCAGAACACTGCTTTCTTCTCTGCTCTCGAAAATCACACATTTATAAACCTTTGTGTCTCCCGTGAAACCGATTAGAGCTAATGGTTACTGAGACGAGAGAAGCGCTAGTAGGTCTCGGAAACGCGTATTACACAGCTATAAAGATAAAAATACATGTTATAACAAGGTTACAACAAGCGGAGTTATTGGCGCCGACAACCTGTAGAACGACACCCACTACTGCAAATATGAGGGTGAGGTAAGGTGTAAATAATATTGGAATATAAGGATGATTGGCTGTGCAACGGTGGTCGTCAGATGGTGGTTAATGCAACTACAGACCTTGGCAGGGGGGGGGGGCGCTGGTGGTGGAGCCTGGGTTGCATGGGGGTCCACGGGTCAGCATGCTGGGAGCAAAGATGTTTGTATTTATCTTGGTGTTTTGGGGTGGGTTATTTCGCCGGTTCGCGCCGGTTTTCCCCGCTCCCCAGCACTGCCAAACATACTGGTAAGGTTTGGTGGTGGTTAGATTGATGATGCCCGGGGCGAGTTGGGAGTGGGACAGGGGGTACTGAAGGTAGGGGAAAGGTGGAGCGCGGAGGCGAGGGGGCCGGGTAGCAGGGCTGCTGGTGTTTATCGTGTGTGCGCTATATGAGAAGTGAAGTAGGGGGGAATTATTGACTGGTAGTAAATTATTGAGTTCTGATATACAGAATAAGGTAAAAATGTCGAAGGATCACTAGAAAAAGGTAGAGTTAAATATCTAGAAAGCATAGGGGGGGGGGAAAAAAAAACGGGTAGGGTTAAAACCGATTAACTATGAGTTTATATACAGGTTCTAGGTGACAGTAGGGGGAGACATTAGGTACAAAGAGGACAATATACGAGGTGGGATGGAGTTATAAAATCTGATTTTGGTTTGTTGTTATCTGAAATATATTGACCGTTATGGTATACCTGAGCTATTTTTACGTTGTCAATAAAACCGAAATTAAAGCAAAACAAAAAAAGAAACTTTGCCCTCATTTGCAAAATTGGAAAAAGAGTTTTTATCGCATAGGCGTGGCCCTTCAAATTCACTTTTGATTCAAACTTGAAACTTTTTATTAAAAAAACTTAAAATTTGACTTTGAAAAATGGGAAAAAAATTTGCTCCAAACAAAATATTTAACGTTCACAACCTCCTACAATGTAAAACATGGACTGGGTAGAGTTCCCACATGCCTCATTTGATATTTTCATATGAATAAATCATCATATATCACTAAAAAAACGAAATACTAAATATCTGTTTCAGCTAAAATTTTAAGACAGTCACAACCTGAAAAATTAGCAACAGATAACAGATTAAAAATAAGGCACCCCGGTAAACTTATAAATATTTTTTGAAAGTCAGGGGGCAACCAGGGCGATGCATTTGCCTGAATTAACCATTGACATCCCGGACCACCCTCATGTAACTTGGCGACAACACAAATTATTAGGCAAATAGTGCACGCCGGAAAATGCCTTGATAACGTAACGTTTTTTTATATAAACTCACATTGAAGAGGAGGTTTACGCACAATAGGGATTTAAAATAATAACAAAGTGACGCAATTTATGTAAACCGCATAACTCACTATCAAGAATTTACACACCGCAAAAATGGTAAACAAAATCTATGACCTATTTGGTTGCAATCCCAAATGTGTTTAAAAATATCCACAATACAAAGCAATATCAAAACCAGAATCACCAATGGTGGAAACAGAATAACCTTTAGAATTCATACACACTACCAGTAGTGTAAGCACGGTGCCCAATAGTTAGTTAAACTTACCTTATTAGTTTTTACAAAAAGCAACCCTATGTCTCTGTGCTAAGGTAAACAACAAAAGTGAACAAAATAATTTTTTTCTTAAAACATAGACCTAGTGACAATGAGATCACTAAGGACGCAATGTTCCTAATCCAAAGTGAAGTACAACTCAATAGCAATACACATGGTACAATTAAGCCAAGTAAATTACATGTATAACCCCAAAGGGGGACTTGAAGGGAGGAAAAAACCGTTGGGTCTCACCATCTTCATCAGGGGTGCAGGAATACCGGGTATAACGGAAAAAAATCCAGATTTACCTAGTTGTCCTAATTAACTCTTGCTCCTGAGGCCCCCTTCATTGCTCCCAGCCTTTACCCGGGCGGTCCCATGTCTTCCCCTTCGATGGCTTGTGTGGGGGGGGGCGCGATATAGCCTTAGGTAGAGAGTGCAGGTGCAGTATTCAATCCCTACGCGTTTCCGTGCAAGGGTTGATTGCACTCATCATGGATATTAGATCCGATATATCCGTACGTCGTACTCTCTACCTAGTGCCTAGTGAATGCTCGCTGATGCTGGACGAGCCACAGCCGGTTTTACAAGCCTGAGTTGGGCGAGTATACAGAGCCCATTCCGACAGCTAGCTGAGTACTCTATCTGATCTACGATCCCCGATGAAGTGCAATCTAACCCTTGCACGAAACGCGTAGGGATTTGATACTATTTTCTACCTAAGCTTAGGCCAATAGCCACGCAGGGCAGACTGGGACCTCCCCCAGACCCCCCGCCCTTGTAAGGGCTGGGAGCAATTGAAGGGCTCAGGAGCCAGGTTATAAGGACAAACTAGGTCCAACTCTGGAACCGTATCCCCGGTATTCCTGCCACCCCTGGATGAGACGGTGAGACCCCAACCTTTTTTTTCCTCCCTACTATCCCTGCTATACATGAATTTACTTGCTAATTGTACCCTTGTTGCCTATTGAGTTTGTCTTCACTTTTGATTAGTACTATTGCGTCCTTAGTGATCTCCTTGTCACTAGTCTATGTTTTTTTGTAAGAAAAAATTCTTTTGTTTTCTTTTGTTTGTTTACCTTGCCACAGAGACATAGTGGCTTTTTATGTAAAACGAATTAATGTTAAGTCTAACTACTATTGGGCAACCTTGCTTACCTCGTGTTTTACTCTGTGGATCCATGGTCGGAGGCCAGTCTTGAAATCAAGTTACCTTCTCCATAGAGGAACATTTGACAGGCTTCTTAATACATTTACTTTCCCATACCCTACCACCTTCGTGCAACTTTGCAGCAAACTGGCAAATAAAAGAAAAAATTGCATGACATTCTAAATTTTCCTCTAAAATTGTACAAATCATACACTTATATAACGGAAATATACTTTCCTAATACAGTAAGATGTGAGATATATCATACAACCAAATTCGCCAAGGGAATGTTAAAAATCACAGGAGACCCCAAACCCTTGTTTGCGGAATTGCACTGAGCTTCACACAGATGTATCATTGTATCCTCCTTATCAATGTGACCCAAATAAAATAAGCTATGGGTCAATTTATCAAGCATCTGTCTGAAAGTCGAATATCTAATTGCCCATGCAACATCACACAGCTCCCCTTGAAATTTCATGATCACTGGTAAAATTAAGCTTAGCTATGATTGGTTGCCATGGGCAACTCGAAATATTCGGACTTTCAGACAGCTTGATAAATCTGCCCCTATATATCCATAACCAAGCTAATGAGATAATAAATTCACTTTCGTGTGCGCCATTGTATTAGCCGCACATACAGAGCCCCTCCGCTGCTTCCTAAGACTTTGAGTGACCCGCATAACATAGGTGTAAATAATGAAATGGTGTGAATAAACCTTATTCAAACTGATGTGTTTGGTGTTACCTATAACCTTTATGGACATGTTCTGGGTTGCTGTGTTAATATGTAGCGACATTAGAGCAAGAGGTCGATTGTTCATGGTATCAGTCACTCTTCGCAAAAAAAAAAACTATCACAAAATACAAAGCAATAAGAGATAAAGAGTGTTCTTATATGTTCTGGAAAGGAGAGGTTAAAACATGAATTATTAGTTGATATTAATCCCTTCTCAAAATTCGTAACATATACAGTGATTACTAGCCAATTTATCATCTACCTCATTGAATGCCAATGCGGCTTACAGTATGTTGGAAGGACCACTCAAGCATTACACTGCCGAGTAAATCAACACCGATATAATATTAAACATAAAATTCTTACTCACGGGTTATCGAAACACTGCACCCTTAAACACAAGGGAGAAGGGAAAATTTCAATCATGCCAATTGATTACATCAGTCCCGATACCAATAACCGATTCGGAGTATTAAAAAAGAGAGAAATATATTGGATGTACCGTTTAAAAACCCTTAAACCAGCCGGCCTTAATGAAGTCACGGAAACCATACTGACCTGAACACAGATCCGCAGCATCCACAATTTCGCGTTTACCTGAAGATGACCCTTCCAGGCTTCCATAGCTGCACTGCACGGAACAGGAACAGAAGACCGCTCCGATACAAAACATCCAAAACGGAAGGTAGACCACCGCACTCACCCAAAATAAGGGAGGTAGATCATCGTGCCAATTCAAATAGGAGAATTCTACTAATAATTCGATTAACTTTAGGAACCTTATTATCAATTTTTAATTCAATAACCCTAACAATGTACCCTTATGTATTCAAGAAGAATACCGATACTGATCCGTATGCAACTACACATGTACATAACTTTGAATCAATTTTACTAATGGACTTCCTAACAAACTATTTGTATCAATTCATCCACACATTCAGATCCGCGCACATCTTCTCATACTTACATCCCTCACAATTCATCCTAATCCTCCATTTCCTTTTTAATGTACCCTTATATATGAAATCATTATACTTTTTATTCGTATTGTACTGTTTTTATTTGTATTGTATTATTTTAAACATAGCGATACTAATCGCTAATCGATTTTATGAATGAACTTTTTACTACACTATTTATGTTTACATCTCTGACGTCAGAACACTGGCTTCTCGCGCCAAAAATCACACTTTATAAACCTTGTGTCTCCCTGAAACCGTGAAGCTATATGTAACTGAGGAAGAGCCTAGTACGGGCTCGAAACGCGTATTACACAGCTTATAAATAAAAATAATTTATAACAATTACGAACAAACGGAGTTATTGGCGCCGACAACCTGGAAGACACCACTACTAAAAGATAGGAGAATTTTATAGGAGAGAGATGATGGGCTGCACGGTGGCTCAGTGGTTAGCACTACAACCTTGCAGCGCTGGGGACCTGGTTTCATGTCCCGGGATCAACATCTGCAAAGAGTTTGTATTTTATCTTTGTTTGGGTGGGTTTCCTCCGGGTCCTCCGGTTTCCTCCCACACTCCAAAACATACTGGTAGGTTGGTTAGATTGTGAGCCCCATTGAGGACAGGGACTGATGTGACAAGCTCTGTGCAGCGCTGTGTAATCTGTGTGCTCTATATAAATAAAGGAATTATTGATTATTATTATTATTATGATAGAAGATCAATATTAAAGATCATAGATATTTCTAGATGCAGAACTATAAAATAGATTATATATACAGTAGATAAATATGAGACACGAGTACAGAAGAGAAATAGAAGATTGATTAATAAATAGATTTCTGGATATTTTGACACGTTATTGACCTGAGCTATTTTTACGTTTACAAATAAAACCGAAATTAAAGCAGACATTTGCCCCATTTGCAAAATTGCATAAAGAGTTTATAGACAGCGGCGCCTTCATGCAATTTTGATTCAAACTGAAACATTTTATTAAAAAAGAATTAAAATTTGACTTTGATGGAAAAAAATGTGCTCCAAATATTTAACTTCACACCTCCTAAATGTAATAAATGGACATGGGTAGAGTTCACAAATGCCTCATATTGATATGTTCATATGAATAAATCATCATAATATCACTAAAACTGAAATAACTAAATATCTGTTTTTCAGCTAAAAAATTTTAAGACAGTCACAACCTGAAAAATATAGCAACAGATAACAGATTAAAAAGTAAAGGCATCCGTGAAACTTATATATTTTTGAAAGCAGGCAACCAGGCGATGCATTTGCCTGAATTAACCATTGACAGCCCGGACCACCCTCATGTAACTTTGTGACAAACACAAATTATTAAACAAATAGTGCACGAAAATGCCTTGATAACGTACGTTTTTTTAATATAAAACTCACATTGAAGAGGAGGTTTACGCACAAATAGGGATTTAAAAATAATAACAAAGTGACCAGATTTATGTAAACCGCAATACTCAACATCAAGAATTTACACTCGCAAAAATGGTAAAACAAAATCGATGACATATTTGGTTGCAATCCACAAATGTGTTTAAAAATATATGACACAAAATAAAAAGCAATATCAAAACCAGAATAAAAACAAGAATAACTTTTGAATTCATACACACTACCACCTTCGTGCAACTTTGCAGCAAACGGCAATAAAATGCAAAAATTGCATGAACATTCTAAATTTCCTCTAAAATATGTACAAATCCAGACACTTATATAAAGGAAATATACTTTCCTAATACAGTAAGATGTGAGGAGATCATACAAACCAAAATATGCAGCAAAGGGAACGTTAAAAATCCACAGGGGACACCAAAACATTTTTGCAGAAAATTGCACTGAGCTTCACACAGATGTATCATTGTATCCTCCCTTATACAATGGTGACCCAAATAAATAACTGTATATCCATAAACCAAGCTAATGAGATAATAAAAGTCACTTTTAGATGTCGCCAATGTATTATCCGCACAATAACAGAACCCTCCGCGCTTCATAAGAATTTGAGTGACAACGCCATAACATGGGTATAAATAATGGAGGATGGTGGGAAATAAAAACTTTATTCCAGACCATGTGTGTGTTTTTGGTGTTACATATAGCTTTATGGACATGTTCTGGGTCGCGGTGTTAATATGTAGCGACATTAGGCGAAGAGGATCGAATGTTCATTGTATCAGTCAATCTTCGCAAAAAAAAGTGTGTTCTGGAAAGGAGAGGGTTAAAAACATGAATATTGGTTATCTGTGAGGTGCAGCAGCTCCTGAGTGCAGCAAATTCTCCCTGTAGCTAAGAATCTGGAGGGGGCTACACTTCAGGGGGCTGTATCTCTGGCTCTGTGACACATAGAATCTCACTTCTTTTTTTCCTATGAAAGAAGAAAGTCTCATCTTTTAAAGCTATGTATATTTGTGTTTCTAAGTTTCAGGAAAACAGAGATATTAACTGTTAAATTGCCATATATATAAAAATCGCACATGAAATCTCTGGATCCCTGGCACCTAGAAACACAATTTTAGATTCATTTGAAAGAATACATTCTCCTCTTTCAGGGCAAATGCCCACTTTGCCTACCCATAGCTCTATCTGATCTACTATCCCCTGATGAGTGCAATCTAACCCTTGCACGAAACGCGTAGGGATTTGATACTATTTTCTACCTAAGCTATAGGGCACAATAGCCATCGCAGGGGCAGACATGGGACCGCCCTTGTAAGGGCTGGGAGCAATTGAAGGGGCTCAGGAGCCAGAGTTAATAGGGACAACTAGGTCAACTCTGGACCGTATACCCGGTATTCCTGCCACCCCTGGATGAAGACTGGTGAGACCCAACCTGTTTTTTCCTCCCTCACTATCCCCTGCTTATACATGTAATTTACTTGGCTTAATTGTACCCTTGTATGCCTATTGAGTTGTACTTTCACTTTTGATTAGGACATATTGCGTCCTTAGTGATCTCCTTGTCACTAGGTCTATGTTTTTAAGAAAAAAATTCTTTTGTTTCTTTTGTTTGTTTACCTTAGCCACAGAGACATAGGTGGCTTTTTATGTAAAAATAATTAAAGGTTAAGTCTTAACTACTATTGGGCACCTTGCTTACACTACTTGTTTACTCTGTTTGATGCCATGGTCTGGAGCCAGTCTTGAATCAAGTTACCTCTCCAATAGAGGAACATTTGACAGGCTCTTATACATTTACTTCCCATACACACTACCACCTTCGTGCAACTTTGCAGCAAACGGCAATAAAATGAAAAAATTGCATGAACATTCTAAATTTCCTCTAAAATATGTACAAATCCAGACACTTATATAAAGGAAATATACTTTCCTAATACAGTAAGATGTGAGGAGATCATACAAACCAAAATATGCAGCAAAGGGAATGTTAAAAATCCACAGGAGACACCAAAAAATGTTTGCGGAAAATTGCACTGAGCTTCACACAGATGTATCATTGTATCCTCCCTTATACAATGGTGACCCAAATAAATAACTATGGGGCAGATTTATCAAGCTGTCTGAAAGTCAGAATATTTCTAATTGCTCATGGCAACCAATCACAGCTCCCCTTTAAAATATTCATGAGCACTGGTAAAATGTAAGCTGAGCTATGATTGGTTGCCATGGGCAACTAGAAATATTCTGACTTTCAGACAGCTTGATAAATCTGCCCCTATATATCCATAAACCAAGCTAATGAGATAATAAAATTCACTTTTAGATGTGCGCCATTGTATTAGCCGCACAATAACAGAGCCCTCCGCGCTTCATAAGAATTTGAGTGACAACGCCATAACATAGGTGTAAATAATGAAGGATGGTGTGAAATAAAACCTTTATTCCAGAACATGGCCCTGCTGATGGATAGTCTATGGAGATAGACCATGGATATAGGATCAGAGGAGGTTTCAGGACCCACCAGCGGAGATGAGTCCAAAACCCATCTTCCAACCATACAGAATGTCCCCTATAGTTGAATTATAATATTTGTTGCTGTCATGTGTGTTTATGTGATTTCGTTCCGATAGGCACTGGTTTCATTATATTTTTATTTTTTTCACTTGCGGGTCATTCTATCCTGTCTTTTTAGTGCATGCGCCACTTGTTAGGTTGCTTTATCTTTCAGCATCTATTTATGATTGAATTATTAACGCGCATGCGCATTATCACCGTCTAATGCTTTGGCTGGACTCTGATCACTACTTACAGGAAGTACTGAAACATGTTTGTATTCGGTCACTATGACGATGTCCCATTGAACCGGAAGTAGTATTATTATCAGATGATTCTGCTACAGGCGTCACTACCTTTGGTAGGTGGATATCATATATTTTTTATTGGCTGAGGTACTTAGATTTGGGAGGAGTCCATGATACAAATATGGGGCATGGTATCATGTCGCTTCACTTACCCCGAGGAAATCTTACCTTGGCCGTGCTGATTATGAACGCATGGGGCGCCTGCTCCCCTTCTGTGCTGCCGCCATACTTCATGATTTTTAAATTTTTGCAGCTAACTTTTGTTTTGCGGTTGACGAGCTACCTGATCGTAATCGCCCCGTTGGGCTTCATTTCATGCACTTTATTGCTCTTTGTACATCATATGTCCCTGTCCAGGGCCGCATCTGCCATGAGGCGGGATGAAAATTTCGCCTCAGGCGGCAGATGCGGAGCCCTGAGGCAGGCGGCAAAACAGATGTAGGTGATTTGGGCACTTGCCCGAATCACCCACAAGCAGTACGGACCTGCCGCTGCCACGATTCCTCACAGTAGTGCTGATGTATGGAGGACGCAAGCGGCATCTGATGATGTCATGCCGCCTGCGTCCATGAACAGCAGCGCTGCCGGCAGGAGGAAGGGCAATACCGGCTCCCGGTGGGCTGATGAAGGAGAAGGGTGAGCGGGAAGCCTGTGCGGAGGCTTCACTGCCTGGTGGAGCAGCAGTCAGCTGGAGTGTTATCACTTTGCTGCTGCTCCACCACAGCCTCGGACAGCCAGCAAAGGAACCTCGGGTGAGCTCAGCTCTGCACCTGCTCTAGAAGCTCAGATGAGCAAGTCCCGCCCACCAGCTCGGAGCTCCTGAACTTCATCAGCAGCTATGTGTATGCTGTGTGTAAACTACAGGTATGCTGTGTGTGTGCATGTTGCTGCTGTGTGTGCATGCTGCTGCTGCTGTGTGTGCATGCTGCTGCTGCTGTGTGTGCATGCTGCTGCTGTGTGTGCATGCTGCTGCTGTGTGTGTATGCTGCTGCTGTGTGTAAGCTACAGGTATGCTGCATGTATATGCTGTGTGTATGCCGCTGCCTGCTGTGTATGATGTTTTGTGTGTATACTCTTTATGTATGCTGTGTATGCTGCTACCTGCTGTGTGTGATGCTGTGTGTGATGCTGTGTATGCTGCTGTGTGTGATGCTGTGTATGCTGTATATGATGCTATGTATGCTGCTGCCTGCTGTATGTGATGCTGTGTATGCTGCTGCCTGCTGTATGTGATGCTGTGTATGCTGCTGCCTGCTGTATGTGATGCTGTGTATGCTGCTGCCTGCTGTATGTGATGCTGTGTATGCTGCTGCCTTCTGCGTGTGTATGCTGCTGCGTGTATATGCTGCTGCGTGTATATGCTGCTGCGTGTGTATGCTGCTGCGTGTGATGCTGTGTGTGATGCTGTACATGCTGCTGTCTGCTGTATATGATGCTATGTATCCTGCTGTATGTGATGCTATGTATCCTGCTGTATATGATGCTATGTATCCTGCTGTATGTGATGCTGTGTATGCTCCTCCTGCTTTCTCATTTTAGTCCGCATTTGACCCCCTCAGTTACTCTTTTGCCCCCTCCATCTACCACCTGGTGATGTACCAGCAAGATCCTCTGAAGAAGAATGTAAGTCATGATCATTATAGGAGTAGTAGTGGTTTATTTCATATATATGGCTGATGTATGTATAGATTAGGAATGTGTATTAATGTGGAATGTTAATGTAGTAAGTTGTATGTATGTAGTAAGTGGTATGTATGTATTTGTACAGATAGAATGTGTTGCGTATTTATGTGCTTTTAGTGTAAATACTATTTAATTTATGGGGGACAATTATCACTGCTTCTATGCCACTTTCTGGGGTAGAAGAAATGAAATAATCACAATTTTTGCAGCGGTAAGCAATCAGAGCCCGGTGTTTTGTATTGTTTTAATGCAAGACACCAGGTTCTGGTTACCGATCACATGTGTTTCCATAGGAACGTATGAACAATCCGGTCAAGGCCCGCTCCTGTACACATAGCGCTAGTGTTAAGTTGCATATGTAAATTCAGTGGGCTGAATATAGAAGGTGATCAGGGCAAGGATTTTATTTTTTTTTTGTGGGGGGGGGGGGGCAGCATTTCAGTTTTCGCCTCAGGCAGCAAAAAAGCTAGAATCGGCCCTGTTTCCTCCATATTAGATTTTTCCAGGGATTCATCACTAGCCCTCTGCGGGACACCTGTCCCGTTCTTTCCCTCTTCCACCTTTTTCCCTTTTCCCTGTATAGTTCCAGGGGATTGCAGGAATCTTTCCATCTTGCCATCCCTCTTTTTCTCTCCCGGGGAACTTCCCACATCAGACAGCCTAGATTTAGTGGTATTTTTTAATTGCTTTCTACTACCCATCCTTCCTCACCCAAATAGGAGAAGAAAAAAAAAAGATCAAAAGGAAGTAGAAAAAGAGTCCCCCGAACCCTGCAACATACAATACCTAATGCTGTTCGGTTGGAGATTGTAATTCAAAACAGCTGCACAGCAATAAAATATATATAGGGTATTACACTATACGGTGTGAAATTGTTATTCATGAATGCACACTGGACAAAATATTAATCATAACAGAATATATGTACAGATGAAGGTACTGATGGATAAAGTCCGCTATAGTAAGAGAGTTCAAGATAGTCACACAGAGTATGGGTTAGTATACTAACACAGAGCTCAAGATAGTCACACAGAGTATGGGTTAGTATATAGAAGAAATCCGTTCTTCTGCCAGCCAGGCTATAAGTAGTTAAATATACAGCAATTGCAGGTTAACGTTGGAACAAAAAAAAAACAAAAAAAAAAAACAAAACTTCAGCTTATCTGTTTCAACCACCACTGTTAGTAGCTAGTTACCCGTATATTCCGGCGTATAAGACGACCTGTTTAAAATATAGAGTTTATATGCTGCTGCGTGTGTATGCTGCTGCGTGTGATGCTGTACATGCTGCTGTTTGCTGTATATGATGCTATGTATCCTGCTGTATGTGATGCTGTGTATGCTGCTCGGGCAGCACTCCATGGTTCAAATTTCAAAATAAAAGGTGAACTTTATCGAACAAGTGGCAACGTTTCGGTGTGTAACACCTTTATCAAGCCAAAGGTGTTACACACCGAAACGTTGTCACTCGTTCAATAAATTTGACCTTTTATTTTGAAATTTGAACCATGGAGTGCTGCCCGCTTTCTATCTATCTATCTATCTATCCATCCATCTATCTCATATCTATCTATCTACCATCATCTATTTATTTATCTAATTATCTATCTATAAATGCAAGAGAATGACCAAATGTGGTCCTTTTATTCCATCATAAGTGACAGTAGCGACATTTCGGCCCTGGAAGAGCCTTTTTCAAGTTATTTACGGAAATATATACAAATATACATGGTCACATGACCTACAAGGATCCACCCATCATATTTACATAATAGTGTTTACAATGAGTAAAATACACCAAAATACATACAATATTAAAGTATCAACAGTAAAAACTGTGCTAGTGCACTTTAGCACTTTAGATGTAGAAGTTAGTTCACATTGTATACGCTGGTACAGCAAATCAATCCAATATAGGTATTTGCACATTGATATATATTATATGAATGTTTTCACTGCTGATACTTTAATATTGTATGTATTTTGATGTATTTTACTCATTGTAAACACTAATATGTAAATATGATGGGTGGATCCTTGTAGGTCATGTGACCATGTATATTTGTATATATTTCCACTGATTTTACCATGTAAGTAGCTTGAAAAAGGCTCTTCCAGGGCCGAAACGTCGCTACTGTCACTTATGATGGAATAAAAAGACCACATTTGGTTTACACTACAATAGGAGTGCTGCTCATTCTCTTGCATTTATGGTTGGAGGACTTGAGGCCTAGTCCTGTGATGCCTGCACTCACCTGCACAACACGTTGAATGTGCTGCTTTTATTTTCTTATCGTAATTATCTATCTATTGATGGGGGAGATTTATCAGAAGTCTCTTAGAGCAGAACTGTACTAGTTGCCCATGGTAACCAATCAGAGCTCAGCTTTCATTTTCCCACAGCTGTTTATAAAATGAAAGCTAAACTCTGATTGGCTTCCATGGACAACTAGAACAGTTTTATCTCAGAAACTTGATCTCCCACTTTGTATCCATCTATCTATCTCATATCTATCTATCTATCAATCTCATATCTATCTATCTAGCTATAAGAAGTAAAAATCGGGCAGCATGCTTTTTTTCAAGCCAGAACCTGTGGGGCGCTGCATCTATCTATCTATCTATCTGATATCTATGTGAAGAATTCTACACGTCCAAGTCAGAGTCTACAAAAAGCACAGTCAAAATGTAGCACCAGACGGTATCACGTTTTCCACCAAAATTACAGAAATTATACCATTATTAAATATATTGATCTTCATCCTACAACAGATTCATATATTACATAATCGCTGTTACTATAAGCGCTCTTTCACTTTGGCGTTGTTTTTCACATCCGTGGTTCAGTGATTTTCTCAGATGCTTCACAAAGCCATTAAAGTCTATTGGTGTTTTCACAGTGGCTTGTATTTTCACTGATCTGTTGTCCATGGAAAATATTATGAAACGTCCTATTTTTTTTCACTCATGCGGATCACGGAAGGCAATAGAAGTCTATGGGTCGGCTAAAAAATACTAATGAAACATGTTTTTTTTTTAGCTGATGAGGCTGAAAAACCAGGTGTGATATTTTCAAAGCAATGTTAAACCTTCAGTTTTTTTGCGTATACACAGACAAAACGGAAGTGAAAACGGAGACAAAACTGATCCGTTATCAGCGCACACACACACAACGCCAATGTAAAGGAGGAAAGTGGAGAAAGCAATGGATTGATGAAGCTGTTTATAAAATGAAAGCTAAACTCTGATTGGTTTCCATAGGCAACTAGAACAGTTTTACCTCAGAAACTTGATGATAAATCTTCCCCTCTGTGCGGCTGTAGGGGTGTTTTATGTATTTTTGTGCATGCCCTGTAGTCTATATATGTATACTAATAAAGATACTGGGGCACATTTCCCCGAATGTTACCTTTTTGCGCTGAATTGCCCCGGGTTTTTTGGCGCACGCGATCAGATTGTGGCGCATGGGCGGCGGCTTTCATGTGACACAAATCGGGGGGCGTGGCCGCTGGACAACCCGACTGATTCGGACAAACCGCAGAATTTAAAAATCAAATTGTGTCGCAAGATCAGCACTCACATGCACCGGGAAGAAGAAGGTGAACTCCGGCGGACCTGAGTGGGGGAAGCGACACATGCAGGAAATTGGACGCATGATCTTTGTGAATCGCGGCAGCTCCGAATCCTCGACGGACATTCCGGATCGGCGGCGTCAACGGGACGGGTTAGTAAATGTGCCCCATTGTTTTTTTTACATATTTGGGTCTGTTTGTACGCATTTATCTGTCTCTTAGTGTTCGGATACGTTGTTTTTGGATGACCGCTTGTATTGTGGTTGTGCCCGACTCATATCATCAATAAAGCCTATCACTACCAGAGCCTGATAGAAAGTGATAGATCCCAGACAGGAGCTAGAATGCGCTAAAACCTCAGATTAAAAGCAATAAATGAAATAATCCCAAGAGCAGGCACCAAATGCATCAACCCCCCCCCCCCCCCCCCACCAAATCTCTACATCAGATCCGTTAAGTAATTAACACAACCGATAAGGAAATAGATCCAGGCTCTTCAATCAATTCAACCCCTCGATGAGACAAATTATTTGCAGACTTCACACCCCACAGCAGATGAATCAATATCCCTAAAAGTATTCAGAACTCACAAAAGCCCACAAAGTTATTTGGAGGTCAACCATATGGTACTGACCCTGGTAAAGTTTGTCTGTAGTTCACAGGAGGAGTGGGTCCTGCAGCCTGGGGGATCACATGAAGTCCAGGGTCCTGCAGCCTGGGGGATCACATGTAGTCTAGGGTCCTGCAGCCTGGGGGGTGGCCCTCCAGAAAAATGGAATAGATTGAGTGCCTGTATGTGGCACTCACAAAAATTGTTTCAAACAGAGGACCGGGTAGGTGGCCCTCCAGAAAAATTAAATGCATGAAGTACTATAGCAAGAGCCAGTGGGCCCTGTCAAAAAATAGCCATTTTCCTCTGCTTTACTGTACAAAGAGGAGGAGAAGGAGGAAAATGAGGAGGAGGAGGAGTGGATCAATTATTCAGGTTGAGCTTCCTTCACCTGGTGGAGATTGGAAATTATGAGAAATCCAGGCTTTATTCATCTTAATAAGCGTCAGCCTGTCAGCGCTGTCAGTCGACAGGCGTGTACGCTTATCGGTGATGATGCCACCAGCTGCACTGAAAACCCGCTCGGACAAGACGCTAGCGGCAGGGCAGGCAAGAACCTCCAAGGCGTACAGCGCCAGTTCGTGCCACATGTCCAGCTTTGAAACCCAGTAGTTGTAGGGAGCTGTGTGATCATTTAGGACGATGGTATGGTCAGCTACGTACTCCCTCACCATCTTTCTGTAAAGATCAGCCCTACTCTGCCGAGACTGGGGACAGGTGACAGTGTCTTGCTGGGGTGACATAAAGCTGGCAAAAGCCTTGTAAAGCGTACCCTTGCCAGTGCTGGACAAGCTGCCTGCTCGCCTACTCTCCCTCGCTACTTGCTATGGATATGTGCGTCACTAAGCGCAGAACACAGCGGTCGCAAGTCTCACTACAAATTGCTCAGAATTGGCTAGTACATGCACTGCAGAAAGTACAGCCACCAGCAGATCAACCAGAAATCAAATATATAGAACGCTACTGTATGCGTAAGTAAGCTCTTTGTATTCTCCTATGGCTATTTTCTAGCCAAGTATCAAAGCACACTACTATGCCAGATGAGATGACACTGAGTTAGTGCCTAATTGAAATCCAACCCCTACTAAATTTTCCCACTTCGGTCTATGCTATGGATATGTGCGTCACTAAGCGCAGAACACAGCGGTCGCAAGTCTCACTACAAATTGCTCAGAATTGGCTAGTACATGCACTGCAGAAAGTACAGCCACCAGCAGATCAACCAGAAATCAAATTAAGAACGCTACTGTATGCGTAAGTAAGCTCTTGTATTCTCTATGGCTATTTTCTAGCCAAGTATCAAAGCACACTACTATGCCAGATGAGATGACACTGGTTAGTGCCTAATTGAAATCCAAACCCCTACAAAATTTCCCCACTCGTCTTGCTTATGTGCGTCACTAAGCGCAGAACACAGCGGTCGCAAGTCTCACTACAAATTGCTCAGAATTGGCTAGTACATGCACTGCAGAAAGTACAGCCACCAGCAGATCAACCAGAAATCAAATATATAGAACGCTACTGTATGCGTAAGTAAGCTCTTTGTATTCTCCTATGGCTATTTTCTAGCCAAGTATCAAAGCACACTACTATGCCAGATGAGATGACACTGAGTTAGTGCCTAATTGAAATCCAACCCCTACTAAATTTTCCCACTTCGGTCTTTGCTATGGATATGTGTGCCACTAAGAGCTAAACACAACGGTAGCAAGTCCCCCTGCTAATTCCTCACAAAATGGTACTAGATGCAAATTAAAATAAAAAAAGTAGAACGTTATTGTAGCCCTAAGAGACTTTTCACCTTAAAGCCCAACTTAACTGTGCTAGCCAATTTATCATCTACCTCATTGAATGCCAATGCGGCTTACAGTATTTTGAGGCTATCAACAAGGAGAATATTCTTACCCCTGTTCTGTGACGAGCGCAAAGTTTCCGACTTCATGCTGACCAGAGAGTTTTTCAACAGGCCAAGCAGCGGGAATGGTGAGCTGATTATGCGGCATCGCCCCACTGACCATCTTTTGTTGACTCTCAAAGTTACTCAGGCACCTGAACAGATCTCAGAGCATCCACGTCCACTCCTCATTGTAGACTTGAGGAAGCTGACTGACCTGACTACCAGTTCTGGTGGAAGTTGACATCTGGCAGACGTACAATCGCTCTGCGCTTCTGGTAAACTCTGATAAGCATTTCAGTGTGATTCCCACCTCGTGGGCAGTCGCACACAGTCGGTGAGCAGGGCATTTTTGAGGCGGCGCTGCGCTGCCCTGAAGTGGCAGCAGCTGGGCTGACGTTCCTGAAGCGCACAGATGCGCGAACCTCTTGGATCAAACAGACAATTGGTGTATTTCTTGAGGGCAAAAACGCTTAACTATCCAGTTTAACACTGGGCCAGGCATGGCACATGTGTCATCTGCGAGTTGCAGATCCGCCACCAGGGTTACGGCCGTTGTCACACACAACCATCCCGGTTGGAGGTTCAGCGGTGGCCAGCCACAGATCATCCTGCGCCGTGATGGCCCTGTAACTCTTGGGCGGTGTGCCTTTTGTCGGCCTATCTCAGCAGTTTGTGAGCACCGCCTGCTGTCGCTTAGCCGACGGCAACTGCGCTGTGGCCTAGAGCACCGACTGATGGCGCCGTCGCAGGGATGGTAGTTCGGAGGCGGAGGTGGAGGAGGGGTGGGAGGATGAGGAGGCCCTAGTAGCCATGAACACCTGGACCTAGGTAGGCCCTCAATCCTCGGCGTCGGCAGTATATGAGCCGCCCCAGTTCAGACTCGGGTCCCAGCCTCCACTCAAGTTAACCCAATGTGCCGTCAGATATCTAGTGGCCCTGCCCGGCAGCACTCGTCCACGTGTCCGTGGTCAGTGTACCTTGTAAGAAACGGCGTTGGTCATGGCAACGTATTATGTTGGTCTGCCACGTGCTGGTGCAGGGCTGGGACGCACCTCGGGAAAAGTAGTGGCGGCTGGGGACCGATACCGAGGGGGCGGCCGCCGCCATGATGCTGCGAAAGGCCTCGGTCTCTACGAGCCTATAGGCCTCATCTCCAGGCTTAGCAATACTGGAAATGTGGCACATTAAGGGCTTGGGCGTGCGGGTGGTTTGCACTATAATTGTCTTCTCGCCGGTCTCCAGTCTTCTTGGGTTTGTAGATCTGAACGTCTGGTGTGATGCTTTGTGTATATCAATCTTTTCTTCTACTATGGGGTTTTTTTTTTCATTCCTGTTCCTTTTTCTAGGGCTATAATCCGTCTGACCAGGGACGGAGCCGTGGTTTTGTCACGGCCGGGAGGTGAACGGGCTTGTTGCCACTGATTTGGGTGTTTTAGCATGCATATGCCTGCGCATACTGGTGGTAGTTAGCTAGTAGTGTGTGGAACCCCGCTGAGCCGTGGTTTGGCAGAATGTTGCCCAATACATTCCTTCGGTCATCGGTTTTTCCTTAAGAACCTCCCGACGGTTCTTAAATCTGATCCACTCTCCTACAAAGCCCTCGCCACGGTGATATTTCACTAGTTTGACACATTTGGCTCTGATGCACCAGCTCTGGCCCTGCCTCTCCGTCTGCCCCACCACTGCCTCGTGCACAACCTGTTCTGGTCGAGGACTCTCCTCCTTCTCAAAGCACTTGTTTCGACCCGGCCTCATCAACCCAGCTTGGTCCTGTCACCTCGAATCAGTCCTCCGATCCCTCAGCTGCTCCTCCCCTCGGGACTTCCTGCACTGACAACACTTCCCCACTGTCTGACAAGCCGTTTCTCCTCATCGTCGGACACCGTCTTTGACACACTTCACTACGTAAAGAAGGTCCAACATCACCCACAGACTGTGACTGGTGGAAAACCTGGGCAACTGAAAATAGCTCAGCAGCAACCGGACAATGGTTTGTTACTGTTGGGAAGGGTCCAGAAAACAGTTCCTCAGAGTTTCCGGTTCAAATGCCAATTTTCCTGGGAAGGGGCAGACCTGGGGGGAGGAGGCTGAGGTGCAGTAGCTGGAGGAGTGCATTTTCGGTGCATGGGTGGAAAAACTGCGTGGAAGACTGACTGGGCTGTGTACAAATTTGCTCGAAGCATTTGTCATGCAATCCACTACATCACTGTTCGCACGTCTGCCTCAACATTGCTCTAACCACGGTCCCAGTACTTCAGACAGTGACCCTAGTGATGTAGCTCTGCGCGTTCCCCTGCTCCCTCAGCAGCGGGTGGGTTTCTCACCCCGCCCAGGACCACGGCCTCTGCCCCTGCATAGTTGGACGCCCACTCCCCGCCCTCGGTGTCCTCTACGCCCTAGCCCTCCGGTTAAACATTTTTCAAATGCGAGTTATAACTTTTTTTTTTTTTTTTTAACGTCTTTTTTTGTTTTTTTTGTGTTTCTTTTTTCTTTTTTTTGCGTTTTTCCCCCCCCCCTGCTTCTCCTCCTTGGCACTATGGCTATTTTTCTAGCCACGTAATCAAGCACACTCCTCTGCCAGACGGAATACACATGAGTTAGTGCCTATTGAAATCCAACCCCTACTAAATTTTCCCACTCCGGTCTATCATATGGAATGTGCGTCACTAAGCGCAGAACACAGCGGTCGCAGGCTCACTACAAATTGGCTCAGAATTGGCTATTACATTCCTGCAAAAGTACAGCCACCAGCAATCAACCATAAATCAAATATTGAACGCTACTGTAGGCGTAATTAAAGGCTCTTTGTATTCTCCTATGGCTATTTTCTAGCCAAGTATCAAAGCACACTACTATGCCAGATGAATGACACTGAGTTAGTGCCTAAGGAATCCAACCCCTACTAAATTTTCCCCACTTGTTCTTTGATATGGATATGTGCGTCACACGCGGCAAACACCGCGGGCGCAAGTCTCACTACAAAATTGCCTCATGAATTTGGCTAGTAATGCACTGCAGAAAGTACAGCACCAGCAGAGCAACCGAATCAATATATAGAACGCTACTGTAGTGTAATACTCTTTGTATTCTCCTATGGCTATTTTCTAGCCAAGTAGCAAGCACACTACTCTTCCAGATGAGATGACACTGATTAATAATTGCCTAATTGAAATCCAACCCCTACGGAAATTTTCCCACTTCGGTCTATGCTATGGATATTTGCGTCACTAAGCGCAGAACACAGCGTTCAAGTCTCACTACAAATTGCTCAGAATTGGTGCTAGATCATGCACTGCAGAAAGTAACAGCCACCAAGCATATCAACCAGAAATCAAATATATAGAACCTACTGATAGGCGAAGTCACTCTTTGTCTTCTCCTATGGCTATTTTCTAGCCAAGTATCCAAGCACACTACTATCCAGATGAGATGACCCTGAGTTCGTGCCTAATTGGAATCCAACCCCTATAAATTTTCCCACTTCGGTCTTTGCTCTGGATTGTGCGTCCAGCTAGCGCAGACACATCGGTCGCAATTCTCACACAAATTGCTCAGAATTGGCTAGACTGCACTGCAAAAGTACGCCACCAGCAGATCAACCATAAAATCAAATATATATAACGCTACCTGTATGCGTAAAAAAAAACGTAATCTCTTTGATATTCTCCTATGGCTATTTTTCTCTTTTTTTCTCGTCCTTCTTCTGTTCTCTCTGTGCTTCTTCTTTCGGAGAAAGTATGTTTAACTTCTATTTCCTTTGTGTGCTGATTACGTTTAGTGAATGCTTGCGGGGTCTGATCGGCTTCTGTCCGTATGGTTCTGCTAGTTCTTCGGTGAAGTTAGACGCAGTTGCTTCCTAGAATATGGGTCTGATGAGTGTTCCTGGGCGTTGGCGTTGGTCCGTTGGATGTAGTTATCCTGCTAAGGGCAGTGGGCCATTAGTCTGTCATCTAATGGCTGAATCAGAGCTATTCGAGTTCTGATCCGTAAAGGAAAGGTACCCTGCGTGGAATCTGGTGGAAGAAGATGCGAGTTTTCTTATGTACTTCGGATTTTCCTGTGACGTTTTCCTGGTCGGGACTGTGATCATGCTCTGATTTGCGATGGTTCGTGTGGTTCCTGCGGAAGAGCTTGTTGTATTAAAGCAGTGTGTATGTTAGTAGATCATGTTCTCTGTGGGAGAGGGGACGGGAGGAGCTGAGTAGATTCCTTTTCTTTGCTGCTTTGTTCCTCTTTTCTCTTCTTTGACGTTTCTTGGGCTGTCGTTGGTGTGATCTTTTTTCTTCCCGTATCTTCTGTTTCATTGGCATTGGGTTCACGTAAATAAATCTGGTTCTCTGTGGCGGTCTGGCTGGACTGGGAGCGAGAAGGGCGTGATTCGTAGTGGAGTCTGATTATCTTTGGGGTTGGGGTGGAGGTGCTTGGAGCGCTGGTGGTTTGAATTGGGGGGTTGCTTTCTGGTCGTTGACAACGGGGGTGCGGGATGGTGCGCTCACTCGGGGGTGTACTATATAGAGGTAGGTCTACGTGTAAACTGCAAGGATGGCGGATCTAGGGTTGAGGCTCTGAGTATTCGTGTGTGTCGATTTTTTCGTGCTGCGGGGGTGGATCTATTCAGGTTATCCAAGTCCTCTCCTTGCTGTTTGGGGTTGGGGGCAACGTTGCGGGCGTCTAGAACAGGAACGATGTTGGGGTCTGCGCGATGTTTGCCTTGGAAGTTTTTTAGTGGGGCTCTCCCGCTTATCCGGCGCTCCCACTACTATGCCAGTTGAGAGACACTGAGTTAGTGCCAATTGAAATCCAACCACTACTAATTTTCCCACTTCGGTCTTGCTATGGATATGTGAGTCACTAAGCGCAGAACACAGCGGTCGCAAGTCTCACTACAAATTGCTCAGTTGGAAATTGCTAGTACATGCACTGCAGAAAGTACCGCCACCAGCAGATCACCAGAAATCAAATATAGAACGCTACTGTATGCGTAAGTAAGCTTCTTGTATTCTCCTATGCTATTTTCTAGCCAGTATCAAAACACACTACTATGCCAGAATGAGATGACACTGAGTTAGTGCCTAATTGAAATCAACCCTACTAAATTTTCCACTTCGGTCTTTGCTATGGATATGTGTGCCACTAAGATCTACACACAACGGGACAAGTCCCCCTGCTAATTCCTCACAAAATGGTACTAGATGCAAATTAAAATAAAAAAAGTAGAACGTTTTGTAGCCTAAGAAGGGCTGTTGGGTTCTTGAAGAAATCCACCCTGCCTAATCAGTAAGCTAATAGAACACCTAACCTTTCCCTTGACCAGCAGCAGCTCTCTCCTAGCGGCATCCAGACACGAATGATCCGAGCAGCGTGGGCAGCGGCTAGTCTATCCCAGGGTCACCTGATCTGGCCGCCAACCACTGCTATCGACGGTAAGTCGTTACCACGTCATGCTGTTGATCAGAGTCTCCTGTGCTTGTGATTGGCTCTGTTTCTGGCCGCAAAAAGCAAAACGGCGGGAGCTGGCCATTTTCTCGAGCGGGCGAGTATTCGTCCGAGCACGAGAGTTCGATCCCAATGCTCGACGACCTCAAGCTCGGACGAGCATGTTCGCTCATCTCTACTGGTAACATAAGGCCCAGGCATCGCCATCCTCCATCTAATATTTATGGCGCCCATTGATCACAAGTCTTTTTTGTTTTGCGCCTCTTTGATGTTTATTTCACAATCTCTCGTCTCTGACTTTCATCAAGTCCTTCCTTTATGAATATGAGATATGACTCGGAAGACGCCTCTGCGGGCGATGCTATTGTGCCAGGACATGGAGCTTCAATCGTTGGCTTTAGGAAGATCATACAATGGCGGAATACGAGCGATCGCTTATATCATTTGTTTATGTGCCGAAGTGATGAGATCTAAACAGTAACTGATGGACGGGGCTGCTTCTAGACAAAGTGGGGCCCCTGGAAAAACTAAAAGGGGGGTCCCCAAACCAATTAAAACTATTTTATGACCAGTCACTGTCAGCAAGAGGCTTCTTAATTATGGTAAAACAAACTGTAATATGGGAGAATTTTATAGATTCAAACAGGAGAGGCGATACGGGCGCCACATGTGTAAAAAACGTTTTTAGGTACAACAAGGTGTTTTTAGAATAATGCTCACCTTTCTAGGTTACGGGCGTTACAACACGTTTGAGCGCAGTGGTTGGTTGGGTTTTTCGGCGGCCTCCTGGGTATCGAGGGGAAGATTGTTCACCCCGTCTTGTCTTATCTTTTAGTCGTGGTGTCTTCCAGGTGTGTCGGCGCCAATAACTCCGTTGTTCGTAATTGTTATAAATTATTTTTTTTATAAGCTGTGTAATACGCGTTTCGAGCCCGTACTAGGCTCTTCCTCATTACATATAGCTTCACGGTTCAGGGAGACACAAGGTTTTATAAAGTGTGATTTTTGGCGCGAGAAGCCAGTGTTCTGACGTCAGAGATGTAAATAAATAGTGTAGTAAAAAGTTCATTCATAAAATCGATTAGCGATTAGTATCGCTATGTTTAAAAATAATACAATACAAATAAAAACAGTACAATACGAATAAAAAGTATAATGATTTCATATATAAGGGTACATTAAAAGGAAATGGAGGATTAGGATGAATTGTGAGGATGTAAGTATGAGAAGATGTGCGCGGAGCTGAATGTGGATGAATTGATACAAATAGTTTGTTAGGAAGTCCATTAGTAAAATTGATTCAAAGTTTGTACATGTGTAGTTGCATACGGATCAGTATCGGTATTCTTCTTGAATACATAGGGGTACATTGTTAGGGTATTGAATTAAAAATTGATAATAAGGTTCCTAAAGTTATCGAATATTAGTAGAATTCATCCTATTTGAATTGGCACGATGATCTACCTCCCTTATTTGGGTGAGTGCGGTGGTCACTTCCGTTTTGGATGTTTTGTATCGGAGCGGTCTTCTGTCCTGTTCCGTGCAGTGCAGCTATGGAAGCCTGGAAGGGTCATCTTCAGGTAAACGCGAAATTGTGGATGCTGCGGATCTGTGTTCAGGTCAGTATGGTTTCCGTGACTTCATAAGGCCGGCTGGTTTAAGGGTTTTTAAACGGTACATCCAATATTTTCTCTTTTTTTAATACTCCGAATCGTTATTGGTATCGGGACTGATGTAATCAATTGGCATATTGAAATTTTCCCTTCTCCCTTGTGTTTAAGGGTGCAGTGTTCGATAACCCGTGAGTAAGAATTTATGTTTATATTATATCGGTGTGATTTACCGGCAGTGTAATGCTTGAGTGGTCCTTCCAACAATATGTAAGCCGCATTGGCATTCAATGAGGTAGATGATAAATTGGCTAGCACAGTTAAGTTGGGCTTTAAGGTGAAAAGTCTAATGAGGTAGATGAGTAATCATCATAAAAAATGGCTTCGAAATATTCCCTACAGCCAGTTTAGGCGCATTCGCAGAAATTGCTCAAACACGCAAACCTTTAAAGATCAATGCCAGACCGAAAGATTCCAGAAAAAAGGACTATAAAAGCGATTCGAGTAGCAGAGATGAAACGATATGCCCCAAGCAGTTGTCAGCGATGCAAAGCAAGGAAAAGCTAGCCAAATACACAAACGGAAAGTCTCAACCAAAAGATCCAAGTGGACAGAAAAATGCGGAAACAAACAAACAGTTGAAATTCATTACAACATACAGCAAAGACAGCCAAAAAATCTTAAATATTCTTGAAAACACCTGGAAGATTAATAAATCTGATCCCAGTACTAACTAAAATAATTGCAGATGATATCACCGCATCTATATAAAAGGGCCCCAACTATAAAAAACCTACTAGCCCCGAGCATTCCTAAACAATACAAACAGCGGATAGAACCACCTAAAAAAGGAACTCCAGGTGTGGAAAACCTCAATGCCTCTGCTGTAGAATCATAAAAACCTCCGACACTTTTAAATCAAACAACACAAAAGAGACTTTTCACCTTAAAGCCCAACTTAACTGTGCATCGCCTTTAATGCAGCCTGGGGGATCACATGAAGTCCAGGGTCCTGCAGCCTGGGGGATCACATGAAGTCCAGGGTCCTGCAGCCTGGGGGATCACATGAAGTCCAGGGTCCTGCAGCCTGGGGGATCACATGAAGTCCAGGGTCCTGCAGCCTGGGGGATCTGTTGACGTCCAGGGTTCTGCAGCCTGGGGGGGTCACTTGAAGTCTAGGGTCCTGCAGCGTGGGGGATCACTTGTGTCCAGGGTTCTGTAGCCTGTGGAGGTCACTTGAAGTCCAGGGTCCTGCAGCGTAGGGGATCACATGAAGTCCAGGGTCCTGTGGGTCACATGACCTCCCAATCCCATTGTTTAGGGTTATGGAGAGATGACGATGTGGAATGCTGTGGCAAGGATCGTGAGGCGAGATGGGGTTTTGCTGGCAGGGTCCGGGCAGGGGGGCTGGACTAGAAGCGGACACAGGGGAAGGAGCAGTGGTGTGCACGGCCGGAGGTGAACGGGCTTGTTGAACGGAGTGGGTGTTTAGCATTATTATGCTGCGCATAATGGTGGTAGTTAGCTAGTAGTGGGGAACCCCCGATGAAGGCCGTTGGCAAAAACGTTGCACACCACCGTCACGTCGGGCATCCGGGTTTCCTTACAGAACTCCAGACTTCTGAAGATCTAGCCTCGCCGCAAGAGCCCTCGCCACGGGAGCTTCATAGTTGGACACATTTTGCGCGGATGCACCGCTCTGGCCCTGCCTCTCCGTCTGGCACCCCAATGCCTTTTCATGTTCTGGTAGAGGAACTCTCCTCGTTCGAAGCACGGGTCACCGGCCTCTCAACCCAGCTTGGGTCTGTACATCATCATCTCGATCCTCGTCTGATCCCCCCTCGGACTTCCTGCCATGCACAACCAACTTCCCCACTGCTGACAACCGTGTCTCCTTCATCGTAGGACACCTCTTTTTACACACTTCACTACGTTCAAGAAGGTCATCATCACCCTACCAGACTGTGAATGGTGGGAAAACCTGGGCATATGGGAAATAAGCTCAGCAGCAACGAACACGTGGTTGATTTTTGACTGTGGAAGGGTCCAGAAAACAGTCCTCAGAGATGCCGGTTCAAATGCCAAATTTTCCTGGGAGGGGGGCAGACTGGGGGAGGAGGCGGAGCGGCAGGAGGGGAGGAGTGGCGATTCGGTGGAAATGGGTGGACTGCGTGAAGAATGATGCGGTGGGACAAATTGCTCGAAGGCATTGTCAGAATCCACGACATTCAATGTTCGCCACTGTTTGGCCTCAACAGTGCTCTACACGAGTCCCAGTAACTTCAGGACATGAAACCTAGGGATGAGCTCTGCGGGTTTCCCCTGCTCCCTCATCAGAGGAGTGGTGTCACCCGCCCAGACCACGGCCCACCCTGCAGTAGTTGGACAGCCCACGTCCCCGACCCCGTCTATACCTAGCCCTCGGTTAAACATTTAAAATGGGAGTTAAACTTTTTTTTTTTTTTACTTCTTTGTTTTTTTGGTGTTTTTTTTTTTTTTTTTGAGTTGTTTAAAACCAAACATGCTTATCTATTGCTATGCTGATTTCTAGCCAAAGTATTAAAGCACACACTATGCACGATAGGATGAACACTGAGTTAGGCTAATGAATAACCCCTATAAATTTTCCCACTTCGGGTATAGGCTATGGATTGTGCGTCACTAATCGCAGAACACAGCGGTGTCGCAAGGTCTCATACAAATTGCTCAGAATGGCTAGTGCCATGCACTGCAAGGAAAGTACAGCCACCGCGATCAACCAGAAAATCCAACAGATAGAACGCTACTGTAGCAGTAAGTTAAGATCTTGTATTCTCCTATGGCATATTTTACTAGCAAGTTCAAAGCACACTACTATGCCAGTGAGCTGACACTGAGTTAGTGCATAATTGACATCCAACCTTACTAAATGTTCCCACTTCGGTCTTTGTGGATATGTGCGTCACTAAGCGCGAACCCAGCGGTCGCAAGTCTCACTACAAATGCTCCAGAATTGGCTAGTACATGCACTGCAGAAAGTGACAGCCACCAGCAGATTAACCAGAAATCAATATATAGAACGTTACGTATGAGTAAGTAAGATCTTGGTAAGTCTCCATGGCTATTTTCTAGCCAAGTATTCATAAGCACACTACTATGCCAGAGAGATGACACGAGTGAGTGCCTAAGTGAAATCCAACCCCTTACTAAATTTTCCCCCTTAGGTCTATGCTATGGGATATGTGCGTCACTAAGGCAGAACCCACAGCGGTCGCAAGGTCTCCCTACAAATTGATCGAATGGCTAGTACATTGCACTGCAGAAAAGTACAGCACCGCAGATCAACCCGAATCAAATATATAGAACGCTATGTAGGCGTAAGTAGTCTTTGTATTCTCCTATGGCTATTTTCTAGCCAGTATCAAAGCACACTACTATGCCAGTGAGATGACACTGAGTTAGTGCTAATTGAAACCAACCCCCGTACAAATTTTCCCACTTCGGTACGCTATGGATATGTGCGTCACTAAGCGCAGAAACACAGCGTCGCAAGTCTACTACAAATGCTCAGAATGGCTCGTACATGCACATGCAGAAAGTACAGCCACCAGCGATAACAGAAAAGAAATCAAACTTATATGAACGCTACTGTATGTGTAAGTAAGCTGCTTTTTATTCTACTAGGGCTATTTTCTAGCCCAAGTATCAAAGCCACACTAATATGCCAGAGAGATGACACTGGTCTAGTGCCCTATTGAAATCAACCCTACTAAATTTCCCAATCCGGTCAGTATGGATTATGTGCTCACTAAGCGCAGCAACCAGCGGTCGCAAGTCTCACTACAATTGCTCAGACTTCGACTAGTAATGCACTGCAGAAAGTACGCACCAGCAGCATCAACCCGAATCAAATATATAGAACGCTACTGTATGCGTAAGTAAAGCTTTTGATTTCCTATGGCTAGTTCTAGCCAAGTATCAAAGCACACTGACTTATGCCAGATGAGATGACACCTGAGTAGTGCCTAATTGAAATCCAACCCCTACTAAATTTTCCCATTCGGTATTTGCTATGGATATGTGTGCCACTAAGAGCTAAACACAACGGTTAGCAAGTCCCCTGCTAATCCTCACAAATGGGACTAGATCAAATTAAAATAAAAAAGTAGTTAGAAAACGTTATTGTAGCCTAAGAAGGGCTGTTGGGTTCTTTGGAATCCCTCCTCCTAACAGTAAAGCGAATAGAACACCCTACCGCTTTCCCTGACCAGCAGCAGCTCTCTTCCCTAGACGGCATCCAGAACAGAATGATACGAGCCAGAGGGGGGCAGAGCGGTAGTTATCCCAGGGTGAACGATACGGCCAGCCAACATGCTATGACGTGTAAGGGTACAACGTAATGACTGGGTGGAGTGCAGAGTCTCCCCTGGCTGTGATTGGCTCGGTTTATGGCCGCAAACAGCAACAGGCGGGAGCTGCCATTTTCTCGAGCGGGCGACGTATCGTCCGAGGCAGACGAGCAGTTTCGAGTAACCTAAAGCTCGACCGAGGCATCAAGGTCGGACGAGCATGTTCGTTCTCTACTGGTTTAAACATACGGCCCGGCTCGCCATCCTCCATCAATATTTATGGCGCCCATTGATAACAAGTCTTTTTGTTTTGGCCTCTGTGATGTTTAGGCACATCTATCGTCTCTGACTTTCATCAAGTCCTTCCTTTATGATATGGATATGACTAGGAAGACGCCGCTGCGGGGGCGATGACTACGTGCCAGAGACATGGAGCTTCAATCGTGCTTTAGGAAGAGGTCATTACAATGGCGAAGTAATACGAGAGATCCGTTATATTTTCATTTGTTTATGTGCCGACGTGATGAGATCTACAACAGTAACTGATGGAGGGGCTGCCTTTCGCAAAGTGGGGACCCTGGGAAAAACTAAAAGGGGGGCCCCAATTAAACGATTTATGGACCAGTCACTGTCAGAAGAGGCTTCTTAAGTCTTGGCTTAAAAACAAACTGTAATATGGAGAATTGTATAGATTCAAACAGGAGAGGCGATACTGGGCGCCCAATGTGTAAAAAAAACGTTTTTAGGTACCCACAAGGGTGTTCAGAATAATGATCACTTTTGGTTGTACGGGCGGTGACAAACTGTTTGAGCGCAGTGGTTGGTGGTTTTTTCCGGCGGCCTCCTGGGTATCGAGTGGAAGATTGTTCACCCGTCTGTCTTATTTTAGTAGTGGTGTCTCCAGGTTGTCGGCGCCCATAACTTCAGTTGTTCGTAATGTTATAAAATTATTTTTATTTATAGCTGGGTAATACGCGTTTCGAGCCCGTACTAGGTCTCATCCTCAGTTAAATATAGCTTCACGGTTTCAGGGAGGACACAAGGTTGATAAAGTGTGACTTTGGCGCGAGAGAAGCCAGTGTTCTGACGTCAGAGATGTAAACATAAATAGTGTAGTAAAAGTTCCATTCATAAAATAGTTAGCGATTGGAGCGCTATGTTTTAAAATAATACAATACAAATTAAAAAAACAGCACAATACGAATAAAAAGTTATAATGCTTCATATATAAGGGTACATTAAAAAGGAAATGGAGGATTAGGATGAATTGTGGGGATAAGTATGAGAGATTGTGCGCAGGATCTGAATGTGTGATGAATTGATACAAATAGGTATTGTAGGAAGGCCATTAGTAAAATTGATTCAAAGTTACGTACAGGTGTAGTTGCATACGGATCCAGTATCGGTATTCTTCTGAATACATACGGGTACATGTTAGGGTTATTGATTAAAAATTGTAAAAGGTTCTAAAGTAATCGAATATTAGTAGGAATTCTTCCTAGTTTTGAATTGGCACGATGATATACCTCCCTTAGTTTGGTGAGTGCGGTGGTCTCCTTCCGTTTGGATGTTTTGTATCGAGCGGTCTCTGTTCCTGTTCTGTGAGTGCAGCTATGACGCATGGAAGGGACATCTCAGGAACGCGAAATTGTGGATGATGCGGACATGTGTCGGTAGTATGGTTTCCGGGACTTCATTAAGGCCGGCTGGTAAGGGTTTTAACGGACAATACAATATATTCTCTCTTTTGTAATACCCGATCGGTTATTGGATCGGGACTGATGTAATCATTGGATGATGAAATTTTCCTTCTACCTTGTGTTTACGGGTGCAGTGTTTCGGAACCCGTGATAAGAATTTTATGTTTAAAATTAATCGGTGTTGATTACTGCGGCAGTGTAATGCTTGAGTGGTCCTTCCAACAGACTGTAAGCCGCATGGATTTCAATGAGGTAGATGATAATGGCATAGCACAGTTAGTGGGCTTTAAGGGAAAGTCTAATGAGGTAGATGAGATCATCATAAAAAAAGGCCTCGAAATTTCCTACAGCCAGTTTTAGGCGCATTCGCCAGAAATTGTCAAACAGCAAACCTTTAAAAGATAATGCCAGATCCTGGAAAAAAATTCCAGGAAAAAAACGTACCCCAAGCAGTTGCAGTTGTCAGAGATTGCAATGAAAGAGAGCCAAATTACACAAACGGAAAGTCTTCATCCAAACGATCCAAGTGACAGACAAATGCGGGGGGAAACAAAAAAAAACAGTTGAATTCATTACAAAACCATACAGCAAAGACAGCCAAAATATTAAAATTCTAAGAAAAAACGGGAAGATTATAAAAAATCTGATCCAAGTACAACTAAAATAATTGCAGATGATATCACCTGCATCTATAAAAGGGCCCCAAAATATAAAAAAACATACTAGCCCCGAGCATTACAACAATAACAAACAGCGGATAGAACAAGACTAAAAAAGGAAGCTCAGGTGTGTGAAACTCAATGCCTCTGCTGAAGCATCATAAAAACTCGACACTTTTAAATCAAACAACAAAAGAGCCTTTTCACCTTAAAGGCCCACAACTGTGCTAGCCAATTATCATCTAACCTCATTGAATTGCTCAATGGCGGCTTTACAGTATGTTGGAAGGACCACTCAAGAATTACACTGCCGAGTAAATCAAACACGAATATAATATGAAACATAAATTTCTTTACTCACGGGTTTATGAAACACTGCACCATTAAACACAAGGGAGAAGGGACAGTTCATTCATGCAATTGATCACATCCGTCCCGATACCAATAACGATCGGAGTATTAAAAAGAGAGAAATATATGGATGTTTACGTTTTTTTAAACAACCCTTAAACCAGCCGGCCTAATGAAGTAACGGGAAAATCCCATACTGCCTGAACACAGACCGCAGCACCACCAATTTCGTGTTTACCGGAAGTGACCCTTCCAGGCTTCCATAGTGCACTGCACGGAAACAGGAACAGAAGACCGCTTCGATACAAAAACATCCAAAACGGAGGTAGACCACGCAAGTCACCCAAAATAAGGGAGGTAGATCATGTGCCAATTCAATAGCGGAATTCTACTAATAAGCGGATTAACTTTAGGGAACCTTTATTATCAATGTGAATCAATAACCCATAACAATGTACCCTTATTGTATTCAAGAAGATACCGATACTGATCGTAGGCAACAACATGTACATAACTTTGAATCACAATTTAACTAATGGGCTTCCTAAAAAAAATATTTGTATCAATTGCATCCACACATCAGATCAAACCGCAGCACATCTTCTCATACTTACATCCGTCAAAATTATCCTATCTCCATTTCTTTTAAGTACCATTATATATGAAATCATTATACTGTTTATAGTATTGTAGCGTTTTTATTTTTTATTGTATTATTTTGAAAATAGCGATACTAATCGTAATCGATTTTATGAATGAACTTTACTAAATATTTATGTTTACACTCTGACGTCAGGAACAATGGCTTTCTAGCGCCAAAAATCAACTTACAAACCGTGTGTTCCCTGAAAACCGGTGTGAGGAAGCTATATGTAAATGAGGAAGAGCCTAGTACGGGCTCGAAGAGCGGATACACAGCTTATAAATAAAAATAATTTAAAGACAATTACGAACCAAACGGAGTTATGGCGCCGACAACCTTGAAGGACACCACTACTAAAAGTAGGCGCCTTTATAGGAGGAGATGAGGTGGTGCACGGTGGCTCAAGTGGTTGCATACAACTTGGCAGGATGGGGACCTGGTTCATGTCCGGGACCACATCTGCAAAGAGTTTGTATTTTATCTTGTTTGGGTGGGTTTCCTCGGTCTCGGTTTCTCCCACCTCAAAACATACTGGTAGGTGTTAGATGTGAGCCCCATGAGGACAGGGATGATTTGACAAGCACAAGTGCAGCGGTGTGTTATGTTCTGTGTGCTCTATATAAAAAAGGAAAGTATGATTATTATTATTATTATGATCGAAGATCAATAATTAAAGATCATAGATATTTCTAGATCAGAAAAACTATTAATGATTATATATACAGTAGATAAATATTGAGACAGAGTACAGAACGCGAAACTAGAAGATTGATTAATAAATACGATTTCTGGATATTTGGACACGTATCGACCCGAGCTATTTTTAGTTTACAAATAAACCGAAATTAAAGCAGAACATTTGCACCATTGCAAAATGCAAAAAGAGTGTTTATAGACATAGGCGCTTCTGCAATTTTGATCCAAACTGAAACTTTTTATTAAAAAAAGACTTAAATTTTGATTTGATGGAAAAAAATGTGCTCCAAACAAGATAATATTTAACTTCACACCTCATAAATGTAATAAATGGACATGGGTAGAGTGTCAACATGCCTCATATTGATAGTCATATGACTAAATTTATCATAGCACTAAAAATGAATAGACTAACTATCTGTTTTTTTCAGCTAAAAATTTTAGAAAGTCACAACCTGAAAAAATATAGCAAAGATAACAGATTAAAAAGTAAAGACACCCGTAAAACTTATTATTTTGAAAGCAGGCAACCAGGCGATTGCTTGAATTTGCCTGAATTAACATTGCAGCCCGGACCACCCCTCATGTAAACTTGCGACAAACACAAAATTATTAAACAAAATAGTGCACGAATGCTTTGATAACGTACGTTCTTTTTAGATAAAATAACATTGAAGAGGAGGTTTACGCACAAAATAGGGATTTAAAAATCAATAACAAAGTGACCAGATTATGTAAACCGCCATACTCACATCAAGAATATACACTCGCCAAAAATGGTTTTTTTTATAAAACAAAATCCTAGACATATTTGTTTGCAATCAAAATGTGTTTAAAAATTCTATGACACAAAATAAAAAGCAATATCCAAAACCAGACATACCATGTAAACAAGAATACTTTAGAATTCATACACACTACCAGTGTGTAAGCAAGGTGCCCAATAGTAGTTAAGACTTAACCTTTAATTATTTTTACAAAAAAGCCACCTATGTTCTGTGGCTAAGGTAAAACAAACAAAGCAACAAAATCATTTTGTTCTTAAAACATAGCACCTAATGACAAGGAGATCCACTAAGGGACGAAATGTGTCCTAATCAAAAGGAAAGTACAAGCTCAATAGGCATACAAGTGTAATTAAGCCATAAATTACAGTAAACAGGGATAGTGAGGAGGAAAAAAACAGGTTGGGTCTACCAGTCGCACAAGGGGTGCAGGATACCGGGTTACGGTCCAGAGTTGACCTAGTTGTCCCTTTAACTCGGGCTCATGAGCCCCTTCAATTGTCCACAGCCCTTACAAGGGCGGTCCCATGCTGCCACTGCGATGGCTATTGTGACCTATAGAATAGGTAGAAAATAGTATCACATCCCTACCGCGTTCGAGCAAGGGTTAGATGCCACGCATCAGGGGAAAGGAGATCAGATAGATCCTACGTCGTACTCTCTACTAGTGCTAGGTGAATGACGCTGATGCTGTGACGAGCACGCCCGTTTTACAGCCTGGGAGTTAGGGCGAGTATACAAGAAGCCCATGCAGAAACAGTAGTTGGAGTACTCTATCTGATTCTACTATCCGGAGAGTGCAAATCAACCCTGCACGAAACGCGGTAGGGATTTGATACTTTTTCTACTAAGCTATGGGAACAATAAGCCATCGCAGGGGCAGATATGGGAACGCCCTTGTAAGGATGGGAGCAATTGAAGGGGCTCAGGGGCCAGAGTGAAATAGGGACAACTAGGTCAACTCTGGGACGTATCCCGGGATCCTGCCACCCTGGATGAAGACTGGTGAGACTCAACGTTTTTTCCTCCCCACTATCCCCAGCTTATACATTGTAATTTACTTGGCTTAATTGTACCCTGATGTCTATGAGTTGTCTGCAATTTTGATTAGGACATATGGCCGTCTTAGTGATCTCCTGTCACTAGGTCTCTGTTTTTAAGAAAAAAATTCTTCTTTTTCTTTGGTTTTGTTTACTTAGCACAGAGACATAGGTGGCTTTTATGTAAAAAATATTAAGGTTACGCTTAAACTACTATTGGGCACCTTGCTTACACTACTGTTTACTTGTTTGATGCCTGGTTTGGAGCCAGTCTTGAAGTCAAGTTACCCTCTCCAATAGGGAACGAGTGACAGGCTTGCTTATAATTACTCCCCTACACACTACACCTTGTGCAATTGCAGCAAACGGCCATAAAATGAAAACATTGCATGAAACATTATAAATTTCCTCTAAATATTGTCAAATCCAGAAACTTATATAAAGGAAATATACGTTCCTACATACAGTAGATGTGAGGGATCTTACAAACCAAATATGCAGCAAAGGGAATGTTAAAAATCCACAGGAGAACACAAAAAAATGTTTGCGGAAAATTGCATGAGCTTCACACAGGATGTATCATGGTATCCTCCATATAAATGGTGACCAAATTAAAAATAGGGGCAGATTATAAAGCGTCTGAAAGTAGATATTTCTAATTGTCATGGCAACAATCACAGCCCCCTTTAAATATTCATGAGCAATGTAAAATGTAAGCTGAGACTATGAGTGGTTGACATGGGCAACTAGAAAATATTTCTGACTTAAGACAGCTGATCATCTGCCCTCTAATCCATAAAAACCAAGTAAGGAAGATAAATAAAATTCCTTGAGATGTGCGCATTGTATTAGCCGCACCATAAAAAAGAGGGCCCTCCGCGATTCATAAGAATTTTGAGGACAACGCCATAACATGGTTGTAAATAATGAAGGATGGTGGGTGTGCTGTGAAATAAAACTTTATTCAGAATGAGTGTGTTTGGGTGTTACATATAACTTATATGAAATGTTCTGTCCCATCCCCCAACAGGCGTTTGCGTGTTTTAATATGTAGCGCTTAGGACGAAGAGGCTCGATGTTCATTGTATCAGTCAATCTTCGCACAAAAAAAAAACTATCGCAAAAAAGGCAATAAGAGAGAAAGAGTGTTCTTAGATTAGGTCTGGAAAGGAGAGGGTTTACAAAACATGACATATTAGTTGAGATATCCATCTCAAAAGGTAGTCACTATAAAGTGATTACTTCCATTATCTGTGAGGTGCAGCAAGCTCCTGTGTGAAGCAAATCGCCCTGCAGCCTGATGCTACGAATCGGAGGGGGTTACAGTCAGGGGGCTGTATCTATGGTCTGTTGAACACACGAATCTCAACTTAAATAGAAGATATGTATTTTTGTCTTTTAAGTTTAGGAAAACAGAGATATAACTGATTAAATTGCCGTCTATAGAAAAATCGCACATGAAAATCTCTGGATCCCTGGCACTAGAACCAATTTTTGTAGATTCATTGAAGAATACATTCTCTTTCAGGGCAAATGCCCACTGTTTGCCACCCCATAGCAACCAAGCCATGCGTGATGGATAGTCAGGAGAGTAGACCATGGATATAGGATCAGAGGAGTAGGGAGCCACAGCGGAGATGAGTCCAAAAACCATTTCCACACCATACAGAATGTCCCTATAGTGAATTATATATTGTGCTTGTCATGTGTGGTATGTGATTTCGTCCGATAGGACAATGGTTTCATTATATGGTATTTTTTTCACTTCCGGGTCATTCTATCCTGTCTTTTTAGGGCATGGCACTTGTTACCTGGCTTTATCTTTCGGCGTCTACTTATGATTGAAATTAGTTACGCACATGGCGCATTATCACCGTCTTCTAATGCTTTGGGCGGACTCTGATCCAATTAATCACTACTTACCGGAAGAATGAAATAGTTTGTATTCGGTCACTATGACGATGTTCCCATTGAACGGAGTAGGAATATATCAGATGATGATGCTCACAGCGTCACTAACCTTTGGTAGGTGGATATCAATATTTTTTATTGGCTGAGGTACTTAGATTTGGGAGGAGTCATGTACCAATAGGGGGCATGGTAGTCATGGCGCTACTGACCCCTGAGGAAAGTTACGGCGTATGATACGCATGGGGGTCCTTGTCTCCTCTGTGCTCCGCCATATCAGATTTTTAAATTTGCACTAACTTTTTCGGGGGGAAACCCATCTGATTGGTAATGCCCAACGGGGCTTCATTTCATGCACTTATTTGCTCTGTGTAAATCATATGTCCTTGTCCAGGGCCGCATTGCCATGAGGCGGGATGAAAATTTCGCCTCAGGCGGCAGATGCGGAGCCCTGAGGCGGCGCAAAACAGATGTAGGTGATGGGGGCACTTGCCCGAATCACCACAAGCGTACGGACGTGGCCTCTGCCAACGATTTCTCACAGTAGTGCTGATGTTATGGAGGAGCAGGCGGAATCTGATGATGTCATACCGCCTGCGTCCATGAACAGAAGCGCTGCCGGCAGAGGAAGGGCATACCGGCTCCGGTCGGACTGATGAAGGAGAAGGCGGTGAGCGGGAACGCCTGTGCGGGAGGTTCACTGCCTGTGGAGCAGCAGTCAGGGGAGTGTTCTCACTTTTGCTGCCTGTGCTCCGCTACAATCCTAGGACAGCCAGCAAAGGAAACTCGGTGAGCTCAGCTCTTGCACCTGCTTAGAAGACTCGAGAGCAAGTCCCGCCCCCAGCTCGGAAGACTCCTGAACTTCATTCAGCAGATATGTGTATGCGGTGTGTAACTACAGGTATGCTGTGTGTGCATGTTGCTGCTGGTGTGTGCTGGTGCGCTGGGGGTGTGCAGTTGCTGCTCGGTGTGTGAATGTTGCTGCTGCGTGTGGCATGTTGACTGCTGCGGGTGTGCATGTTCTGAGCGTGTGGTGCATGCTGCTGCGATGTGTGTAAGCTACAGGTAGTATGCTGCTGGATGCTGTGTGGATGTGCTGCTGTTGTGTATGATGTTTGTGTGGATATTTATGTCTGCTGTGTATGTGCTGTGTGTATGTTGCATGCATCTTCTGTTGTTGTGTTGTATGAGCTGTGTTTGATGCCTGCCTGCTGTGTGTCATGCTGTGTGTCAGGCTGAATGATCTGTGTGGTCTGGATGTATATGATGGCTGCTGTGTCATGCTTGTATATGATGCGTGTGTATGCTGTGATGATGCTGTATGTTCGGATGTGTATGCTGCTGCGTGTAGATTGCTGCCGCGCTGTGATGTGACATTGATGCGTCTGCTGTAGTATGATGCTATGTTCTGCTGTATGCGATGCTGTGTATGCTGCTCCATGCTGTAGGTGATGTGTGTATGCTCCTCCTGTTTCTCATTTTAGTCGCATTTGGACCCCCTCAGTTACTCTTTTGCCCCCCAATACCCCTGCTGATTGTTACCAGCAGATCTCGAAGACGGAAGAAGTAAGTAATGATCCATTATAGGGTCGTAGTGGTTATTTCATATAAATGGTGATGTATGTATAGGATTAGAAATGTGTATTAAGGTGAAGTAATGTAGTAGTTGTATATATGTAGTAAGTGGTATGTATGTATGTATTTGTTACAGATAGAAATGTGTTGAGTCTTATGTGCTATAGTGTAAATACTATTAAATTTATGGGGGACAATTCACGCTCTAGCCATTCTGGGGATAGAAAGAAATGAAAAATAATCCAAATTTTTGCAGCGGTAAGCAATCAGAGCCGGTGTTTTGTATGTTTAATGCCCAAGACACCAGGTTTGTTACCGATCACAGGTTTACATACACATCCGGTCAAGCCGCCCTTGTACGCATAGGATAGTGTTAAGTTGCGTATGTAAATCAGGGGGGCTGAATATAGAAGGAGATCAGGGCTAGGATTTTATGTTTTTTTGGGGGGGGGGGGCAGCATTTCAGTTTTTGCCTCAGGCAGCAAAAAAGCTAGAATCGGCCCTGTCCCTGTCTATAGAGGTTTTATTCCTGTATATGTATTTGGTTGTTTAAACTGGCTCACATTTCACTGGAGGGGTTGGGTTTGGCGCTTGCCCGAGGGTTGGCACAGACATTCTGGGGGCGATATATTAAGTATCTTTAGAGCAGAACTGTTTGATTGCCCAAGGCAACCAATTCAGAGCTCCGCTTTCATTTCCACGCTGTTTATAAAATGAAAAGCTAAACTCTGATTGGTTTCCATAGGCCAACGAGAACAGTTTTACCTCAGAAACTGACTGAAAAAACTTCCCCGCTGTGCGGCTGTAGGGGGTGTTATGTTTTTTTGTGCATGCCCGGTAGTCTATAGAGAACTATAAAGATACTGGGGCACATTTCCCCGAATGTTTCCTTTGGCGTGATGCCCCGGGTTTGGCGCACGCGATCAGATGTGGCGCATGGGCGGCGGCTTTAGCTTGTGACACAAATCGGGGGGCATGGCGCTGGCAACCCGACTAGGAACAAACCGCAGAATTTAAAAATCAAATTGTGTCGCAAGATCAGCACTCACCAAGCACCGAGAGAAGGATGGTGAAATCCAGACGGACTGGCGGGGGAAGGACCACATGCAGGAAATTGACGCATGCTATTGTGAATGCGGCAGATCCGAATCCTCGACGGACATTCGGACTCGGCGGCGTCAACGGGACGGGGTGTAAATGTGCCCCATGTTTTTTTACATTTTGGGTTGTTTGTACGCATAATCGGCTCGTAGTGTTCGGATACGTTGTTTTGATGGACCGTGTTGTGGTTGTGACCGCTTCATATCATAAAAAGCCTATCAAACCAGACCTGATACACAGTGGTAGCTCCCAGACAGGAGCAGAAGCGCTAAACCTCAGATAAAAACAATAATGAAATAATCCTAAGACGCAGGCACCAAAGACATCGCCCCCCACACCCCACCACCACCACCACCACACCACCAAAATCCCTACATCAGATCCGTTAAGGAATTAACACAAACGATAAGTAAGTAAATAGATTTCAGGCCTTCAATCAATTCAACACCTCGATGTGAGACATATTGCAGACTTCACACCCACAGCAGATTCAATCCAGATCCATAAATGTATCAGAACTCACCAAAAAGCCACAAAGTTATTTGGAGGTAAACCTATTGTACTGACCCCGATAAGTTTGTCTGTAGTTCACAGGAGGATGGGTTCCTGCAGATGGGGGATCACATGAGTCAAGGGCCATGAAGCCCTTGGGATCCATGTATAGTGAGGGTCGGCAGCCTGGGGGTCACATGTAGTCGAGGTCTCAGCCTGGGGGATCACATGTAGTCTAGGGTCCTGCAGCCTGGGGGATCACATGAAGTCCAGGGTCCTGCAGCCTGGGGGATCATATGAAGTCTAGGGTCCTGCAGTGTGGGGGATCACTTGTGTCCAGGGTTCTGCAGCCTGTGGAGGTCACTTGAAGTCCAGGGTCCTGCAGCGTGGGAGATCACATGAAGTCCAGGGTTTTGCAGCCTGGGGGGGTCACATAAAGTCCAGGGTCCTGTGGGTCACATGACCTCCCAATCCCATTGATGCATATGTTAGATACATTTCTCTTCCCTTTACCTCATCTCCATTGGATTATTATATATCACATGACATTTATAAATCGGGCGCATGTTATGACACCACTTTTCCCATCTTTCCGCACCTATTCACAGCTTACATTCATCCCCCGCTATCCAGTCAGTGTTAAGAGTTAAATGATTAACACGGTTGCACATTTATTAGGTTTTCTTATGTAAAATTTGCTGACCTCCGGGCCGGAACGCGCCATTCAGGCTACTTATCAGTGGTTAAAGAAAAGAAATTGCTTCCCGTTAAGATCTAAAACTCACCGTCTCCATCCAAAGGCTAATTGTATTCTGCTGATTGCTCGGAGCTCAGACCCGCACCTGACATTTACGTATAATCGGATGAAGGGCGCTTCTATCATTCTGTATGCATATGATCTGAACACAACAGGACGACTCCGGAGCGGGGCGGCGTCTTAGCCAGGGTGGAACGGATAAAGCTCCATGTATAAAGCTTCTCCGTGAAGATTCCCATTACACGTCAGCAACCATTACTTACATCTCCTCAGTCTCACTGCAGAATCCGCAACACCCACGGGTGGATTTTGAAATTACAAGCCCCATGGAACTACAGGAGGGTCTGGAGACCAGGGGGGCTCACAGACTGGTGGGATGCAAGGTTACCAGACTTCTAGCTTAGAGAACCAGGGAGGAGCAGGATGAAGACCTACATCCGCCTTGTCTGACCCTTGATGTGATGCCTCGATAACCAGCTCTACTATTCTCCTCCTTTCTGTCCAGTTTCCTCCCCACTAGTTTATTCAGAGAAGACAAATTTAGATTGATAAGAAAATTGCAGCTCCGAGGGTCAGTTTACCATAAGAAAGCCACAAGAAAACATGACTGGTTTGGCTGGTTTGCCTAATTGACCCCATCAGTTTTCTCCCTCTACAGGGATCCAGACTTTTAGCTTTCAGAGTAGATATTGATGACAACTAGGTGGATTAAGAAATGCAGGTGCAAAGCACCAGAAGATTGTGCAGAGAAGTGTCAGAAACAAGCTGAGGTCAGGACTAGCACAAGTGTCAGTGTTATGTATCAAATATGGCATTATATGATAAATGATTATGACTTCTGACCATGTCCTAAAATGGACACTGTACAGAACACACAGGGGCAGATTTACTTACCCGGTCCTGTTGTGATCCCCGAGGTGCGTTCTCCGACGAGGATGAAGTCCGGCGCGGTTCTTCAAGATCGTGCGTCCATTTTCCTGCATGTGTCTCTTCCCCACTCAGGTCCGCCGGAGTTCACCTCCTTCTTCCCAGTGTATGTGAGTGCTGATCTTGTGACACAATTTGAATTGTAAATTTAAATTGGAAATCCGATCTTGTGCGCCAAAAACCTCACTTAAATGCGGTACAAATCGGAAATAGTTGGGAAACCGGACGGAAATGCACCGTGCGGACCCTTAGTAAATGTGACCAGGTCGTTTCCGCAGCCGTGAACTTGTCCGCAGTGGCAGCCAAGGTCGTGGTACAAAGCGCCGGCAAATCTCTGGTTCGGGGTCAGGCAGAGGGTCAGGACGGGCAGCACCAAACAGGTTCGTAGTTCGATTCGTAGCAACCGGTCATGAACGGCTGCACAGGAGAGCGAGTCATGAACTGAGCAGGGGTCACAACGAAATCTCAAGACGCACAAGGCAATCAAACGCAGCTTATCATTCTCAAGGCGCGAGGCACAATAGCCGCAGGGCTGCAGGAGAGCAGGCTTAAAAGATTGACAATTTGGGCCACGCCAATTAATGGCGCACTGCCTTTAAATTTCTAAGTGTCGCGCGGCGCGCCCAGAGCAACGGGACCGCGCGCGCACTACGAGCCGTTACTCGGGAGCGGGAGAGTGAGATCGCTGGCGTGCCGCCTGCGGGGTAGGCGAGAGGCAAGGCCGGGTAGGCTCGCGACCCGCGAGTGTGGTCGGCGGGTTCCAACCCGTGACAAAGAGGAAAACATCAGAACCCTAATCAGTTCATTAATATATCCTAACTTCCATAATTATATCCAACCCAACATCCGAAAGGCTTCGCCCCATATTCAACCCTCAGCATCAACCACCCATGAAAATATGCCATGTTCATCAATCCACTATCCACATCCATAACCATGTCCACACTCAACCCTCATAGTAAATCACCCCATACCAACATCCAGTAGAAACCAAGTGTCCATTTTGAAATCCCACGGAAATGTATCACTATACATCACCATATCAACCACAGATATGTACACAACATGTACCCAACACCCATGTGCCTCCACCACATTTAACACCCAATACCCACCCACCAGAATATCCAATGGCTAGCTTCTCACAACTCATTTTTTGAGGACGTTTTCTAAATATTGACTGAGTATCAGAAGACTTCTATATGGATTAATTTTTTAAACGAGAAGACATCTTGAAGACATGGTGCAAATACTACATATACGATGGCGCTCTCAGGACTTTTAAATATATTTTCCCTTGTTGTAGTTAAATGAGTTTCATCCTCATAATATAGGAACAAGGTTGACGTGATTCATCAGTTGGCCGTATTCCCAGCCACAGAGGAGGAGCCCTACTTCCCTGTGGAGAGGATGACAATTTTTCTGAATAAGCTTCTTTCTTCTTCGATCTATTACCCCCCGTTCTGACTACCGCCCACAGGCTGTATCAAAAGGCTGAAAAACCTTAATACTCAGCATGTTCTGCTCCAGTGGGAATTACGACCTCTGCCGGTTGGTCCAGGGTGGTGCTTAGAGGAATTCAGTTGTATTTGGTGTTAGTATGATGTCCCCCCATGTGTCTGCGTCTTACCTGAATGAAGACTATGTCATCCTGCACCACCAAGGATTGGTAAGTCTTTCAAGTTTAGTTAAAAACTTGACGAAAAGGACGCTTCCTGGTGGTCTCCGCACATTCCTGGATTCTGCCAGGTTATATTAATGGAGCCATACTGTAGGAAAAAAAAACCCATATTTAGGGCTTTGTTTCAGATATTTGTGACCCGATATGATGCTTACACACTGTTTTAAAGGGGGTCGTCCAGGAAATGATCCACTTTTATAGGAAGAACAGCATTCTGGCCCCAACACAGTCAACAGAGGCAACTGCTTCATCCCATGTGCTCTGTGATGATCCGGCCAACAACGGATCAATTTCAGGGGCCAGTTGCCCTGCCGACCCTTTCATTAGCAATGTCAGGATTTTTTCTCACGTCAACTCATATAAATACAAAAATACAATTATCATTGTTTTAAAAATGCTTTCTGTCCTTGTGTTCTCCTTGTAAACAGACTACACAACAACCCTATGTGTCTGACCCATCATATTCTCCTTGTTATCCTGTCCCAGGGTTAGGAAAAAAAAAAGTAAGGTTGGCACAAGAATCGTGGAAAAAGCATGACTGCATGGCATAGACTACAACCGAGGTCCATTCCTGTTGTCTGTTACCATGAGACGCATAGAAGCTACGCCTGATTTTAATTTAAAGAACTGCAACATGTAAAAAATCATAAAGGGTTTTTCTTTTTTCGTTTTTTAAAAGAATAGTTAAAAGACATATTCCAAAGATAGGTCATTTTTAGGATGGGAGGTTGTACTCCCTGCACGCCCCCTTACCAATGTGACTAATTAGGGAGCGGATCCTGAGTATCAATAATGAGAATTGAGGTTTTGTGGCCCTTCTTAAATGGAGGCTGCCGCTCTATCACCAGTGAGGATGAAAAAAAAAAAATCATTTTATGGGGCAACCTTACTTACCCGGTCCAGTCCGAATTCCCGCGGTGCGCTGTCCAGCGAGTGATTCGGGTCTGCGCACAATTCACGTAAGGTCATGATGCTCACAATTTCCGGCATGTGTTGCGTTCCCCGCTGAGTGTCACACCGGGCGGTCCACCCATGCTTCTTCCCGGGATGCATGTGAGTGCATGTGACGTGCTTGATCTGCGATACAATTTTCCGTTTTTTAAATTCCTGGCTTGTGACCGATCGCTGTCGGGTTGTCCATACAGCACGCCCGCCCAATTTCTAGTCGGCGGCATGCAACCGGTGCCGAGGCGCACCAAATCGATCGCGTGGCAACCAAAAACCCACGGGCACTTCCGCAAAAAAAAAGGGAAATTTCGGGGGAAACTTGACGCATCGCCTGTCCCTGACCCTTAGAAATGAGCCCCAGTGTCTTAGCGTGGACCACAGCTAGTAAAGTCCCTAATTGTTGGCCTGACACAAGATGTTTCCCCTGGCACCAAGTCATTCACTCTTCTTGGCATTTCTGTTCCAACAACTCCCGAGCAATTGTTCAGAAGCAAGCGGAGGTGGTTACGCTATACCACTTAGGAGTAAAACTTTATTATAGAACAACGCGCTGGCTCTGTGGATATTGGAGTAATTTTTTTGTTCAAGTACACCTGCAAAGCCAGACGACACTATGGACCCAGGCTCTCCAGATATGTCCCATGAGTCACCAAAATGACCCAAGCAAGCTGCAAGTGCACGAACAATAGATTATTAGAGCTTACTCCAAAATTGGGGGATTTGTCTACTATACACGGCTCGCCACTACAAAGAATAAAAGAGCTCAATGCGAATAAATGTAAAGGAGAACTGCAACCCCCTTCAAATACCGATCAGCAGTGGGTTACCGATCTGTACTGGCTCTACTGTTGGGACTAACTCTTGCTGCTGATTTCTATAACCCTTGCACCATCAACCGCCGCTATACAATATTCTTCCCCTGACTTCTATCGCACCCGCTGTTCATCAATGTTTCAGATTATTAATGGAGAAGAGTTTAGTTGATGGAACTGATAAATAACTGAAAAGGAATCATCAAGCACCAATATAGTAGAGGTTCCATTGATTCAATGTCCACTATTGGTGATCTACAATCGGGCCGACTCCATACACCATGTCACTTATCGGTCTCTATCAATATCTAACTATATTTCCATTTTAATCCCCAGGATGTGAGAAGTATGTAGAAGAAGAGAAAAAAGAAAACTCCATCACGGTGATGCTAAACCTGATTATAAAAGACGAAATTGGCATCAATACATGACAAGAAGGGTCAGAAAAGATGTTCCATGTTGCCATTTCACTGATCTACTATTGGTGGGTCTACCTCTGCTGATCCTATACCTGTGCACCACACTGATCAATACTTTCCGTATGTGAGGATGTTTAAAAACTGATTAAGAGGAACACCAATCCGTAAGAGCGTATCAAGTGCATGTGTGAGATAGACCACTGACTACTACGGATGGCAATATCTTGCGGATTCCTATACCTTCTGCAAAACACTCCGCTATCAATAATCTTCTTCACGTTTATTTCACTAATTTTTCTGCGATTTGAGAGCAATGCAGAAAGAGTAAACTACAATCAACGTGCCGCTAATAAAACCAGAGTAGATTGTAAGATTTTAATAACCGCACAAGCGGACCACCACACACAGGATTGGCCTCATAATGGACGATATGGGTTAAAAGTGGCTGCCAGCAGAAATACACCAGGATGCGGGATTTTATTATTTTTTATTGCAAAGTAGTGAACGAGCTTGCAGATTGCTTATATGAGAAGAACGGGGGATTGTCAGCAACCAGGGCTCCTCAGGGGGACTCAGGTTTGGTAGAAAAGTTTGTTTTGGTTAAAAACCTCAAAAATGTTAGGCTCCACAGATGGCCCAGTGTAGTGAAGCAGTAATAATCCACCTCCCAAGATAGAGCTCCACCGCACTTGACTCAGAAAACGAGGGTCCCATTATTAACTCCATACACCCTCTAATTGTTATGTCGGGATTGTGACCCACTGGAAACCTCAGCAATGAGCGAAATGAGTCTATACAAGAGAGCCTATATAGACGGAGGCACCTCGGTAGACACTCCAACGAGCTTTATGCCCCTCCTTCTTCTCGGATTGTTGGGGTTCCGAGTGGTTCATGACACGTTGTTCCTACATTGGAGGAAGAACAGGTAGCCAATAGGTATGGATGAGTCTTACTTCTTGGACACTGATTCATCTTGTGTGGTCAATCCTGAGGACTCCAATGCTGTCCCCCAGAACTTAAGTCTACATAGAGGGGGAAACCCCTCCTGAGAAAAGTCAAACTTCTCCAGAAACTGTTAAGGATGTTATGCCATATATTCTTGAAAATACCTAAACATCCCATAATGTATACCTTTAACCCCAATTCATCAACAATTTATGTCTCAGCTCTGCTAATTCTGCTCAATTCAGAATAGCAATTAGCTCCTTTTGCTGCAGTTTCCTCAATCCGTTTAATCTACCTTTCCCGCCACAACTACACCTTCATCGTTCCCACGAGTGTCACACAGATAAAGCACTCGCCGTTCTTTATAACTCCTTTTAATTACAAACCAGGGTGTGTGTATTGTAATGAACATGACAACTCAGTGTATGTAATTGTCTACAAACCGCAAAGACCAGCTGGAACGACTTGCGTATGGCTAAAGCAATCGTGAAAGCTGAAAGCCTCCGACGTCTTGAAGATACATAAGGCCGGATGTGGTTGCAGTTTTTGGATGATGGAAGATCTGCTGCTTGTTTTAAAATTTCAGATGGGAACTGACGATGCTTTGATGTGGCACACCATCAAAATCCTCCACACCGCCCCATCACCCCCCACCCGCCAATGGTATCGGCGGCACTGGCGGCTTATTGATGCCAGGACGTGCTCATGCGCATCTATTGTGTTAGGAGCATTGATTAAGTGACAGGCTCCATGCAGATCCATACCACTCCTGAGGTTCTCAGATAACCGGATTTTAATAACACGTCACCTAACATCCTGAATCAGTTAAAAATCCCTCTCCAGCACTGAGAGCTCTTAAAGGGAATTTCAATGGACAGTATGAAGGATGGAGTTCCTTAGGGGTTCTGCTCTAGACCAGTGATGGCGAACCTTTGAGAGGGACTGACTGCCAAAACACAACCAAAAAACCACTTATTTAAATGCAGTGCCAACATGGGAATTTGAGGAGTAACATGTTTGCTACCTGGCCGTCTGAGGAAAAGCAATCAGTTGAAAAGAGAAAAAATTCGTCAATGATGTAGCTGTCCTTCCCAGGGTCCCTGAACAAGAAAAATTGTGGGGGCCCAGAAAACAGGAGTCTCCCAGGCAAACCTCTTTGCTCCTTCTGTAGTTGCCTAGGCAGCTAAGATGTGCACTTTAATTGGATCTGGATCACGCACATCCTGGGGTGGCCACGGGACTATATGGAGTCACTGCTGGAAAATTGTGCTGGAGGTGTTATAGCCTTAGGTGCCACAGAGAGGGCTCCAAAGTGCCCACCTCTGGGCCACCCCGTGCCATAGGTTCCACCACCACTGACTCTAGACTATTGTTTTGCTTCTAAAGGTGATTGTACTTATTTTATTAGAAATCTTTCACGATTTACAATTAATGCAATTTTTTTCTTCTTTAATAAGATTTTGAAGACTGTTCTCCTGAGTGCGCGATGAATCAGGATTTGTTAAATTTCTTTTTGTTTTGCTATTTACTGAAGGAACCCTTAGATTATTTCCATTATTTACGTTTTTGGGGGTAATACTAGGTTAAGATCTAAGGTTTAGTTTGGGTGGAGCAGAACAGATTAAAAAAAAAATCCACATTCATGTTGTGGAAAAAAAGATATGACTGCATGTTTAAATGTATCCCTGTTGTAATATAGGAAAGAAAGTATAATAAAAAATCAGTCGGGATAATTATTTTGTTGTTTTGTTTTGAAATTTGTAGTTTTCTTCGAAAAAAAAACAAGTGTTCGTTGCCACCATCAACACCACAGAGTCTGACTGCTTTTCTCACTATGCCAGAAGGACTATGGGATGGTACCAAGGGAAAGAATAATGACCACTCCTAAGGCCCCTTCCACCACTCGCGATGTGATGCTTGATGAATCGCATCACCTGCACAACGGGTGGCTGCTGGGATTCGCACGGGCTAAACACGCTGTCAACAAAACTGAACGACATAGTTTGAGTTCAGTTTCGGTCTTCTGGCCTGAGCGGTTTCAGGACGTGACGATCCAGTAGCAACGCCGTGTTGTTGTATGTGAATTGCGATGTTCCTCGCGATCACGCTCGGAGATTGTGGAAGGGTGGAAGGGGCCTTCTAGGAGTGGTTCATTATCTTCCTTGTAGCACTTCACGGAATTAGAAGGGGGCCTAACGGTTTAAGAGTGTTCCCTTTGCTGTATTGCATTTAAAAAAATTCCAGGTTAGACAAATTGCAAAAACAAAAATTTAATAAATAACTAAAAAATTGTAAATTTTTGGTGTATTGACCAATCAACTGACTAGTGCTAGCAATTCTAACACTTCAAACAAAGTCAAAGGGGCACATTTACTACCCGGTCCTGTTCGGATTCCACGCGCGTTTTTCGGCTGGTATTCATATCGGGGTCCGGCCGGGATTCAATGCATATTCCTCCGGGCCCGTCCACCAGGTGGCGGCTGCTGCAGCTGAATCGCTGGGAAGCCTCGAAATACACCCGCCATCAGGAATGAAGGTGAGTGAAATTTTTCCGGACAACACAATTTTGTTTTAAATGCTGGGTTATCCTTTTTTCCGAAATACGTTCGGGTGTCGTTCGTCACGCCCCCCATTTCCCGTTTCGGCGCGCATCCCGGCGCCGCATGCGCCAATTCCGATCGCTCGTTGGCCCAGAAAAACCGGGGCAATTTCAGGTACAATCGGCGCAGAAAACGGAAATCATTCGGTGTAACACGCGGGAAAAACGCGAACGGAATACGGCCCTTAGTAAATGGACCCCCAATGTTTTAAAAAAAACTGATTATAAAAAAGTTTTATTCCCCCACATTTTTTTGTATGATTTGGAAATAGATGATGGCTCTGTGCGCCCCTTCTCCGCAGAGATGGAAGTTTGAAGGACTCTCGGTTTTGGATGGAAACTTTGTGCTCACGACGGTTGTTCCAATGGATTGACAGGGCTCCGGGGAAGTTGCTGGAACAGTGCGGGCTGCGGAAGGGGGGATGAGAGCGCCGCGGTCGGCTCTGCTTGCTTGCCAATTATGTAATGAATTTCATGACATTTCATCTGATCTTTTCAGAGAGATGAACGGATAGTTTCCAATTGTTGCTGAAAGAGGAAAGTTTAAGATGTCCAAATAGCAAATCCAAAACCCTGTGCCAGACTCTAAGCTATACACAAGTTTGGGCACATTTATCATCCACTTGAGTGCAATGCAGTCGGCACTAAATTACTGTAAAGAGCAGCAGCGAGAGGCCAGGAGGAAGGCGTTCCCTATATACACACATAAGGAACCTCTTACTTGTATGTTTCCCTGGCGGACCCAAAATGTCAAGTAATTATAATTCTGGCATGTCACCATATCCTATTTTTGAACCATAAAGGGGCTTAGATGTGCCCCACGGCCAAACTATGTGTTCTTCTTTCCTCCTTGAGTAAGGTTATAAATCATAGGCCTAAATAAGGGGTTCAACATTCTCTCCCTTCCATGCATTGAGGGGTTGGTGCTATATGCTAGCTCCATAGGAGGGCTTTGGTTTTCCTATAGTATCCTTCCTCTATGTATAGCACTACTAAGTGCTATTTCCAAAAACCAAGAAGATCCACTTCATGAATCTGTATACAGCTCATGCTCACAAGGAATTAATTTAGGTCTCATTTGTTGAAAGATAATCCCGACCCCCCCCCAGCTGGATCCTCGATATATAAACCGCGTCACTTACAGTTTCCGTGCGAGCCCTCAATCCGCATCTGTCTGTTTCTTTAGCTTTTATGAGCCTTGGTTTTTGGTAAAAATGTGCAAAATGGAGCCTCAGGTGGCTCTGGGGGCATCAACAAGGACCTCCTTTATATAATCCTATTCATACCCCTCCGTCTAACTGGCACAGACAGATAACAGTGGATCCCACCTGATTCAGAAATTTCAGTGTATGCCACAACATAAGTATCCATATCATAATACTGGTACATTATTGCCTCAAGGAACGCTTTACATAATGGGGTCCCTACTCAGCATATAATGGCAAAGGATTCCCGAAAATGAACAGGAGCGTAACTGTAGGGTGTGCATGTTCACCTTTATTGATTACCTAGAACCTACAGGCTAAGGGGGTCTTAAAACCCCTCTAAATGTAATGTATGTGGTTCATGCAACCTAATGTGTTACCATCAAGACCACCATGTTCTCGGAGAACCACTCATGTTTTGCTGATCTAAGCCAGTCCACCCCTCTTCTAGAGTTATGAAGGGTTCGTGCCACCCATAAAAATGTCCATGGCTAACAGCAAAATCTTTGCCCTCACAGAAAGGTTGCCTTAGCAATTTGATTTCTCTCTCACCTTTTGTCCTTCCTGCCATTGGTCTGAGGCCTTGACTCTGTGGGGGCCATTTAAAGGCCTACTTTATATAATCCTATTCAGTACCTCCTCCGTCTAACTGGCACGACAGATAACAGTGGATCACACCTGTATTCAGAAATTTCAGTGTATGTCAACATAAAGTATCCATATACCATAATACTGTACATTATTGTCAAGGAACGCTAATAATGGGCCCTACTCAGGCATATAATGGCAAAGATTATCCCCGGAAAAAGTGAAACAAAGGAGCGTAAACTGTAGGGTGTGCATGTTAAATAGGAGGCTGTTGATGCCCACCAGAGCACCTGAGGCTCATTTGCACATTTTTACCAAAACCAGGCCATAAAAAGCTAAAGAACAGCAGATGCGGATTGAGGGCTTGCACAGGAACATGTAAGTGACGCTGGTTTATATCGCAGGATCCAGCTGGTAGATTTCTTTCAACAAATGAGACCTAAATAATTCCTTGGAGATGAGCTGTATACAGATTCACTGAAGTGGATCTTCTTGGTTGTGGAAATAGCAACTAGTATTGCTATCCATAGAGGAAGGATACTATAGGATAACCAAAGCCCTCCTAGATGGAGCTTCAAGCAGTAGCAAACCCCTCATTGATGGAATGGAGAGAATGTATGACCCCATTATTAGTCCTATGATATAACCTTACTCAAGATGGAAAAGAAGAACAATAGTTGGCCGGTGGGCACCATAAAGCCCCTTTCATGGTTCAAAAATAAGGATATGGTGACATCCAGAATTATAATTCTTGACATTTTTGGGGCTGTCTATCTGTACTATATGTACTGCACTGCTGTCTACCTGTACTGTATATAGGTAACTGCTGTCTACCTGTACTATATGTACTGTACTGTTCTCTACCTGTACTGTATATAGGTTACTGCTGTCTATCTGTACTATATGTACTGTACTGCTGGCTACCTGTACTGTATATAGGTTACTGCTGTCTATCTGTACTATATGTACTGTACTGCTGGCTACCTGTACTGAATATGGGTAACTGCTGTCTACCTGTACTATATATAGGTAACTGCTGTCTATCTGTACTATATGTACTATACGGCTGTCTACCTGTACTATATATAGGTAATTGCTGTCTACCTGTACTGTATATAGGTAACTGCTGTCTACCTGTACTGTATATAGGTTAGTGCCATCTACAAGCACTATATATACTGTACTGCCATCTACCTGTACTGTATATAGGTTACTGCTGTCTACCTGTACTGTATATAACTGTAGTGCCATCTACAAGTACTATATATACTGTACTGCCGTCTACCTGTATTGTATATAGGTTACTGCTGTTTATCTGTACTATATGTACTGCACTGCTGTCTACCTGTCCTGTGTATAGGATACTACTGTACTCTGTATAGCTTACGGCTGTCTACTTGTACTATATGTACTGCACTGCTGTCTACCTGTACTGTATATAGGTTACTGGTATCCAGGTATACTACATGTTCTGTACTACTATTCACCTTTGCTGCATGTTCTGTCCTGATGTCTGTCTGTATTGCTCTCTACCCTTACTACAGGTAACACTCTCTATGGCCTGCGCTACCTGTATTAAACTGTCGGGTACCCGTTTGGTATTCACTGCAATTTTCTATCTAAACTACACGGGTTAGATATCCACTTACTATGTAACTATATACAAGCTCTGTGTTGTGGGATGAGTTAATTATCCAAGATTCAAATTTTTCCAAATATTTTATTTGGGTCTTAAATTTCTCATATTTTAACATATTTTTCTTAAATTTTTCAAGAAATGGGTATAAACCCCCTCTAGTTCTCTAAAACATAGATTTATTGTAAAAAGCTCATTTTGTTAATATTTTATGTTCTCTCGCCCCACCCCCTCCATAAGTTTTGGAACCAATAACCACAGTATTTAGCCACCATTTTGAAAGATTTGTCCAAAGCGAAGGAGAAAAGATTCCGATTTGTTGCCTGAAAAATTCCCCATTCCTCCAAATCTAAGAACCAATGAATAGATTTGCTCATCTCTTAGGGATATTATGTAGAAAGTTGGTCCTGCAATATGTTCAGTTGCCACAGGGGTTAGTTAGGTTTTCGTTTCTACTTTCTGGTAAGTTGGGTCATGCTAATAATTTTTGTTTTGTGCTCCTGTTTTTTCTTCTGCTGGTCAGATGTGTCATAGGAGTTTTGCCTTTTTAATTCATCTGAGATGTCTTTAGTCTTTAGTGATTTTTCAACTTTTTATACAAAAGTCGCAAAAAAGTCAAACAATCTAAACAGCTTTCCTACACCTGACAACAGCAGGAGGGGATTTGCGACTTATTTTACGACTTTTGTTCAAACATTTGCGCCAATTAACATCTAGAATCAGGTGATAACTCAGGGAACACTGCAGAAAACTAGACAATGGCGAACTTTGAAGGTAGGTTCTCATAGGTGCAAAAAAAAGTTGCAATAGTTCAAATGCACAACATACAGGGGGTCATTTACTAAGGGCCCGAATCGCGTTTTTCCAGCGGGTTACCTGAATATTACCGTTTTGCGCCGATTTTCCCTGAATTGCCCAGGGTTTTTGGCGCACGCGATTGGAGTGTGGTGCATCGGCGTCAGCATGCACGCGACTGAAATTGGGGGGGGTGTGGCCGTAAGAAAACCCGACGGATTCGGGAAAACCGCTGTATTAAAAAAAAAAAAAAAGTGTTGCTTGACACGCACTTACCTGCACCCAGCGTAGCTTGGTGAACTTCAGTGAACTCCGACGGAATTCAGCGCAGCAGCGACACCTAGTGGACATCGGGCGCACTACCTTAGCAAATCGCCGGAAGACCCGAATCCTCCACAGAGAACGCGCCGCTGGATCGCGACAGGACCGGGTAAGTAAATCTGCCCCACAGTGTTAAAAAATAAAGAAAAACTCAAGCCATGACAAAGGTTCATGTGCTCCTATGACTGTGACATGTGCAGAATAACCCAGAAAAGATTTTCATTCGCGTATCCGTCTTTCTTCTTTTCAGTAATAGTCAATATGTAATATCGAAATCCATATTTAATGAAGCAGCGGCTCTAATTATTCTGCAGATGTCGTCTTCCTTGATCCCTTATTAAATAATTGAACATCTGAATGTGTTCAGTTTTTTTGCAAATATTTCTTAACCGGGACAAATGTTTGCAGACAGCTGTCTGTCATCCCCCAATGTAATAATTCGGGTAACCACTGGCAGAGACCTTAGAGGCCTAATTAGTATCAGACATGAAAAGATTTCTCACATTTTAGTTTGATTCATGTTATTCTTACGCTTTTTATTATTTTTTTTCAATTTTATTCATATAACACAGGGATTTAAACAACAAAGAAAAAGTTTTGTTTTCATGGACCGGAACAACCCCCAGACCATGCAGCAGGTATAAAATTATGTATTGGTTTTGAGAAGTGGTATTCCCAGCCAAAATCTATTCTGACAACAGTATGTGCTCACATTATTATATAAAACATCTCCTCTCTGTGGATGTCTATTACATGTTCACTTTTGAAAAAGGCTCCTGTCTGGTGACAGATTCAATTTAAACATTTCTAGCAAAGTAGAGTTATACATCAAAGGGCTGTTCTGGTGGATGGTAAAATTTTTGGATTCCTTGCTGATTTGGTAGCTCCGTTCTCAGATCCCTCTACTATAGGAAAGCCAGACCAGCATGTCATTATGCCCCTGTCACACTTGCGTGGCAGATAACGTCAGAGTCAGATCAGGGAGCGATCAGGGTTTGGTCAGTGAAAAACTTCTTTTATCTAAAAATTTGCCTCTCAGATCCCCACATAATCAACTTTCTAATTTTACCTGGTATCCATGGACATTTATAGCTAGTCGTAGGGGCGTGGCCTCCTGGGGCTGAATCCAGCAGCTCTTCCCTATGCTTTCTCAGCATTCAGCAGTAATGTCATGTAACCAGGGTGACATCATCTCAGGTTCTTTAGCCTTCTAACATTAGCAAACTAAATACCATGCACATATCTGATCACATGAAGCCACATCAGCCTGCATGGAGAGGGGCAGAAGTCCATAGAGGCATGCTGTGATTTCATGTGAACAGATATATGCATGTGATACAGTTTGCTAATGTTAGGAGGGGTGAGGTTTAAGTCGAGCACTGGCGCGCCATGTTTTATGCGGAGTTTTCAACTCATTGAACTTTTTTTTCTTCAGCTCACAGTATTTTACTTGATCCTCTGCATTACTTACGACAGGCTGCCTACTAACCCCTGCTTGGATTTACCATGGATTTACTGAGCACCTGTGTAGGCGTCATTGTTGTCCCATAAAAATACAGCAGGAACTATACAGTTCCTGGAATTTACTATTGTGATGGGGCTTTGAATGAGGTTAAATGAAAAATTCCCATAAAATTCTGTATGTATAGTATTATCAGCATGGAGTGTACAGAGCATTTAAGCATTAAGGATCCCGGATATCTTAAGTCTTGAGGTCTGACACAGTATAAGTACATGTTATGTGCAAAAAGCAATAGGCGTGTAGGAGCCGCTGTACTTTCATTTAGCGCTGCACAAAATAGGCGGCAATTTGCATTCGGCTGTCAAACACTTTTAAAGATATCTGCAAAACAGAACTGATGCAATAAGAGAATTACCATTATCAGACTCCTCCAAATGCCATTGGTTGTGAACCACAGGTCTAACACTGAATCTAATTTCAGGTAAACATACAATTGAGCGTAAAGTATTTAGGAAATTGTAACTGTCACTAGAGAACCTTAACAGCCGCCTCCCTATCCCGAGGTGCTGCTTTCTCCACCAGAGCATGAATAATACAGAGTATATATGTAATTATATGGAGTTTGTGTCAAGGAGATTTTGTTTTCCGCTTCACTGATCGGTTACAGGGGATAAGTTGGGATAACTATTGGTTACCTGGTTACAAAACACAGTTTAACGCTAGTCAAGCGGAATTTCTTGCTGTTCTGTGAGCATAGTGGAAAAACACATGCAGTGAAGGGGGACTGTAGGCGTGTTACCATGGACAGCGATGGGGATCTAGGAGGAACCCATCTCTACAAGGGTGGTTCTTCTGATTTGGTTGTTAAAATAAAGGAGGTACTTATCTTGGTAAGATATTTTCCCACCGGAACCTACCGTTTCAAGCAAGAAGGCATCTGTCCACTCAACCCCATCTTCACTCTATCACATCTGGACCCAAGCACTTCCTTCATGCAAACACAGTCTCAGATATTTTGCCCCACTCTCCACCCAAACCTATTGGAAACCCAATATTGGGTGAGTAACTAGACTTTTTTCTATAGTGCTGGAATGTAACCTACTGCAAAAATTGCGCCATCTCTGGTGACAGCTGCATTGACATCAGGGATGGAGCAGAAAACTAAAAGCCAATATGCTGATTCACTTAACAAGTAGGTCCCACACCCTAGTGGCCATGACACCATGATGACACCAAGAACCACCTCCTCCACATCATGCTAGCTGTCGACAGGAAAGTGTTTGACAGAGGAGGTCAAGCTCCATTTTGGTTAGAGAAGGGAACAGCGCTGGATTTGGGTGTCTGGGAAGTGTCTACTTTAGTTGCTGTGGTCAATTTCCATGGTGGAGGACAATCAGAAGATTGGTATGATTAAAAGGACAATGGGGGTCATTTACTAAGGGCCCGATTCGCGTTTTCCCGACGTGTTACCCGAATATTTCCGTTTTGCGCCGATTGTACCTGAATTGCCCCGGGTTTTTGGCGCACGCGATCGGAATTTGGCGCATCGGCGCCGGGATGCGCGCGACGGAAATCGGGGGGCGTGGCCGAACGAAAACCCGACGTATTCGGAAAAACCGCCGCATTTAAAAAAAAAATTGTGTCGCGAAAATTTCACTCACCTTCATCCTGGGTAGGCCGGTGTATTTCGAGGCATTCCAGCGGACTTCAGCGCAGCAGCGCCACCTGGTGGACGGCGGAGGAACTGCATTGATGAATCCCGGCCGGACCCGAATCCAGCGCAGAGAACGCGCCGCTGGATCGCGAACGGACCGGGTAAGTAAATGTGCCCCAATGTATTTACATAGCCACCTCTCTTATATGTAATTCTTAAATATGTTAGGTGGGTTGTAAGGTGTCCAAAAGGTGAGATATTGACAACCCCAAATATTATGGAATTGTAACTAAACTTCAAAAATCTAAATTTTAAAAAAATAGTGGAAAATAAAAACAATATTGGAAGAAACTTACCAAAAATGAGCAGAAGAAGATGAAGGAAACAAAATAGACATAGGCCAAGTCTGTTCCACAACGTTCATTCTCATTATGTCCAGAGGGTGCGCTAGTGTCCGGTTCACAACCCTTATCGCCAAGACATGACAACATGATCTCCTGCCAGGCTTCACCGGTGGCACTCCTACCATCAACACATCAGTTAATGAAATGAATAATGGGTTTACAATGTCATGTCCTAGGAACAAAATAAATCCTAGATGAACAGATCTAGTCATACAACCTGAAAAGAAGCATAAGGGAACTAAAGAAACTCCTGAAGTTGTTGTGTCTGTTGATATGGCTGTCCTCCTCTAGGCGGATGTTTCCAAACACCTTATCACAGAAGACACAAAGATCAACTGTTAGTTGGATAGCTTTGGTTAACCTATACATGTAGTAGTCACTTGTGGTCAGATATCACTTATTACACAGTAGTAACCCAACAATATTGTATCTTGATCTATTATGACCCACGATGGGGGAGTTCAATATGCCTTCCCCACCAGTTTTCTGAATTTCCCCAGTCCCAGAATTTCTCCGACCATTGGCTTAATGGGGCAGAGAGTGGATGCAGAGACTATAGTAGAAAACTCTGCCAGTTCAGACGGGGTCTATAGGTCCGAACTAGCGGAGTTTACTAAGCATTTACTAAGAGGCTGGAGGCACTTAGTAAATATGGTGCACAACAGGGGGTATTTTAAGACTGGCGTTATAAATGGCAATCTTAATGAATTCCCTCCATTGGGGTTTTTTTTAATTAAAACTGGCATCTAGAATGCCAGTCTTAAAATTCCCTGTACTGGCAGTCCTGCGATTATATTGCCTCTCAGTGAATATGGGCATAATCTCCGCCAGTTCCGGCCTGTAGACCAGATCGGAAATGGCAGAGTTTCTTGCGGCAGAGACTTGCGTTTTTCCGGCAGAGACTATAGTAAATGTGGAAAAAGTAGAAAAAGGTTCTCCAATTGTAGTAAAAATTACTCTTTTGTGGCGTGGATGCACTTATCATCATGCAACCCAAATTTTTGCACATAAATGCTCAGTCGGACCATGCACCAGGATTATCATGCAAAGTCTGACAGAATTGTGTTGCACCCCCCTGGTTAAAAAGGGGGTGCACTCTGTTGGAGCAGTGCAGGGAGCGCCAGATTCATTCAGAATTTGCGCTAGAAATCCTGAATATGCTGCCCTCTGTAGACTACACAGGCAAACTGCACATGGTGGTACATCAGCAGGTAAAGCCACACCCCTAGTGCAAAGTAAAGCTATTTGCATAAAGATACAAATTTAACTTTTTTTAAAGTAGATAAAGGATCACTGGGAAACAACTTTGTCTCTTCAACCGTTCATCTGTGGGGGTTTCCATTTAAATTCCATTTTAAATACAGTATATTCTGTTAATATTTTAAACTTGCTCATGCCTGTATACCATAAACAGGTAGGTAAACTTCATAAAGCAGCCAACCACTTGTGATATGACACAGGTTTTGGAATTATAGAAGTTACTAGTATTATAACAAGTAGTGTAATACATATTACAGTATATGCGCTACTTGTACCAACAAAATGAAGCATGATAAACCAGGGACATAGCTGCCAGCGAGTCATGTGACCCATTGCTTGCAGCAGCAAACAACAAATCTAAAGGCAAACAAGGAAATCTAAAATCCATCATGATAAACCATGGTCAATTACACATAGATCCAGGCACTGTGACTGTGATAATCTTCTTATATTTGTTATCCCCTAGGTCAGTGATGGCGAACCTTTTAGAGACCGAGTGCCCAAACTACAACAAAGACCCACTTATTTATCACAAAGTGCCAACACAGGCCTTAGGAGTGGTCATTATCTTCCCTTGTAGCATCCAATAGTCCTTCTGGGCATAGTGAGAAAGATCAGACCTCTTTGGTTTGATGGTGGCACGAACACTTTTTTTTTTCTGAAGAAACTAAAATTCTAATTATCGACCTTGATTTTTTTTTTATACTTCTTTCCTATAATTACACACAGGGATACATTTACAATATAGCAGTCATCATCTTTTTTCACAACAGTGAATTGGAATTTTTTTTAAATCTGTTCTGTTCCACCCAAACTAAACCTTAGATCTTAAACCTAGTATTACCCCCCAAAAAACTTAAATAATGGAAATAATCTAAGGTCCTTCAGTTAAGTTCAACAAGAAAATTTACTTCATCCAGCACCAGGAGAAAAGTCTTCAAATCTTTATTAAAGAAGAAAAAAATTAATTGTAAATCTGAAAGGATTTTCTAATAAAATAAAGTCACCTTGGAAAAAGATTTGAAGAATGACAAGTTTCTTCGCGGATTGTCTTTTTGTATTAATCGGGTTGTTCCCTCTGTAAAACGAAAATTTTCGTGGAGAGGTGAACTGGCATTTATCATTTTTTTTATATTTTTGGAGATTACAGGTACATGAAATGCAACAAACGTGTGTTGGGGGTGTTGCAATTGGTGACGTGATTCTTCTTAGAAGCAACAATAGTCTAGAGCAGTGGTGGTGGACCTATGGCACGGGTGCCAGAGGTGGCACTTGGAGCCCTCTCTGTGTGCACCTAGGCTATCACCCCAGCACAGAATTCAAGGCAGGACTCCTATAGTCCCTGGCCACCCAGGATGTGCTGTGATCAGTCCAATTAAAGCTACACATCCTTAGCTGCCTGCAACTACAGAAGGAGCAAAGAGGTGCCTGGGAGCTCCTGTTCTGGGCCCCACAATTGTTCTTGTTCAGGGGACCCTGGAAGGAAGCTACAATGATAATCTGAATTTCTTCTCTTTCAACTGTATTGCTTTCCCCAGGACGCCCATACAATTAAGCCGTGACAAAACAGGTAGCAACATGTTACTCCTCAAATTCCCACGTTAGCTCTTTGCATTTAAATAAGTGGTTTTGGTTGTAGTTTTGGCAGTCAGTCTCTAAAAGGTTCGCCATCACTGGTCTAGAGCAAAGAACCCCTTAAGGACCTCCATCCTTAATACTGTCATTGAATCTCCTTTAAGAGCTCTCAGTGTCTGGAGAGGATTTACTGATCAGGGATGCTTAGGTGACCGTTTATCTAAAATCCGGTTATCTGATGACCTCAGGAGTGATGATCTGCATGAGAGCCTGTCAACTCTAATCAATGCTCTACACATGAGATGCATGAGCACTTCTCCTGATCAATAACCCAGGCCGCCGATACCATGGGATGGGGGTGATGGCGGGTGGATGGGATTTGATGTGTGCACATCTGCAGTGCAGTATCTGAATTTAACAAGCAGCAATATTCCATCTCCATAAACTGCAACCTCGGCCTTTATGATCTTCAAGACGTCGGAGGCTTCAGCTTCACGATTGCTTTTAGCACCGCAGTCTTCCAGCTTGGTCTTGGCGGTTGTAGGACAATTCATACACTTATTCCAGATTACACCCTGGTTTGTAATTAAAAGGAGCTTATAAAGATGGCGAGTGCTTATTCTGTGCTGAACCTCTGTGACGATGAAGGTGTCGTTGTGCGGGAGGTCGTAAAATAGGATTGAGGAAACTGTAGCAAAAGGAGCAAATTGCTATTAATGAATTAAATTTTGCTGGAAATTGAGCAGAATTAGCAGAGCTGAGGACATATTTTTTGATGAATTGGGGTTAAAGGTATTACCATTTATGGATGTTCGGGTATATTTCCAAGATATATGGCATAAAATCCTTAAAGAGTCCTGGAGAAGTTGACTTTTCTCAAGGGGTTTTCCCACTATTTAGACTTAAAGTTCCTTGGGGGAACAGCATTGAGACCCTCAGTGACCACCAAAGTATGAGACAGATGTCCAAGAAGTAAATCTTCATCCATACGGAACCATTTAGAAACACTTATTGGCTCCTGTTCTCCTCAATGTAGGGACAACGTGTCATGAACACTGGGAACCCCAACAATCCTGAGAAGAAGAGAGGGCACTCGAGTGCTCCGTCCATATAGAGCTCTCTTGTAGGATCTCATTCTCGTCATTGCTGAGGTTCACAGTGGTCACAACTCCCGACAGACTAATTAGAGGGTATGAGTATATAATGGCACCCTCTTCTGAGCAGGTGCGGAGGAGCTCTATTGGGAGGTGGATACTACTGGTCACATCACTGGACCCATCTGTAGAGCCTAACATTCTTTGAGTTTTATCCAAACCCAAACTTTTCTAACCAAACCTGGAGTCCCCCTTGAGGAGCCCCTTGGTGTTGCTGACATCCCCCTTCTTCTCATATAAGAATCTGCAGCGTTCACTACTTTGCAATTAAAAATAATAATAAAATCCCGCTCCTTGTATTTTCTGCTGGCAGCACTTTACCCATATCGTCCATATGAGGCCAATTCATTGTGTGGTGGTCGCTTGTGGGTTATTAAAATCTTAACTACTCTGGTTATTAGCGTCACGTGATGAGTTTACTCTTCTGCATTCGCCTCAAATCTGCAGAAAATTAGTGAAATGACGGAAGAAGATATTGATAGCGGAGATGTTGCAGAAGGTATAGAATCAGCAGAATGTTGACCATCCGAAGTAGATCAGTGGTCATCTCACACTTGCACTTGATACCTCTACGGATTGGATGTTCTCCTTATTCATTTATATACAACTCAAATAGGAAAGATATTGATCAGTGGTGGTGCACAGGGTATACGATCAGCAGAGGGTAGACCACCAATAGTAGATCAGTAGATCTGGCTCTTGGAACATCTTCTGATCTTGTCCATGTAATGCCAATTCTTCCTTATTAAATCATTGTTAGCATCACGTGATGAGTTTTTCTCTTCTACATACTTCTCAAATCTGGGGATTAAAATGGAATATAGTTAAGATATTAATAGAGAGACAATAGTGCACAGGTTATGGAGTCGGCCGATTGTAGATCACAAATAGTGGACATCTGAATCATGGAACCTCTACTGATTGGCTGCTTGATGTTCTTCTTCATTATTTATCATTCTCATCACTAAACTCTCCTCCATGTATCTGAAATCTGATGGAACAGGGGAGTGATATGAAGTACAGGGAAGATATTGATGCGGGGATGGTGCACAGGGTATAGAATCAGCAGAGAGGGGCTGTAGTTCTCCTTCATCATTTATCGCATTGAGCTCTTTATTCTTTGTAGTGGCAGAGCCTGGTATAGTAAGACATCCCCCAATTTGAGTAAGCTCTAATAATCTATTGTTCTGCTGGCAGCTGCTCGGTGTCATTTTGGTGCTCATGGGATATCTGAGAGCTGGGTCATAGTGTCGTGGCTTCTGTACTTGAATAAAAAACATTACTCCAATGATCCACAGAGCACAGGAGTGTTCTACAATAAGTTCTACTCCATATAGTGGTATACGTAACCACTCCGCTTGCTCTGACAATTGCCTGTGTGATTGTTGGGAAAGAAATGCAAAATGTGATGAATAGGTGCCAGGAAAACCATCTGTGTCAGCCAACATTAGGACTTCTACCAGGTGTCCACTAAGACACTGGGGCTCATTTACTAAGGGTCCGCGGACCGCGATTCCGTCAAGTTTCCCGAATATTTCCTTTTTTTGCGGAATTGCCCGGGGTTTTTGGTGCACGCGATCGGATTGGGGCGCATCGGCACCGGCTTGCATGCGACAGAAATTGGGGGCGTGCCGTCGGACAACCCGACAGATTCGGACAAGCCACGGAATTTAAAAACGGAATTGTATCGCTAGATCAAGCACTCACATGCACTCACATGCATCGGGAAGAAGCAGGTGACCGCCGGTGGACCTCAGCGGGGAAGCAACACATGCAGGAAATTGGATGCACGACCTTAGTGAATTGCGGCAGACCCGAATCCTCGTCGGACAGCGCACCGCGGGATCGCGACAGGACCGGGTAAGTAAATGTGCCCCACTGTCTTCAGGAGTAGCCTAAATGATTTTTTTTTACCTACTGTGTTAGAGGTCCTCCATTTAAAAGGGCACAAAACTCAAATTCTCACTATTGATATCAGGATCAGCTCCCATATTAGTCCATTGTGTAAGGAGGGGTGCAGGGAGTTACACCTCCATCCTAAAATGACCTATCTTTGGAATAGCTTTTAAATTCTTTAAAACGAAAAAAAATCCCTTCTATGATTTTTTTACATGTTGCAGTTCTTAAATTAAAATCAACGAGCTTCTATGCGTCTCCATGGTAACAGACAACAGAATGACTCGGTGTAGTCTGATGCTGCAGTCATGCTTACTTCTTGTGCCACCTACTTTTTCCTAAACCTGGGACAGGTAAAAGGGAGAACGATGATGGTGTCAGACTACATAGGGTTTGTTTGTAGTCTGTTACCAAGGAGACACATAGGACAGAAGATTTTTAAACATGATAATTGTATTTATATGAGTTGACTTGGAATAATCCTGACATTTGATCATGAAGGGTCGGAGGGGCAACTGGCCCCTGAATTGATCCGTTGTTTGGCCCGAGATCATCACAAGACATGGAGCTGGAAGCAGTTGGCTCTGTTGACTGTGTCGGGCCAGAAGCTGTGTCTTCTATAAAAGTGGATCATTCCTGGACGACCCCTTTAAAACATGTGTTACGCATCAATATCTGGTCACAAATATCTAAACAAAGCCCTAAATATGTGTTTTTTCCTACAGATGCTCATTATATAACCTGCAGAATCCAGGAATGTGCGGAGACCACCAGGAGCGGTCCTTTCTCACGTTTTATCGACACCAATTCCTTGGTGGTGCAGGATGAATACGTCTTCATTCAGGTAAGAGCAGAACATGGGGACATCATTATATAACCCACTATACACTGATTCCTCTAAGCCCCCCTGGACCCCCGGCAGAGGTCAGTATTCACTAGAGCAGAACATTTGCTGAGTAATAAGGTTTTTCAGTCTTGTGATTACAGCTGTGGGAGGAACGTGGGGTAATAGATGGAGAAAGACGCTTTATTCAGTAAATGTCACCTCCAGCAGAGGCAGGAGGGTCTCCTCTGGCTGGAAATACGGCCACTTGATGAATCGTCACCTTGTTCCTTATATATGAGGATTATCTACAAGGGAAAATATGAAAAAGTCTGAGCAGCACATTATATACTGTAGTATTTGCCCAATGTCTTCCAGATGTCTTCTCTTTAATCCATATAAGTCTATGATATCGGTCATATTTTAGAGAACGGTCCTCGGAAAATGAGTGTGAGATGCTAGAATTGGATATTCGTGGTGGGTATTGGTGTTAAATGTAGGTTGAGGACATGGGTGGTGGGTATGTGTGTACATACTGTAGGTTGGATATGGTGATGTATAGTGATACATTTCAGTGATGAATGTATGGACATTGGTTATGGGTGATTTATATTGAGGTTAAGTGTTGCAAATGGTTATGGATGTTGGATATGGATGATGAACATGGATATTGGATGGGTGGTTGATGCCGAGGTTAAATATGGGAAAAGCCTTCGGATGTTGGGTTTGGATGATAATTATGGACGTAGGATATTATTGATGAATTATAGGTTATGAATGTTTCCTCTTATTGTGGAGTGTTGGCAATAACCAGAGCTCAGACTAAGTTGTACGTCTGTGGGTTTTCCTCTAGAATGATTGGTGACTTCCTAGATGAATTGATCTGGGAGTTATTTTGGCAGCGCTTTGTACTTAAGATATTTACCTGGGGGGACCTAATGGGATTACAGAAGTATCTGGGGGAGGGGAGGCTTAGCTAGGGGGATAACCTAGGGCAGTGATGGCTAACCTATGGCACTGGTGCCAGAGGTGGCACTCGGAGCCCTTTCTATGGGCACTCAGGCCATCACCAGAGAGGACTCCAGGTATCTTCCTGCAGTCCCAGACAGCCCAGGACTTGCTGTGCACAGAGGTATTTTAAAGTGACAGCTCTACCTGGGACTATTTTCTGCTTTATTGGTGTCCTCAGGTGCTGGTATCAATGAAAGCTGTGACAGAGAAGGGAGTATAAATCACAAATTAAATTTCTGTGTTGGCACTTTGCGATAAATAAGCGGGTCTTTGTTGTAGTTTGGGCACTCGGTCTCCAAAAGGTTTGCCATCACTGACCTAGGGAGTCATACCTGTGGGAATAGCCTGTAGGTCCATATCTGGTGAGATTACTGGAGGGGCCATACCTCTGTGGATTACCTGGGGTGCCATACCTAGTGGGATTATTAAGTGCTACTAGGGGGTTGTATTATGGGATACAAATTGTAAATAACTCTAATCAGTGGGTTATTTACTACATAGAAAACATAGTAATCAGAAAAATTACAGAATTATTATGTAAAATTATTTCCGGCTAATTGGGTAATTTTTTTTTTCCGCTTTCCTTATGATGTTTAAGCCCATGTAATCTGTGGGTTCTTGATGTTACATGGGAAGGTTCTGAGACATTGGTATGACATTAGCAGTGACTGAGTTTAGATTTAAGAGGTCAAGTTCAGGACACTCGCCCCTTACTGACCAGCATTCTGAGCTACCATTTCCCCATCATGGCATGCACAGTGTTGACCATCTTCACTTGTGTCATACCCATAGTATAAATTTCCCAGCAGTTCTATAGAACCATTGTCTACATATTAACTAGACTGCAAGCTAATCTGTTACTAACATTACTTTGGAAAAGGGAAAAATCCATGCAGCCATAAAAGGGATTCAAGGTCAAGGCTGGGTAGTCTTTATCCTTTGTTCCACAGTTTAGGCCCAATCTAAACCTCAATTAGGACCCCAAGAGGGTCCATTAGCCATCTGCTGGCCATTAAATGCCGGTTGGAGTACTGTATAATAGGAGCTTTTTTTATTGCATTGTGTTCCTCCAATGGATTCCTCACAAAATGAAGACTAGTGACCAATAGGAATCGACAACGGGCCACCTGCCGCCTTATGGACTGAGAGGCATAACCAATTTCCTCTGATCCTAAGGGCCTACTGGATGCACAGAGTAAGCAATATACATCATGAATGTCCAGTCATTACCCTGAACTTACCCATAACCGTGGTCGGCCCCAGAAGTACAACCCAGTCACTGTCTTCTTGAAGGTTCCTTGAGTTCTGAGGGGAAACTTAGTGCCACTAGAGGAACAATCACCTGACCTGTCATATGGCGTCCTTCTATGCTGAAGAAGACCTAAATGCCCCTCAACTTCTAGCCTAATGGGACTACCCGACCATCACCGAGCGGCCACTCCCTTCCCCTCTCTACAATGTAACAGCTTGTTTCCATAATGTGAATATATTGCACTGATAATTAAGTGAAGGTCATTCAAAAAGTGACAAAAATCAAATGACGACAATTTTTATAGATTTCAAATGAACTGATACAATGTTTTGTTTCCTTTTAAGTCAGAAAAAGACTTGTTTTTTTTTTTCCACTATTTTTGTGCTCCGGAATCTATATTCTTCTGTTCTCTGATGTTCGGCTTGGTAGCCTCAGTGATCAAAGTGTGAACGCAGGAGATGAAGCGCAACGTGACCTTGTGCTCCCCACAGTTTACACGACCGCGCTTGTTCCCTTTCATCCTGACTTCACTGCAGTTACGTTCCAGGGGAATTGCTGCGCTGACGCCCGGATTCTGGTGAAAACATTTCACGGCGTGGAGTTTTTCGTTATTTATTGAGCCGGACCAAACACAGGAGATGAGACCAGGGACATGTGGCCCGATAGGATGGGTCTAATGCAGAGCGTAGAAGAATATTCGCTCCCCCATCTTCTCTTTGTAATCTTTCATCTACTGGCAGTCCCCGGGTTACGTACAAGATCGGTTCTGTCGGTTTGTTCTTAAGTCGAATTTGTATGTAAGTCGGAACTGTATATTTTATAATAGCCCTGGATTTTAAAAATGTGACAATTGGATTTTAAAAATGTTGGGTTGTCATAAGAATCAGGATTAACACTAAAGCTTCATTACAGACACCTGTGATAACTGTTATAGCTGATTATTGTAGCCCAAGGCTAAAGTACAGTGATTACCAACATCCAGAGGTCCGTTTGTAACTGGGAGTCGTCTGTAAGTCGGGTGTTTTTAAGTAGGGGACCGCCTGTATAACTTTAATTAGGTTTTTTTAGCAGATTTTTTTTTAAATTCTCAAATTGCAACAAGTCCAATATTTCCGTTTATTAGGCCGATGCAGAAGTATTCACTCCCTTTGGCTGGTTCAGCATCAGTATTTTGTGTTTCCGTTTTTTCACTTCTATCATTCTCCTTTTTTTCATTTACAGAGCCATATGAGGGCTCGGGTTTTTTTTTTTTTTTGAGCTTCACATACTACTTCCTAGTATGACCAATAATATTCCACGCAATTGTTGCGCCATTTCTACAGGGCTATGCTTTTATGCCTTGCTTAGTTCAGACCAAAAGAGACTTCCCATCATAATGAAGGATGAAAAACCAGGGACACTTACTTATAGATCCAGGCACCTTGACTGTGGTAATCTTTGTTATCCATGGCCCCCTTCCTTCTTAAATCAACTTTTAAAATTATGCTATAGAAGGGCTCCTGGTGTATTCCCAGAGCCCCTCCATGCTGCAGCATCACAGGCCGTTACACTGTGCATGAGCACTTCCCCCCGCTTACTGTGTAATTAAACAATGTGTTGCAGTGAGATGACAGCAGGCAAAGGTAGGGTCGAGGTGCTAAGGGAGCAGAGGGGAAGACAGTCTAAGAAAATGACAACAGCCACGGTGCCCAGATCTATGAGGAAGTGTTCCTGGTTTATCATGATGGGTTTTGGTGGTAGATTTCCTTTTAAATCAATAAGATACCAGATTTATATAGCTTTATCATGTTTAACACCCTTAAAGAGAACCTGTCATCAGGAAGCTCATTTTTATATGGTGACAGGTCCCAATAGCCTCTGACATGTTGATTTAAAAACTGCCTTTGTTTTGCATGTGAATAATTTCTTTACCATTACCTGGATCCCTTCCAGTGGTGTGTGGTGAGTCCCGGAGCCGGAGAGGGGGGGGGGGCACAGTTTAAACAAGAATTGCTTGCGGTGTGGAGCTGATGCAGGGGAGAGGCTAAGGGAAGGGAGGGCATTGAGTGAGGAGGAGGTGAAGACAACTTAAACTACTCTTCCCCGGGACTCACCACAAGCTGCTGGCAAGAAAATATTCAGATGCACCACAAAGGCATTTTTAAAAACAACAGGAACGGGGGTCTGATGACTCCTACAATATATACTGTACAATATACTACTGTTAATTGACCATGCTGTCAATGCTGTAGCGCCACTGATGCAGAAACAAATCTTGTTTAATCCCTGAACTGAGTGGTTCTGTTTAAAAAACAATTATAAAATTCAGGACCTTGGGAAAGCTGGGTGCCTACATAAACACATTACACACGGAGGCTCCTGAACTGTCCCGACAGGACTAATCCACCTCAGCTGGATGACTCCTACACAGCAGCTGAGAGACAGTGCAGCGATTGATTACTTCTGCCTATCAGGGACAACACAGTGATTACATATTCTCAGCAGGACGAGGCTGGAGCAGTGTATAATTAGGGCAAGAGGAGAAGCGCCGTGGTAGCCACAGGAGCAACAGATCCTAATTATCATAATTTTATAATTGTTTTTGCAGCAAAACCACTCAGCTCAGGGATTAAACAAGATATGTTTCTGCATCAGTGTAGCTACAGTATTCTCAAGGTATGTTTGGTTCATAATGCATGAAAACAAATGGTGGATTTCCTTTACATACCGTCCTTCCATTTTCCTCCCGTGAAGTTATCGGGGACCAACAATCCCATCAAAAACGGGGGTGTGCACGCTGGCAGCGCAGATTTTACCAGTGGGGTGTTTAGCGCACGGACCAAACATTGCAGGTTCGGGTTCCCTAATCACTACCTTTACTCTAGTAAATGCCGGACAACCCCTTTAAGTACATTACTTTTAGATTTGACAAACCACCAAGTATAAATCAATGTATTTTCCGTCAACAAATGATGAGACGCGCCGACATTCTGTAAAAAAATCTGAGGAGCGCGGCTGCATTGTACTTACACATCTTCTGATGGATCGGATAATTAGAGCGTCTCTCCAGACAGTATTTGTTATTTTTGTGACAAATCATGACTGTTTGGTAGGTGACAACATCCCAGTTTGCTTTGGTCTTGCTGAGGTGTGATACATGGTGATAATTGCTTTCTCCAGACTTGGATTGTTCATTTTGCCACTTAATATTCATCTCTTCTTTTAGGCACCAGGAGCCGGATTTTGTTTAGCGCCACGAGGCAATTGTCATTTTAACATATTTTCTGACAGTTTGCTGAAATTGTTGACAAAATAATTGAGTCTGACGATTTGTTATGAACTTGAAAAATATAGTAAACTATATTAGTAACATGTTTTATGTATAAAACGGTGGATACATTCAAGGTTAGACGAGGAAACTACCAGAGGATCCTCCAGGTACCCCTGTGCCTACAGGTGTTATACCGTATTTTTTGAACTATAAGGCCCACCGGATTATAAGGCGCACCATCAATAAATGCCTGCTAAAAACGTCTAGGTTCATAAATAAGGCACACCAGATTATAAGGATGAATGACCAGCAGGTGGCAGACCTGTGCACAGTTCAAGGAGTGTTGTCTGTAAGTACAGTTCATATATAAGGCGCACCGGAGTATAAAGCGCACCTGATTATAAGGATGAATGACCAGCAGGTGGCAGACCTGTGCACAGTACAAGGCAGTTGTTGTCTGTAAGTATGGTTCATATATGAGGCGCACTGGACTATAAGGCCCACCTTTGATTTCTTAAAAAAATCAAAGGATTTTTTGTGCGCCTTATAGTCCGAAAAATCCGGTACCTTCTCCTCTTTCATTTCATTACTCCATATTGCATGTATGGCAGCATTTACTGCCTCTTCCTCCCAGACTGAGTATCTGGGAGACCTCTGGGTGTCTAAGGCACCTTACTTCTCAGAAAGGTGCCTGAGCATTAGGGAATTCCCATGTCTGGGATACATGATAGCTACGGGTCACAGCCTGTTACTCTAGAATAGAGAAGAAGTTATTCCCTGACATTGTAAAGAACACCCCATTGGGGTATAGACTGAAAATTTGTCAAAGAAAACTTGTCCCCAGGTTTTACCTTACTAAACTACTAGTTCCCTCAGGTAGAGTATGATATGGTCCTTTCCAGAATTCCCACTTTAATGTGAAATCTCACCCATTTACCTTTTAAAAATCTGCTCCAAAGTCAGGCAAATATGACTCTTCTCAACTCATTTTCACATGAGATGAGACGAGCTTAGTGCCTACAGGCTTAGTGTCATTTCAGAAGCCCCTATTTTCTGTTCTACAGCACCTAGGAACATGCTGCTGGTGTCATATTAAAAGGTAAGTAGCTCATTATTTAGATCACATTAGGCTTTGTTACAGAACCAGAGATACAGACAGCAAAAGGTGGATATGCAAGCGGCAGATGAAGATCCAGTTCCCGCCTATTATTTAAAAACCTGTACGTCCAGTTCTGTAGCTCACAGAACAGCAAGCCTGATGTAACCTGAAAGATGAGATTCTGTTCTTTAATATGACACAAAAAAATTGTCTTACTTGTACAATCAGTCCTATAGAACCAAAGTTAGGGGCCACTAAACATGACTCATCTCACGTGAAAATGAGGCGAGAAGAGTCATATTTGTGAGTTTTCACATAAAAGAGGGATTTCTAGAAAGGACATTTCATACCCTACATAAGGGGCTGGTAGTAAAGTGGAGTAAAACCTGGTGACAGGTTCCCTTTAATAATAACTTTCCTTGTGGTCTAGAGCAATGGAAGATTGAATGCTGAAAGCACTGGGGGTCCACGGCAGTGGTTGAAACCCTTTGTGGTCATTAATGTCCAAATCTTTTGACTATCCCTTACAAAAAAACATAAAATTAAAGGTTCACAAATTGCTCTGCTCTGTTTGGTCTCTGTTCCATCTGCTGGGCTCACTTACTTGTGTTGACTGATTGGGGACACTGGATCTTGATAAATCTTAATGGTAAAGTGTGCACCTCATAACTTGTCCCCAGCCAATACCCATTGACCAATGCCTTTGGTCATAGACCAAAAAGTCTCATTAAGTGCTTGTTCTTTGAGGGTTTCTGACACCCTGCATACTGATTGGTAATGACGTTGTTATTGTTGCCTATCCTTGCCCTTCTGTGTGTCCCATCTTCACCCTATCTTGCCTTCAACATGATAACTGTGCGGCCTTCCCCAATTTACAACACAATTTTAAAAAATTCTGCCTGCCCTGACCTCGCCTTGTACCTGTCTACTCTTCTGTCTGACCCATGGGGCCCCGTACCTTAGGCTATGGGCCAATCACCGCCTACATGGAGACCATTTCAAGAAGAAAAATCGTGATGTTCCAGATCCCTGTATAGAGGTCAAAGGGTAGATACCAGGGAGACCACATAGACAATGGGGCACATTTACTTACCCGGTCCCTGCGCGATCCCCGATCCAGACTGTCCGACGAGGATGAACTCTGTCCTGATTCACATAGATCATGCGCCCGATATCCTGCACGTGTCGCTTCCCCCGCACAGGTCCGCCGGAGTTCACCTTCTCCCCGGTGCAGGTAGGTGCATGTCTTGCGGCACAAATTTAAATATTAAAGAGGACCTGTCACCCAAAATTGTGGCACTACGAGCTGCTTACTAAAGTAAGCACCTCCTAGTGCTTAACCAAACTCCGCAGTGTTAGAAGGATAATGTTACCGGAAATCTCCGGTAATGCTATCTAACACTGCGGCGGGGTACAATATAATCATCGGACCACTCGCAAAGCATTCATGAGGGAGCTGCCTCTACCCCGGACCGCTCGCTCCACAGGCCGGCGGTGACTGCCACGCATCATAACCGCGCCCCAACCCCGCCCCCCCTCATGAATACATTGGACCGCTTTGCGAGTGGTCCAATGATTACATTGAACCCCGCCGCAGTGTTTCCGGTAACGCTATCCTTCTAACACTGTTCAAGCACTAGGAGCTGCTTACTTTAGTGACAGGTCCTCTTTAAATCCTGCGCTTAGTCCGAATCCGTCAGATCGCCCACCCTGTTGTATTTCTGTTGCATGAAAGCCAACACAATTGCGTGCAACACAATCCCCGGCGCGATCCCCGAAATGTCGGAAAACCCGTTGAAAATGTGGCCGCGGGACCCTTAGTAAATAAGCCCCAATGTCTTTAGAAGTTGCCTAAAGCTAAATCAGACCGGTGACAGAGTGAGCCTAGAACTTGTCTCGGATTTTCTCCACCCCATGTCCATGTCATCTGCATTCTTAGGATGTTCCCGAAAAGCCAAGCGTCAGACTTTTTGTGCTAACAATACGCCGATGCACATCTCCTCCTCTTTTTTTTTTTTCCCCAGTTTTTAATTCTGAGAAGCCGAGGCTTCTGAGGAGAAATCAATCCACACAATTTATTTTTAACTTCTAACTTCTTAGCTTCCATTGATTTTATCTTGGCGATCAATGACTGAAAGAACAACTCATCAGAGCGAGCGTTGGCTTGATCCGAAGACTCTATTGAGCCAAACATTAAAAGCTTATTATAAAACATATAATATGAAGATGTTTAATGATGAGGGTGATCAAGCTGGATGGACAGGTAAGTAATATCCAGTTAGGCGTGGAGCACAGATCTGGTGTGATGGAAGGTGGTCACCTCGGGGGGTCTGATGGACGCTTCACCACATTGTTTTTCATCACCACTACAATATCCCCTTTTATAAATAAAGATTTGAATTGAGTCACTAACAATATTATAACCATTGGTAGGGCACAGCCATGGGTTCCTCCTTGCCCCTGAAGAAATTGCGATGCTGAAGGTTTAAAAAGAATCACCTTTAAAAAATGTACTATAGGGATTTAGTGGAATATATGTAGAAATATTTTTCCTTCCAGATACACATCTTGCTATAATCATCATCTACTCAGCACAAATCATTAAAGGGGATATCTCAATATCTCACAAGGGGCTGCTACTCAGATTCAGGGGCACTTTCTTTCTGGCCCCCATGGATGTTGAGATATCAGTTGCAGTATCTGATCACTATAATCCTCTCTACTGTCAGAGAGGAGGAGGTGATAGAGCGTGTACTAGGGATTATATAGAGGAGGTGATAACTCACGTCATGATTTGGTTTTCTATTCCGGGTTCCACCAGTGCCCCGTCCACAAATAAGGGAGCAGATGTGAAGCCGTACTTACTCCACGACCGGCCCTCATCAAAGCTCAGCCTGGGGACAAAATAAATACAGTTTCTTTTACAAGTTCTTCCCTTTAATGTTTTCCTACAGAGATTTCTGCTATGCCGGAGGTTGTTGGCTCCACCGGCATCATAAAGCGATCATTATCAGAACCTGGGTTGGAACAATCCCGGTAATGACACCGCGCTGCCATCATTCGCTTTGTACTTTGTGTGTCTTCCTTTTGCTCGCGCGTCCCTCATATTTTCCACTACAAATCAAAGCACCGTGGACCCGTAAAAGCTTATTGATTCCTAAATTACAACTTTCCACTGCTTGGATTTTGAGGAACTGGACATTTTAACATTCACTCTAATTGATGCCTTAGTAGGATGTGCAAAGGGGAAAGAAATACTGAAATTTCTATGGGCATGAGATTTTTGATGGAACGTGACTGTAATGTCAAACCATCTGTCGCGAGGGCCGGTCAACAATGCAAATACTGGGAAACGTGGACACTTGGTTTAAGGTCTTATCAATGGATGGACCCCAATGCTAAATGTGTACCAGGCCCCTAAGTATAATGTTTTATTAATAGTACTGGTCTCCTCATATGGTGGGAGACGCTTTATGGGTCTCCAAAAGCCAAGTCTGCACCATCTAAAGTTTTCATTTCAAGTTATATATTGCCATACTGTGGAACCCTTATGAAACTTTGAGCCCATAACTTTATTTGTATATAGGGGTAAATAGAGTTTTATCCGGTTAAAGGTATTTTCTCGCCCCTCAGGTGTCCTCACTATGGCGGACCCAACCTTATCTCTGGATTACATGGACAGCCATCTGTTTAAATAGATGAATGTAAGGCAATTTTACCTCTACATTGCAGCTGGTCACTGGGAGTAGGATTCTGTATTATGCTGCTGTTTTACATGGATTATCTGCCCTGACATTGGTTATAGTGGTGCATGACATCCATACATCTCTATCATACAATATTGGGAGACACCTAATGCAGAGCCATACAGAATACATGTGGTTATGTTTCTTCTTCATGAACCATTCTCTTATTAGATAGGGTCCTACATCCAGATGCCATTCCATTGAAGGTTACTTATATAGGGAATGAGACTGTAAACACAAGGTTCAAGTGTATGCTATCCGGGCTGCAGTACCTTGACTCGACCACTACATAATGGACATAACCATCTGCTATCATTTCCATCTACTAAGTAGTAATGAAGCCAGAGCTGCCTAAAAGAGGTGATTTTAGGTGTCCGACTCGCACCGATGGGTCCTCTGATTAAAAACCCCCTTAAATGGGAACCTGTCATCACATTTTTCACAAATACATTTAGTGACATTTTCCCATATTAACTGACACCCTTCTTTTAGCTAAAAATTGCTTCCTTCACATTCCCATAAAATCAACTTTGTTAAACCTACCTGGCAAACAGGCAGATCCTAAGCAAGTCAGAGGAGGTATGTCCACTCATCCTCACTCATGTCTATTCCTTCTCACCATTCAGCATTTCTTGTCATGTGACCTAAGTGATGTCATCAAAGGTCCTATATGCACTAACATTTGCAAAATGTTAGGGGAGGAGTAATAGTTTATGAAGTTCATGTGATCAGATACATACACGGTGTAGATTTTGCAAATGTTAGTGTGTTAGTAAAAGACCTCAGATGACATCACCATGGTCACATGACAAGAAGTGCTGAATGGTAAGAAGGAGTAGAAATGAGTAAGGGTGGGAGGACATGCCCCTGTCACTCACTCAGGATCAGGCTGTATGCCAAGTAAGATAACATTTGTGAAAAATGTTGTGACAGGTTCCCTTTTAGTATAGAAATTGTTCATTTTCAATGATAAAAAATAATAATTAACAAAAAAATAAGTATAAAACCCCTTCTTACCACAGGTGGCGCACGGGTAGAGAGGTGTGCTTCATCGCAACCAAGGCCCCGCCCCAGTCTAGAAACCAAATATTGTATTCTTCTTCAAAAATCTAAAGAAAAAGCAAAATACAAAAAAAATGTATAAAAATAATAATAACAAGAACACTCAGGTTCAGGTTTCCTCCTCCGTCATGAGCTCTTCACACAGCGTCAGCCTTTCTTGATGCGCCATTTAATTAAGAAGCATCACATTGATCTGTTTGTCATTATCCATAAAATGCTGGAGCTAAACGAGCAATCAAATTGTCACATGCAATAAATATACAATTTTATAAGAAAGATTTATGAGCGCCCCTCCAGGCCTTCCCCCCTATGTAATACATATTGGCAGCACTCAATAGATTTTCTTTCAGGCGTTTTAGAGAACATTGATGACCCTCCCCCCCCCCCCCCCCCCCCACACACAATATGATTACAGGCAAACATTTCAATCTTTGGATTTTCATCTGTGGTTTCTATATTCTGTGTGTAGGATGGTTGACTGATTGGTCACTGTACAGCCTGGATGAAGCAAATCTCATGTTATATGGGATAAAACTAATTATATAAGAACAGAAACCTCGGTAAGATCATCAGGATTATCATAGGAACCTCAGTAACATCCCAGGATCATCATAGGAACCTCAGTAACATCATGGGAACCTCCATAACAGCATAGGAACCTCAGTACCATCATAGGATCATAGATAGATAGATAGATAGATATGAGATAGATAGATATGAGATAGATACCTGGTTATGTAAGTGCCAGCTTTCAAAGTCATTTTCATTACACTTCCTTCCATATATAGACTTGTAATCCACCTTCACCAGTTGCCATTCTGACAGAAGACTGAAGTGTCCGAACACCCTGTTATAAGAAAGTTAAAAAGTCGCCATTAGCCGCCATGACGCCCCGGGTGATGTATGAGGAGGAATTGTTGTTTTTACTGTGACTGGGATAAACATCTTCTGGGATATTTCCCTGTGATGGCCGGAGGATGGATGCTGGGCCGGGATTGTATCAGCAGAGTCTTAGCTGAAGGAGTGTGGCAGATAACTGGACCCTGGAGAAGACTCACAGTCCACTAAGACATAACAAATTCTCCATGATGGATCACATCCCGCATGTGCGCTGTATGGGCAGAGGAGACACGGTGACCCTCTATAGGGCGTAATCCATGTATCATATAGCAGAGTCTATGTAACAATGTATAGAACGTACATTATTACATACTGAACATACACTGACATATAGGTCTGATATTACAGGTAGAACATCATACATATATCACGCAGTACCATACAGCATACATGATGTATTATACGTATCATATAGCATCACACACATACACTCACCGGCCACTTTATTAGGTACACCATGCTAGTAACGGGTTGGACCCCCTTTTGCCTTCAGAACTGCCTCAATTCTTCGTGGCATAGATTCAACAAGGTGCTGGAAGCTCCTCAGAGATTTTGGTCCATATTGGCATGATGGCATCACACAGTTTCCGCAGATTTGTCGGCTGCACATCCATGATGCGAATCTCCCGTTCCACCACATCCCAAAGATGCTCTATTGGATTGAGATCTGGTGACTGTGGAGGCCATTTGTGTCCAGTGACCTCATTGTCATGTTCAAGAAACCAGTCTGAGATGATTCCAGCTTTATGACATGGCGCATTATCCTGCTGAAAGTAGCCATCAGATGTTACAGGGTACATTGTGCTCATAAAGGGATGGACATGGTCAGCAACAATACTCAGGTAGGCTGTGGCATTGCAACGATGCTCAATTGGTAGCAAGGGGCCCAAAGAGTGCCAAGAAAATATTCCCCACACCATGACACCACCACCAGCAGCCTGAACCGTTGATACAAGGCAGGATGGATCCATGCTTTCATGTTGTTGACGCCAAATTCTGACCCTACCATCCGAATGTCGCAGCAGAAATCGAGACTCATCAGACCAGGCAATGTTTTTCCAATCTTCTACTGTTCAATTTCGATGAGCTTGTGCAAATTGTAGCCTCAGTTTCCTGTTCTTAGCTGAAAGGAGTGGCACCCGGTGTGGTCTTCTGCTGCTGTAGCCCATCTGCCTCAAAGTTCGACGTACTGTGCGTTCAGAGATGCTCTTCTGCCTACCTTGGTTGTAACGGGTGGCGATTTGAGTCACTGTTGCCTTTCTATCAGCTCGAACCAGTCTGCCCATTCTCCTCTGACCTCTGGCATCAACAAGGCATTGCCGCCCACAGAACTGCCGCTCACTGGATATTTTTTCTTTTTTGGACCATTCTCTGTAAACCCTACAGATGGTTGTGTGTGAAAATCCCAGTAGATCAGCAGTTTCTGAAATACTCAGACCAGCCCTTCTGGCACCAACAACCATGCCACGTTCAAAGGCCACAAATCACCTTTCTTCCCCATACTGATGCTCGGTTTGAACTGCAGGAGATTGTCTTGACCATGTCTACGTGCCTAAATGCACTGAGTTGCCGCCATGTGATTGGCTGATTAGAATTTAAGTGTTAACGAGGAGTTGGACAGGTGTACCTAATAAAGTGGCCGGTGAGTGTATTGTACATATACTGTCCAGGACATACGGGATCATACACATACAGCTCTATATATACTGTATATATAGCATACATATTACACTACATACAGCAGCATATATAATTGTACAATACAGACCATACACATATCCCACAGACACCACATTACATACATTACTACAGACTGTGTCATATACATGGCATACACCATTATACACTCAATGTACATTACTCTTGTGACATACAATATATACATATTATACGGCATCACACAGCTTCAGCAGACATTATGTACAGCATAAAACATGATCCAAACTGTGTCATTCATACATGATACATTGTATTGTATTTGTAGACGCAGGCTGAATCATACACATACATACAACTGCGCTACATACATAATGTACAACACTGAGAAATGTGAAATTATGTATAGATCATGATACAGAATACACTGTACCAAAAACAAGGCAAACACTTAGATACACAAAACTCGAGCCTCACACTTATGCTGCAGAGCATAATGTACATGGCATATCACACACATAACATACAGAAGCAGATACAGTTACACATGATATACACACTAACATAAACATAATATAATGTATCAAATATGTGATATGAATATTACAGCATCATGCACAACATACAGAAGCACATGCAGTTATAAACATTACATACACATGATGTACAACACTACACATATCACATACACATGATGTACAACACTATACATATCACATACACATGATGTACAACACTATACATATTACATACACATGATGTACAGCGCTATACATATCACCTGAAGCTATAAACCTGTGATTAACAAGTGGGAGACTTTTGGTAACTACGAACTATATACTCCTGGTATATAGGGATTGACTTTCTCAATTATGTAATTATGAGACTATTATATTATTATTATTTTATGAATGATTTATTAGATGTTTTATACCATTATTAATAATCAGCTCCTATATAAATTTATAATATATAATAAAATAATAATAGTCTGATAATTACAATAAGAATCTCTGAAAAGACCCTCTCTATATTCAGTGCAATTAGTCTGTGTCACCAGTGTTACCTGCAATAACACTTCTTATTACCAGAAATCCCCACTCCTGTATCACTGGCTTTATAGCTCAGTTAGTTAAGCTCCTATCTATGGTGGCACCTGGGTCCCCACGGTTCGCATCTCAGCCTTGCCAAAACTTATTTATTTATTATATAAAGAGCTTGTGTCTGGGAGACCTGGCGACCATATATGGACAGATAGAGATCTGAGCTTAGGACGTGGTCCCTGCTCTCGGCTGAGCCGACCCTTCTCTGAAAAGGATTCCTCCCGATGTCTGCTCTGGGGAACCCTAGGAGATGCAGTGACCATAGTGGACAGATTGGTGATGACGTGGTCCTGTCTCCGTCCTAAGCCCGACACTCCTGAAAAGGATCCCGCCCGATGTCTGTCGACAGCCCATTCTGTACTGTAGTTCAGATACGTTCAAGTATTTACTATGGGAAACAGCGCGCCGGGACAAAGCGGGGGGCGGGAACATGGGGGAAATTCGTGACATATCATAGTCGCCCGGTAAACGTGGGGCGGGTACGAAAGCGGGAAAGTCCCGGCAAAATCGGGGACGGTAGTGGGAGCTATGCGAACTACTTATACTCCTATCCTGTAGTACATGTGGGACAAGTGTTACAGAACCTTATAACTCCTATCCATAGTGGTACAGCCCAGTACTTACTACTCACTATCCGCATACATGGGACAGTTAACAGTACTATCCTCCTATCCTGCATAACTTGGGTGACAGTACTCGTAACTAACTCTCTACCTGTATACATCTGGGGACAGACAGAGCTACTACTCCTATCCTGTATCAGGACGCAATCTACACGACGGGACAGTTACAGAACTACTACTCCTATCCTGTATACATGGGGACAGTACAGAACATACTACTCCTATCCTGTATACATGGGGACAGTACAAATACTACTCCTATCCTGTAACAGGGAAACAGTACAGAAGATACTACATTCCTATCCTGTATACCAGGGACAGTAAGAACTACTACGCCTATCTGTCGATCATTGGACAGTACGACTACTGACCCTATCCTGCATTAACATGGGACAGTCAGTACTACTACTCCTATCGGCTGTAACTGGGAACAGTAACGGACGTACTACTCCTATCTGTTATACGTGGACAGTACAGACTTACTACTCCTATTTGTCGTACATGGGGACATACAGAATACTACTCCTATCCTGTAACATGTGGACACGTACAGAGACTACTACTCTGATCTGTATACATGGGAAACAGTACAGAAACTAACTACTCCTATCCGTATAAATGGGACAGTACAGAACTACTACTCCGATCCTGCTAGTACCATCGACGATCATGACATGGGACAGTATGACAGTACTACACTTCCTATCCTGCTATACATGGGGACAGTACGTACTACTACGTCATATCTTGTATACAGGGACGTAAGTACTACTATTCCTAATCCTGTCATACATGGGGACAGTACAGTACTATTTGCCTACGCCGTATAACTGGGGACAGTACACAATACTACTCCTATCCTCGCATACATGGGGACAGTACAGACTACTACTCCTACCGTTATACATCGGGGACAGTGACAGAACTACTACTACCTATTCCTGGCTACCTGGGACAGTTACAGTCACTACTACTCTACCTGATCACATGGTGGACATACAGAACACTACTCCTATCCTGCATGACCATTGAACATAAGATACTACTTCCCTATCCTGTATACATGGGACAGTAAGAACTAATCTATCCTATTCCTTCCATACATGGGGGACAGTACAGATACTATATACTCCTATCCCTGGCAACATGGGACAGTACAGAACTAACACCCTAGTCTGCATACATGGGGATACATACTACTACCTCTCACGGCAGTAACTACTACTCCCTATCCTGCATACATGGGAAGTCAGTACGGTACTACTACTCCTATCCTGCTATAAATGGGGACAGTAACACCAGACACACTACTCACATATTGCACCTACGTATACATCCAGGGGAACACCTACCGACTAGAAACTACTCTCTATTTGTATACATGGTGAAGTACAGATACTACTACTCCATCCTGTCTACATGGGGAAGTAACGTTACTTACTACTCTATCCCTGCATACATGGGACAGTACAGTACTACTAATCACTACGTCCGTATACATGGGACATACAGACTAAACTCCTATCTGGTTACTGGGGACAGTAACGAACACTACTAACTCCTATTCTGTATACTGGGGACAGTACCGAACTACTAACTCCTATCCTGTATAATGGGGAACGTACAGAATACTCCTATCTGTATACTTGACTACAGAATCCTCTATCCTGTATACAGGGGACAGTACAGACTAAACTACTTACTCTATCCTGACATACATGGGGCACGTACACGTACTACTATCCATCCCCCCTGTATACATGGGACAGTACAGAACTACTACTCTATTGTGTATAACTGGGACATACAGAACACTACTTCCTATCCTGTATACATGGGACATGTACAGAGCTACTACTCTACCTGTATAAATGGGACAGACAGAATATACCTATCCGATAGCGTGTGACGTGACTCCTTGATACTGGACAGTACATAACTACTACTTCCTATCTGTATAACGTGGGGTACAGTCAAGGAACTACTCACTACTCATCTATGGTATACGTGGGGAACATACAAAACTACTACTCTACGTACGGGAATAATACCACTGCATAGCATGGGGGACAGTACAGTACGTCTACTCCTATCTGCAACCATGGGGACAAGTATCAAGTACTACTATTCCTAATCCTGTATACATGGGAAAGTACGAACTACTACTCATCCTAGTAAACAGGGGAGGACAGTACAGTACTACTAATCCTACCTGTATATATGGGCAACAGACTCCAGTACTACTACATCCTATCCTGTATGATAGGGGGACAGCACAGTACTACTATATCCTATTCTGTAACCTGGGGGACAGTACAGGACTACTACTCCTATTTTGTGTATACATGGGACAGAAGAACTACTATCCTATCCTGTATACATGGGACCGTACAGACTACTACTCTATTGTATACATGGGGACGTTACCGAACTACTACTCCATCCTTGTATACATGGGGACAGGACAGACTACTACTCCTATCCTGCATTACCATGTGTGACGTCATACTCAGTACTACGTATTATCCTATCCTGTATATCATGGGGAGCATCACCTGAAACTACTCCTATTGTGTATCATGGGACCTAAAGAACTACTACCCTATCATGTATACATGGGGGACGTACAGAGCTACTAACTCCTCCTCCGTTATATGGGGACAGTACAGAACTACTACTCCTATCCGTATACATGGGCACAGCACAGTACTACTCACTCCATCCTGTAACTGGCACACAGTACAGTTACTACTACTCCTATATGCGTACCATGGGGCAGTACAGAACTACTGACTCCATCCTGATATACTGGGACAGTACAGAACTTACTACTCCTATCCGTGTAACATGGGACAACAGTACAGAACACTTACACTCCTATCCTGTATACTGGGACAGTACAGAATATACTCCTTTCCTGCATACATGGGTACATAACAGATACTACTTCACTCTATCCTGTCATACATGGGGAATTAAGTACTACTACTCCTATCCTGCATACATGGGGACGTACAGACTACTAATCCTTTTTGTGTATACATGGGACAGTACAGTACTACTACTCCTCTCCTGTATATATTGGGCATAGGCAGTACTATCCTACTCCATCTGTATAATATTAATGGGCACAGGCCCAGTACTGCTACTCCTACCGGTATATATGGCACAAGCACAGTACTACTACTCCTATCCGTATATATGGGACCAGCACCAGCTACAATAATTATCCTGGATATATAGATGGGCACAGCACAGTATACTACTCCTATCTTGTATATATTAGCACATTACTACTGACCATATCCTGTATACTGGGGGACAGTACAGAACTCCTATCATACCTGTAACATGGTGACAGTACAGAACTTAACTCCTATCCTGTATACATGGGGACAGTACAGAACTACTATCTCTATCCTGCATACATGGGGACCGTAAGTACTACTACTCCTATCACTGCATACTGGGGACATGTACACGTACTACTATTCCTATCTGTGTACATGGGGACAGTACAGTACTACTATCCTATCCTGATATCATGGGACATACAGAACTACTACTCCGCTACCTGTATACATGGGGACAGTACAGAACTTACTACTCCTATCCTGATACCATGGGGACAGTACAGAACATACTCCCTATTGTGTATAACATGGGCAGTACAGTACGACTCACTCCTCATCCTGATACATGGGGACAGTACAGAACTACTTAACTCCTATCACTGTATATATGATGACAGCACAGTACTACTACCCTATCTGTATATATGGGTCACAGCACGTTACTAATACTTCTATCCTGTTATATTATGGCACACTCAGTACTACTCTCACTATCCGTATATATTGCACAGTACTACTACTCCTATCCTGTATACATGGGGACAGTACAGAACTACTACTCCTATTGTGTATACATGGGGACAGTACAGAACTACTACTCCTATCCTGTATACATGGGCCACAGCACAAGTATCGACTATTCCTATCGTTCTAGCTGAGGACAGCACATATCTACTACTCCTATCTTATTATGCCACATTACTCCGTATATATGGGCACAGCACAGTATATACTTCCTACCTGATCATTGGGGCAAGACAGTATACGTACTCTACCCTATCACTTACATGGGACAGTACCGTAGATATATCCTATCCTGTATATACATGGGGACAGTACAGCATTTATCTACTGGACTACACTTACCGCCTGTGATACATGGGGACAGTACAGAACTACTACTCCTATCCTGCATACATGGGGACAGTACAGTACTACTACTCCTATCCCTGCATACATGGGGAACGTAAACGTCACCACTATTCCTATCCTGTGTATGGGGACAGTCAGAACTACTAGTCCTCTCCGTATATATGAGGACCGATCACAGTACTAATACTTCTATCCTGTATATATATGGGCACAGCAAGTACTACTACTGTATCTGTATATTTACACGTAATACTACTCTATCCTGTATATGGGGAACATTACAGAACTATACTCCTATCCTGTCGTACAGGGGACAGTACAGAACTACTACTCCTACCTGCATACATGGGAAAGTACAGTACTACTATCTACTCTCTAATCCTGACATACATGGGACAGTACAGTACTTACTATTCCATCCTGTGTACATGGGGACAGTACAGAACTACTACGCTACTTATTACCCTATCCTCCCTGTATATTAGGACAGCCAAGTCCTCTTTATTCTATCGTATATGCACTCTAAACTCTATCCTGATATATATGGCACAGCCAGTACGACTACTGTTATCCTGTTATATTAGCACAAGTATTAACACTCATATCCTGTATACATGGGGCATACGAATACTACTCCTTCCCTCATCAATGGACAGTACAGAATCTACTACTCTATCCTGCAACATGGGGACAGTTACAGTACTACTACTTATCCTATCCTTGCCATACATGGGGACAGTACGTACTACTATCCTATCCTGTATACATGGTGGACAGTACAGAACTACTACTAACATTACTCCATCCTGTATATTGAACACATCACAGTACTACTACTCCTATCATGGATATATGGTCACAGCACATACTACGACTCCTATACTGTTATATAGAGGACAGCAACGTACTACTACTCCTATCCTACTGATATATAGGGCACAGCACAGTACTAAACTTCTAATCCGGTATCATAGGGCCAGCCAGTACTACTAACACGTGTTATCCTGTCTAATTAGACACAGTACTACTTACTCCTATCACTGTATACATGGGGACCAGTACAGAACTACTTACTCCATCCTGCATACATGGGGACAGTACAGTCCTAATACTCCTATCCTGCATCTGGGGACAGTACAGTACTACTCTCCTATCCTGTATACATGGACAACCGTACAGTACTACTACTCCTGTCCTGTATATAGTGAGGACAGCACAAGTAACCGCTGCTAGCTTTCTATCTATGGGCACAGCAAACGTACTCTACTCCTATCCTGTGATATATGTTCACAGCACAGTATACTCTTTCCTATCCTGTTATACATGAAGGACACGCCAGTCTACTATCCTATCTGTATATATGGGCACACACAGTAAATACTTCTATCTGTCATATATATGGCACAGCACAGTACTACTCACTATCCTATCCGTATATATTAGCAACAGACTACTAACTCCTGTCACTGATAGCATGGGGGCCCAGTACAGACTAACTATTCCTATCCTGTATACATGGGGGGGGGGACATTACAGAACTACTTACCCTATCTGTAAATGGGGACAGTACAAACCTACTATTCCTACATGTAATACATGGGACGTACAGAACTACTAATCCCTATCCGTATTATATCTTAGACACAGTACTACATTCGCCTATACGTATACAATGGGGACTACACGAACACTACTCCTATCCTGTATACATGGGAACAGTACAAACTTACTATTCCCTATCCTGTATACCATGGGGGGACAGAAAAGAACTACTACTCCTATCCTGTATATATTGCAACAGTACTACTATTCCTCATGTATACATGGGACGTACAGAATTACTACTCCTTCTGTATACATGGACAGTACAGAACTACTTTGCCTGTCCTGCTATCAGTGGGGACAGTACAGAACTACTACTCTCTCGTCGTAGATATTACCATGACTACTTACTCATGTCCGGTTACAATAGGGGACAGTACAGAACTACTATCCTATCTCTGTAAACAGCGGGACAGTACCAGAACTATACTCCTATCCTGTATTACATGGGTGACAGTACAGAACACTATTACTATCCTGTACTACATGGTGGACAGACCGAACTACTACTCCTATCCTGTATATATTGCCAGTACTAACTATTCCTCACCTGTATACATGGGGACGTACAGCACTACTACCCTATCACGTATACATGGGGGACAGTGACGAACTACGGTGCTGGCCGCCTTAGACAACTCTCAAGCACCCGATAGTTCTAATAATCTTCTTCTTGTCTCAGCGTCTCCTCGCCTGTTTCTCTCGCCTGCGGGCGACCGCTGATTAAACAACCCTTCACCAATTCTACTTTACAGATTGAAAGACTCACACTTAACTATTTCCACAAAATTAAAAACAAGGTTTCCATCTCCCTTAAGAGTGGACCTCGGTTTCATTAAGGTTATTTAGTAATATAAACGGAACAATCGTCCTCCGCCGCGCCTCCGAGCGTCTGCGTCTAAAGGGAAACTGTAGTGGTAAGAACGAGTTTGTACTGTCATATGGTTTTCATATATAGGATCTGATGCTCATACATAGGGGAGGGTCCGGCCAGAAGACCTTCGTTACACGTTCTATAGTCATATGTTAGGAGACCATCGTTCCACTGGACCTTCTCACATGGCGTTAATGGGACAGTATACAAGAACCACCGAGGGCCTCATTAAGCGTTGGTGTAAATCCCCACCATCTTGCCTTTACAGTACCCAACGTTCTCTATGCGACGCTGAACCAGCGGAGGGTGAGAGTCTGTGAAGCCATCAGCCTTAGCACTACAGAAAAGTACCAGCGATGTATTCAGGGATAGAGAACGGTCCACCTTTTTCCCCCCCACCCCCCCCCAACTTCAAAATCCCAGTGGAGCAAGGCAAGGGCTCGGTGATGTCCTCAGATAGTCTTCCCGAGAGACACTTGGATCCGCGTCTCTCTTTCGAGTAGGTTTTTCTCTCTCCCAGCACACAGGAAATCTCTCTAAGGAAGAAAAAATGTTCAATAGTGTAAAACAAGAGTGCACATCCAAAATGTCACACTGGCAGGAATATGTAGCTTTCCAGAGTATCTGCAAAACTTCTACTTTTCCAACCAGAGGTTCCTGAGCAGGAGTCTTCTCAAAGAGAAGAGAGCCTGTGAGTCCTGCTTCCCCTCCACACTACGACCTGATCCTGCCCTCATCTAAGAAGCCTGTGAGTTGCCATCGTCCCTTGAACTGCCTGACTCCTCTCCACTCAGAAAGCCTGTGAGTCCTGCTCCTCCTACCACTCATAAAGAAAAGCCTGTGAGAGTCCATGCTCCCCTCCACCACTCATAGATAAACTCCTGTGAGTCCTGCTCCTCCTACTCCACCATCTAGAAGAGAACGCCTTTGAGTCTGCTCCCTCCTACCACTCATAGAGAAAGCACTGTGATTCCTGCTCTCTCACACTCATAGAGAAAGCTGTGAGTCCTCTCCCTCTACCACCTGAGAAGCCTGTGAGTCCTGCTCCTCCTACACTTTCCTAGAGAAAGCTGTGAGTCCCTGCTCTCCTCCTACCCCCTATAATAAGCCTGGGAGTACTGCTCCCTCCTACCACTCCTAGAGAAAGCCTGTGAGTCCTGCTTCCCTCCTACCACTCATAGAGGAAAGCACTGTGAGTCCTGCTCCTCCTCCCACTAATAGAGAAAGCCTTGTGGATTACAAGCTCTCCAACCATTCATAGAAGAGCCTTGAGTCCGGTCCCTCCTACCACTCATAGAGAAAGCCTGGAGTCCTGCTCCCTCCTACCACTCATAGAGAAAGCTGTGAGTCCTGCTCCTCCTCCACTCATAGAAAAGCCTGTGAGTACTGCCCCCTCCTACCATCAGAGAAGCCTGGAGTCTGCTCCCTCTACCTCTCCTGAGAGAAAGCCTGTGAGGTCTCTGCTCCTCCTCCCACTAATAGAGAAAGCCTGTGGTACAGCTCTCCCAACATTCATAAAGACGGATCCATGCCCCGACCTTCATGACCTTGTGAGTCCTGCTCCCTCCTGCACCACTCCTAGAGAAGCTGTGAGTCCTGTCTCCCTCCTACCACTCTGAGGCGGTCTGCCACTACACTATGAGAAACCTGTGAGTCCTCTCCCCTACACACTTAATAAGAAAGCCGTGTAGTCATGCTCATTCCACCACTATCCAGCAAGCCTGTGAGTCCTGCTCCCCTCCTCCTCCACTAAATAGATAAAGCCTGTGGAGTAACAGCTCTCCCACTTCATAGAAAGAGGCTGTGAGTCCGCTTCCCTCCTACCAATCATGAGTAGGAGTCCGGCCTCCAGCACTCCGGACGCCTGTGAGTCTGCTCCCTCCTACCACTAATAGAGACTGAAGTCCTGTCCCATGAAGTCCTTGTCGGTCCCTCCATCTACCACTTATAGAGAGCCTGGAGTCCTGCTCCTCCTACCACTAATACAGACACGCATGTGAGTCCTGCCTCCCCTCCTCCCACTTATAGAGAAACCTGGTGAGTACAGCTCCCAACACATTCATAGAAAGAGCCGTGAGTCCTTCCTGCTCCCTCCTACGCACTCATAGAAAAGCCTGTGAGTCCCTGCCCCCCCCATAAAAATAAAGATCCCTTCTTTAGGGGTGTTACGTGAACAGGACATGAGACGTTGTTTCGTGTTTTCCGCTCGTGAAAGAGTAAATGATTGTTACTCTTAATCCTCTGTCACTTTAAAACATTTCGGTAAGAGAGAAAGTGGGCGGAATCAAATACACACACGATTAAAGCTACTTCCTTGGGGAACACCTACGCGCCTTTAATTGAGCGGATATTACGGAGCCGCTCGCGTCTTGTTTAGGTTACAGTCAGGAGATGAGGATCTTTTAATCCTGTGATCTGCTGCACACAGTCATAGGAAGACAATCACATCTGCATATTCCCAGAGAGGATGGGGGGGGGGGAGGAGAAGACGAAAATGTTATAATCCGATACAAGAAGATATTCTGATTTTTCTAATATCTCCTGTTCTCATAAACTCATCATACTCAAAGCTTCTGCTTGTGGTCAGTGAATGGAAACATAGATGGTTTATGGATCTTACCGCTTGGTTATGCTACAGTGTACAGTGTGTGGAAACTTAAAGTGGGCGATGTTGTATTTGGGTTACCGACAGCAGGGAGGGTCCACAAGTCTTAAGGTAAATCTTAATATTTAAAGGGACCTTTCAGCAAGTGTGACCATACGACTGCAATCTATTGTAGGTATTGTTCCCGACAAGATGTGTAATCATGCTTTTTTGGCATGTTTTTATAGCAGCAGGACTGTGTATACATGGTTTTATATTCCAAGATTTTAGTTTCTCTCCAAGTGCCCTGGGGGTGGGACCAACACTGCTGTGTTCTGTGGTCTCTGGTCTTTTGGCAGCAGTGTTAGGTATTTTATCTGGTAATGTGTAATCGACTTTTTTGGTATGTTTTAGTAGCACAGAACTGTGATATATGGATGTAGTTTCCAGGATTGTAAGTTTCCTGCTCGTTTGCACTGGGGGCGTGTCCTCACTGCTGGTGTTCTGTGTCTTTTGCAACCAGTGTTTGTTATTGTGTCTGGAAGATGGTGTAACCGTACTTTTTTGGTATGTGTTTAGTAGCAGCAGGACTGTGAAGAATGGATTGTGTTTCCAGGATTGTAGTTTTCTCTGTTTGCACTGGGGGCGTGTCCTCACACTGCTGTGTTCTGTGTCTTTGCAGCCGTGTTGGTATTGTGTCTGGATAGATGTGTAATCGTACTTTTGGTGTTGTTATTAGCAGCAGGACTGTAGTAGGCTATTTCACACGCCGTTGCCCGCCCGTACCGTACCGTACGGGCAACGGCAGTGTACGGGAGAGGAGTGAGCGAGCTCACCCCCGTCCCTCTCCTAGGAGTTATGGCGCACGGCGCCGTACTACGGACAAAGATAGGACAAGTCCTATCTTTTTCCGGGGTACGGAGCGGTACGGTGCCGCACACGTGCGGCACCGTACCGCACTGTACCGCTCCCATAGGGTGCCGTGCGCCCATTGACGTCTATGGAGAACGTATATCGGCCGTATATACGTCGGCCATATATACGTCCTCCATACGTTTGTGTGATGTAGCCTAGGGATTTGGTTTTTCCAGATTGTATCTTCCCATGTGCACTGAGAGTTTCCTGACACTGCTGGGCTTTTTGCAGCCAGTTAAGTTCTTGTGGTCTGGAAAGATGTAATCAGACCTTTGTGTATGCTTTTAGTAGAAGCAGGAACTGTGAAATCTGAATTTATATCCCGGATTGAGGCTTCTCCTAAGTGCACTTGTGCATGTCCTCACACCTGCCTGGTGGCTCTTGGAGCTCTCTGCAGCAGAGCTGTGTAATCATAATTTTGGGTATGTCATTAGTAGCATTAGGACTGTGAAAGATGGATATTTATATTTCAGGATTGTAGTTCTCCAAATGTGTTTGAGACATGTCCTCACCCTGCTGTTCCCTGTGCTCTGCCCATTGAACATATGGCAGCACCTTCCTTCTCTGCTGAGTAAAAAGCTGTTCAGGCTTCTATTTTAAACTACTGCAGTCACTTAAGTGCACTGGTTTGTGGAGCAGTTCACCGAAAGTCTCCTCCCAGGAAGAAGCTGACATGCAGTTTTGGGGCATGTTGAAAAGTATCAATATAAACACTAACATTTTTTTCAATTCTCCAGGTAAAAAGATATGAACAACTAATAAAAAAGCTGAATATCTCACAATTGATACAAAAGAATCCAAAATCCTTCAACAAAAAACAAAGCCCTTATGGCTACATTGATGGAAATATAAATAAAAAACGTTAAAATTGGCTTGGTCCTTAAGAGGTTAATGACCTGTGAGGAATAGATAAGTATCGGAAAGCACTTACAGTAAAGACTTCATCTATAAACCTAATGTCCTGGGAGTTTCCGTGTGATTACTATATCTGTGACTTTGTAGATCTTCCCTTAATTAACGCCATTTACCTCCATGTTCCCTACCAGATCAGAAAACTCGGATTCAACATATAGGAAAAATCCCCCGATCGGAAGGTTCTCCCCGGAGACACGTCGATATCTTGTGTTTGTTTCTTATTTAGTGAAGTCTTAACAAGAAGATATGATTAATGCGGAATATTGATCCGTTATGAGATAGCGGTAAAACCCACATCGTGTAAGGGGAGTAATGGCGTTACACTGTATCATCCCTCAGGATTCAGGGGACCTTGAAGAGGACCTGTCAGTCATTAAAACACTTTAGGTCTCATACGAAATAGAAAACTCCCTAGCCCTCCCCAAGTTATCGCATTTTCAAATCTGTAGCTTTATCGGAACAAGCCTGGAAACAATCCACTACGTAGCGGCCCGACTGTTGGACCGCTGTAAGCTAGGTATTCATGAGGGGGTGGTCCTAAGAGGCAGTGACTGCAGTATTTGAGCCTGGCAGTCACCAACGGCATTTGGTGTGGAAGTGGCCCCCTTATGAATACACCAGACCGCTTGTAAGCTAGGTATTCATGAGGGGGTGGTCCGAGGAGGCGGTGACTGCAGTACTTCAGCCGGGTAGTCACCACCAGCATATGGTGTGGGAGTGGCCCCCTCATGAATACACTGGACCGCTGTAAGCTAGGTATTCATGAGGGGGTGGTCGCAGTATTTCAGCCTGGCAGTGACCCCCGGTATATGGTGTGGAGTGGCCCCCTCATGAATGTGCCAACTGCTTTGAGCTAGATATTCATGAGGTGGTGCTCCAAGGAGGCAGTGACTGCAGTATTTCAACCTGGTAGTCACCACCGGCATATGGTGTGGGAGTGGCCCCGTCATGAATACGCCGGACTGCTGTAAGCTAGGTCCAATATTCGGACCACTACGTAGTGGATTGTTATCTAGCTTATTGGTATGTTACGATAAAGCTAGAGATAACAATGTGATAACTAAGGGAGGGCTAGGGAGCTGCTTACTTTAGCGAAGTGTTTTACTGACCTGACAGGTCCTCCTTAACCCTACCCCAAGGTAGAATCTCCTTTCAGTCCCCAATTATGTGTCATGTGTAACTGTGCTGCGTCACAGGGCGTTCTTGGGCCCCTCATTATGATCTGAGAGTTCATGCTGCGAGAGAGGGAGCAAAAAAGGGACCAAACCTGGTCCAGTTTAAAACTGTTGTGTTCTACTTTCCGCCTTCGTAGAGTTGTTTTAAACTGTGACACCATGGGGAACAAAGTCTAAAAATGTTTGGTGCACGGGTTATTTTCTGCCTGACCACGCCCCTTTTCACAGGCAGCACCCCCTAATTCAGACAAGTCGCAAAATGTTGGCAAATTGATAGATGATAAATGTGACGGAAAGCATTTGTGGCGCAAATCACAGCAGAACTCTGAAAATTTGGCTTAATACATCTCCCCCATTGCATCTGTACATTAGTGATTGCAGGAACTGGGGTCCCTGAGTCCCCTGCAGATGTAGGACGGCAGAGAACTGTACAGAGCCACCAGCTTTCAGGTGGATCAGTGTTCATAGCAGATGTTTATAGATAATAGATAGAAGATAGATAGATAGATAGATAGATATGAGATAGATAGATAGATAGATAGATTGATACGATAGGAGCTGTAGATAGATGATGTATGTGATAGATAATAGATAGATACATGACTAGCTCGATAGATGATAGACTGAGTAGATAGATAGATAGATCGATAGCTATGAGATAGATAGATCGATAGATGATAGATGGATAATAGATGATATGAGATAGAGTAGATAGATAGATAGCTATGAGAAGATAGATGTGAGTGCACGCTGCAACCGGACAGCCATGGTCCTGACAACTATAGAAACAAAAAGCGAACGGCACTCCAAAATGGTGGTATACAATCAAGCTGCTAACATTTCTCTTCATCCGAAGCTTGAGAAAGGTTCGGAATAGCCAAACTTAGAGCTTGGAATAAACACCATTTTGGAGTGCCGTTCACTTTTTGTTTTTTTAGGATAGATACATAGATAGATAGATAGATAGATAGTATAATTGATAGATTAGATAGATAGATAGATTATAGATATAGAGATAGATAGATATAGTATGATTAATTAGATAAGCATGAGATTGATAGATAGATAGATAGATAGATAGATATATAGTAGATAGAGATAGAAGTAGATAGATAGTAGTGATGATGTCCGATAGATAGACTTAGGCGATCTTCTCACGATCGCTCTGCCTCGCTGCGCTCGCTCGTCGCTGCTCGATGGGACTGACTCGATGATCGTAGTGCTGCTCTTCGCTCGGGTCTACCGTCGTGCTCGTCGCTGGTCTCCTGGCAGCTCGCGCCTTCTAGAGTCGATCATGTGCCATAGACTCGTTGTAGATGATGATGACTACGCTGACTAGACTGTACGATAGCTACGCTCGCGTTGCTGAGTCCGCCAGACTTTCCGTCATTTTCATTACACTTCCTTCCTATATAGACTTGTAATCCACCTTCACAGTTGCCATTCTGACAGACGACTGAAGTGTCCGAACACCCTGATATAAGAAAGTAAAAAAGTCGCCATTAGCCGCCATGACGCCCCGGTGATGTATGAGGAGGAATGTTGTTTTCACTGTGACTGGGATAACATCTTCCGGGGATATTTCCTGTGATCTCCGAGGTTTTCAGCCGGAGGATGGATGCTGGGCCGGATGTATCAGCAGAGTCTTAGCTGAATGATGTGCAGAAAACTGGACCAGGAGAAGACTCACAGTCTCACTAAGACAATACAAATTTCTCCATGATGGATCCATCCCGCGTGTGCACTGTATGGCAGAGGAGATACGGTGACCCTCTATAGGGCGTAATCCATGTATCATATAGCAGAGTCTATGTAACAATGTATAGAACGCACATTATTACATACTGAACATACACTGACATATAGGTCTGACATATATCACGCAGTACCATACAGCATACATGATGTATTATACGTATCATATAGCATCACACACATATTGTACATATACTGTCCAGGACATACTGGATCATACACATACAGCTCTATATAACTGTATATATAGCATACTATTAACACTACATCAGCAGCATATATAATTGTTACAATACAGACCATACACTATCCCACAGACACCACATTCCATATAGATACATACATTACTACAGACTGTGTCTATACATGATATACACCTTATACACTCAATGTATTACTCTTGTGACATACAATATATACATATTATACGGCATCACACAACTTCAGTAGACATTCTGTGCAGCATGAAAACATTATCCAACATTGTGTCATACATACATATACATTGTATTGTATTTGTAGACGCAGGTGAATCATACACAATACATAACAACGTCGCACATACATACATGTACACACCTAAGAATGTTGAAATTATGTATAGATCATAGACAGAACACACTATACCAAAAACAAGGCAAACACTTAGATACACATAACTCTGAGCTTCACGTTTATACTGCAGAGCATAATGTACATGGCATATCACACACATAACATACAGAAGCACATACAGTTGCACATGATATACACACTACCATACACATAATATAATGTATCAAATGTGATATGAATATTACAGCATCATACACAACATACAGAAGCCCATACAGTTAAAAACATTACATACACGACATACAACACTATACATATCACATACACATGATGTACAGTCACTATACACTACATAACACTGACTACACACTTACCATATCACATACACATGATGTACTACACTATACTTTCACAATATACATCATAAGTTACAACACAATACATATCATGTGATATGTATTGTGTGTCATTATGTGTATGTAAAATGTTAGTGTTACATCAGTGTATGTGATCGATGTGTGACATCATGTGTATGAATATTTAGTGTTGTACATCACGTACATCACTATACAGTCACTCACATGATGTACAACATATACATATTACATACACATAATGCACAGCGCTATCCCTAATTCACTACCCATGAGTCACACACTATACATATTCACATACACATGATGTACAACATATACATACTACATACACATGATGTACACACTATACATACACATACATGATGTACCAAACTATACCATATCACACTACATGAATGTACAAACCATATATTACATAGAGGGGAGCAAATAACAGTTACTACACATGTGCAACACTATACATATTACACACACATGATGTACAACACTATACATATTATATACACATTGGGGGTCATACACATACACATTGGGGTTTTCCCGAACGTGTTACCGAAGATTTCCTAACAGATTTGTCCGGGCTGTACAATGAATTGCCCCGGGTTTTTGGCGCGACGCGATCGGGATGTGCGACATCGGCTGGGCCGGCATCGCGCGACAGAAAATCGGGGGGCGTGCGCCGAACGAAACCGACGTATTCGGAAAAAAAACCGCCGCATTTAACCGAAATGGTCGTTTGGGGGAGCGCTCACCTTCACCTTCTACTGGGATGGTGCATTCCCGGGGCGTTAAGATTATTTTCGGCGCTGCAGCGCCACCTGTGGACAGCGGAGGAACTACCATCTTAAATCCCAGCCGGACCCGAATCCTGTGCAGAGAACGCGCCGCTTGGATCGCGAATGGGCCGGGTAAGTAAATGTGCCCCATTTTACAGCACTATCCATATTAACACCACATGATTGTACACACTATAACATATAATACACATGATGTACAATACTATACATATCACATTCACGACCCTGCACCTTCTGCATTACAGCCCCACATGTGAGCACTGTGGGGTTAATGATTAGTATTGTATTACACAACACGGGAACCCGCTGGCTGGTGTATACATACACTTATAGCACATGGATTGCACTTTAATAAAGGAGAAGTCACATTGCCTCCTAATGTCACTATGACTATGCTGATAGACCATGCAGAGCTGCGTACTGTATCGAGGATGATATGATGGAAGCATTTCCTGTGTTTGATAGATACAATAAATATGAATCCTTCCATATGATAACAAAACGTATATCTTACAGGTGGTCCTCACCCACCCCTGTAACTGCTTGATGTATGGAGGTTCCATAGGGATTGCGCAGGGTTTAGAGAACAGGCTAGGGTTGGGGCTAGGTTCGGGAACAGGCTAATGCTCAGTTCTACAACAGGCTGCACCCAGCGTGGCAGTTGCGCCCATGCCACCGTATATCTATCAGGAGGAGTGGGGTTTAGATGATATACTGGCACATCGTATGAAACATCACTGTGTGAGCAGAGTAATCCGGACTCTCACTGCCAATCACTGTGCATGGGCGGAGTAATTGGAACTCTCACTGTCAATCACTGTGTATGGGTGGGGTAATCAGGACTCTCATTGTCAATCACTTTAAGTGGGTGGGGTAATCAAAGCTCTCATTACCAATCACTGTGTGAGGAGAGTAATCCGGACAATCATGTGTGTGGGCGGAATAATTGGGACCCCATTGTCAATCGCTTTGTATGGCGGGGAAATCAGGAACCTCATGTCAATCACTGTGCATTGGCGGTAATCAGGACTCTCATTATCAAATCACTGTGTATGGGCGGGTAATAAGGACTCTTACTGTCAATGAAAGTGTTGGAAGGGGTTATCAGATTCTTACTGCCAATCACTTTGTGTGGGTGGGATAATCAGGATTCTTTTATGTCAATCACTGTTATGGGGTAGGTAATCCAACTCACTGTCAATCATTGTCTGTGGGTTCATTAGGACACTTACTATTAAGACAGATAATAGATTGTGTAATTTATGAATTTAGAAATACTATTATTAACCTCTAGATATCCTCCAGTTGAATTATAAGGTGGATAGGGCGCGCTAGTAGCTCCATCACAGATAGCCGGATCTATTAAAGTTACAGAGGTGGAACCTCAGCAGTAATCTGACTCCTGCTTCCTTAAAAGGCATTTAGATTATTGCTATGGGAACTCATGATTCATCGGATGCTTATCGTTATATGGGGGCAATACTTCGGTTGACATGACCTGCGCCTTCCCTTAGCTCTCTGTACACATCACTGATGCAAGTGATTAATAGCCGGAGAGGTTATCCTAGGACTAGGGAAAATTCCCTAAAAAAAGCAAAAATAATATTACATAACATAAATGAAATAAATATATAATATAAAAAGTGTTAAAAGGTATATAACTGGAAATGAATCAGAGAAAAACAAATCACCTGTGCAACACAAAAAATACTACAAATAAAAAGAAAGTAAAAGTATTTAAAAACTGAAAAAAATATATATATTAAAAAACAAGAAAAACAGTATAAATAATAGTATATAATAAAACTATTCAATGACAAAAAATGTAAAAAAAATCTTTATGTTAAATGTCATTAAAAAAAATTCAAAGTAAAAGTAAAATGAACTTTTTTAAAAATTAATAAAGAAAGAGTGCAATAAAAAACCCAAAAATATATGAAAAAAAATCAAGGAATTAATAATTAAAAGGTATATTAAGCGTAAATAAAGCAATAAAAAAAGAAAAAAAGAAGAGTAATAATAGAAAAATATAAAACACACTATAAATAATAATAATACTGTAGCCACCAAATCCATCATTGAGAAGTGTACTAGGGATTATAAATTGGGAGGTACCAGTAGATTAGGCTAGAGATGTAGAGAGGGTACAGGATGTGCCCTAGAGATTACATATGAGGGGATTATGGCAGTAGTCTTAGCGGGAGATGACAAGGACATACACACGAGGTTTGACACAAGGCCACCTCCATGTGGTGACGCCTACGAGAAGGAGCAGAAAGCAAAAGACACCATTCACTCCCTGAAGGAGGAGATTAACAATCTGACCAAACTGGTGGAGCAAGGATCGGGACTGTCCATGGGCCAGGAGCACAGGTGAGACCCCATAACATCATGTATAGAGGGTATGGATCAGTATCACCAGCCCGCAGCCAAGTGCTCGGTGCACCTACAGCAATGTCACATGACATCAGAAGATCCCGCTGTCAGGTCCAGACTGACCTCCCCTAGTGTCTCCTGGGCCGGTCTTGCACCCACTGATCCCATTTACCGTAACTTGGAGTTTTACTGCTGCAGATCCTCTTTGTGAAATGGGTCCATTGCCAATTAAACTACCTGAATCAACATCTTCATCTTCTATAGACAGTTCTGCAGCAGCTGTGTCTTATACTATACATATGCCCAGTATGGAGAGTATAACACAGTAAACACCTGCCGATTATGGAAAGTATAACACAGTAGACAACTGGCCATTATGGAGGGAGAACACGGCAGACACCTGCCCAGTATAGAGAGTATAATACAGCAGACACCTGCCCAGTAAAGAAAGTATAATACAGCAGACACCTGCCCAGTATGGAGAGTATAATACAGCAGACACCTGCCCAGTATGGAGAGTATAATACAGCAGACACCTTCCCAGTATGGAGAGTATAATACAGCAGACACCTTCCCAGTATGGAGAGTATAATACAGCAGACACCTGCCCAGTATGGAGAGTATAATACAGCAGGCACCTGCCCAGTATGGAGAGTATAATACAGCAGGCACCTGCCCAGTATGGAGAGTATAATACAGCAGACACCTGCCCAGTATGGAGAGTTTAATACAGCATACACCTGCCCAGTAAGGAGAGTATAATACAGCAGACACCTGCCCAGTAAGGTGAGTATAAGGCCGCGGTCACACGTACCGCTAGGCGTCCGTCATAACGCGACGCTAGCGCACAAGGGGAGGTCCTTGGCCCGAACGCACATGCGTTTCCAGAGAAACGCATGCGATTGGCTTAACAATATATGGAGAGTATAGTACAGCAGACACCTGCCCAGTATGGAGAGTATGATACAGACTTCTGCACAGTATACAGGGGGCTAGCACTATGCAGTTATGTCACATTTTGTTGAGATACTGATATAAAGGCCCTAGAACTTGTGCTATTAAAGGGGTTTTTCAGTGTAATGATATTGTAGATCAGTAGTATCAGACCTCAAGGTCCCAAGTTCTGGACGATATATTAATAGGTTACCAGTAACAGATCAGTTGTGACCCCCCCCCCCTATGCTTCAGATATTAGGAAAGCTAAGTCTCCACTAACTCTTCCTCTGTCCACAGTCTAAATGATCTACTGAACATCAAGGAGGAACTGACCCGAGAGCGAGACCAGCTCCTCTCCGAGGTGGTGAAGCTGCGGGAGAGCCTCATGCAAGCGGCCAATCAGCAGCAGGAGGCCGAGAGGCTGAAAGAGGAGGCCGAGCAGAACATAGCACAGGTGAGGCCCAGACCCCCAGGTACAGCCCCTACCCCCATATACCCTGCTGATGGATCTTTACATAAGCAAATGAATGGGGGGGGATTTAGTGATCTGTCAAAAGTTCAGAAAATTAGAACTTGCATGAGTTGCATGAAACTAAGCTGGAGGGGACACATTCAATATTATTCATCCCAAAACATGCATCAATGTATCTAATCACACATCTATAGGGGTCCCATGGCCTTGGACCCTGCATATGGGTGCACTTAGCAAGGTCTGTACCCCCTACCTTCCCTAAACATCCATTGTGGGGGATCTGAAGCCGAATCAAGTCACCCATTGCCCATCACCCATCGCCCCTCTTGCAGCTGTAAGGTAAACCTGTTAGGGACCCTAAGACCCAGCTTCATCACGATATACTTGCAGTTTAGGGGTCCCAAACCTCCTGACGGGTTCCCCTTACATAGAGACATCCTGCTCCCGTTTTTCTGTTGTCTGGTGACCAATCAGCCAATCACTTTGGACCCCTTTAGGTGTCTACATGATTTATCTCCACATCTGGGGACATATTATGGGGGGGGGCGCCTAATAATAAAACTGATAAAGCCATGATAGAAATTCGCTGCTTCCAGTTCCAACAAGAGATCCAGATGCGTCAGAACGAGGCGTCCCGGGAAGCTCGGAAGAAGGAGAAGCTGGAGAAGGATCTGAGGAACGTCCAAAGTGAGCTGGACCTCAAGCAGAACGAGATGAGAACCTTACAGCAGACGCTGCAGAAGAACAAAGAGGAGCTGCAGAAGCTGGAGCAGCAGCTGAAAGAGCACAAGGTGAGGAACCCGTGTACAATGACCTCTATATAGATAACACTGACCCATCATTACATCACTACTGACAATAGATGATGTCACAGCTTATCTCCTCCCCCTCCCTGTACAATGACCTCTATATAGATAACACTGACCCATCATTACATCACTACTGACAATAGATGATGTCACAGATTATCTCCTCCCCCTCCCTGTACAATGACCTCTATATAGATAACACTGACCCATCATTACATCACTACTGACAATAGATGATGTCACAGCTTATCCCCTGCCCCTCCCTGTACAATGACCTCTATATAGATAACACTAACCCATCATTACATCACTACTGACAATAGATGATGTCACAGCCTGTCTCCGCTCCCTCCTTGTCCAAGGAAAAAATATAACATTTAAAAGTTCTTTAAACTTGCGTTTTGACTCCATTCAAAATGTCTTTAATCTGGTCTAATTATGTTAAAACTCTGTAACAACACATTATACACTGCAGAAATCATAAAATATTCACAAGAGTAAATGGAATCACAACACAAAGTATCACCCAAGCCACAACATCCTAGTAATGAAACAGCACCCTCCTAATTATGACTATTAATTGATCAAAACATGGGACCTCACCTGTCTTCTGCTCCTCTTGCTCTATAACATGCTGCCTGCAGATAGGACACTACCCTGTTTCCCCAATTGTACGACACCCCTGATAGTAAGACGTAGTGAGGGTTTTAGAGGGGTCGGCTAATGTAAGACGTACCCCGAAAGTAAGACATAGTAAACTGTACGTTGGAAAAATATAATCCATAGTACCGGTACCTTTTACTGCGATATGCGGACGGTTAGAGCGGGATGCGGACGGTTAGAGCGGGATGCGGACGGTTAGAGCGGGATGCGGACGGTTAGAGCGCGATGCGGACGGTTAGAGCGCGATGCGGACGGTTAGAGCGGGATTCAGCCAGTTAGAGCGGGAAGCGGACGGTTAGAGCCGGATTCGGCCAGTTAGAGCGGGAAGCGGACGGTTAGAGCCGGATTCGGCCAGTTAGAGTGGGATGCGGACGGATCTGGAGCGGAATGAGCAGAGGGATGTGGAGGCCGCGGGAGCAGCAGTAATGTATTTCGTGGTTCATCAGGACCATGGACAACATACAAAAACACGCAGCCTCAGTGCCCTCATGTGCAGCCGCTGGTGGCCCCTCTGATTGGCCCAGCAGCTTCTGCATGAGGAAGAAGAAGCCACACTTGTACCCAGCACCACAGAGGAATTGATCCGATCGCCATTACAGTAACAAGTAAGCAATTCACAAAATGCACCATGTAAAGTTTCCTTAACTTTTTCCAATGTAAGACATACCCCGAAAGTAAGACATAGTGGGACTTTTGGGGGTAAAAAGAATGTATGACACTGTCTTACTTTCGGGGAAACACGGTATATACAATTTGCTTAGCTCCTCCTGCTTTATAACATGCTGCCTGCAGATAGGACACTGTACAATCTGCTCAGCTCCTCCTGCTCTATAACACGCTGTCTGCAGATAGGACACTATTTCCAATGTCCTCAGCTCATCCTGCTCTATAACATCGTGCCTGCAGATGAGACATTGCCTACACGCTGCTCAGCTCCTCCTGCTCTATAAAATCCTGCCTGCAAATAAAGGCACTTTGTACATTCTGCTCAGATCCTCCTGCTCTATAACATGCTGCCAGCAGATAGAAGACTATGTACAATCTGCTCAGATCCTCCTGCTCTATAACATGCTGTTTACACAGCAATTTTTCCTCAATTTCCACTTAAAGACCAGTGAAGTCTTGTGTTGCTCTACAAGATTTGTCTTTACAAGTTGTGATACTGCACACAGGGCGTCATTTGTGTGTAAGAGCAGAAGATAAGATTGGTAGTGGGCAGACATTCAAATATCCCAGGGAATACGTGAGGACAAGGAGAATGAAGTGGAGCTGAAAACTTGACTTTTAAGAAAGATTCTAAGATTGACGGAAACTTCACTAAAAGTGCTCTGCCTGTGTATAACGCTCGGTGCGACAGATTCATTAAGATCGTGTGACAAAAATCATGAATCGGTCGCTTCCCGGCACTGGCCCAACAGAGTTCACCAACTTACACTAGAAAGAATGGGGCTAAGCCCTTAGTAAATGTGCCCCACCGTCTTCTTGCGCATCTGGGAAGCAGCTTTGTGCCACATGACCTGCAGGTAACATGCTTGACCTTTCATGTTTTGTAGTGGCATTGCCATAGGGGTCATTGCAGCTCCGGCCAGCCCACATGCCGGTGGACCCCACAGACCACTCTTCCAACACTTTGATCTCCAGAAATGCCTGGTAGTTTAAGTATCATAAATCCTTTCCCCTTGCTCTCTAGACTTAAAGGAAACCTACCACTTGAAGTGGTAGGTGTAAGATGGGAATACCGAGCACAAGCTCAGGGTGACCTGGTGCCGGAGCTTATTTTCGTTAGTGTCCTAAACCGCTGTATCGCGGTTTAAACACTTTTTAATCCTTATAGCTGAAGCTGCTTTGGCGCACCAAGCACGCAACCGTGCACTTGGTGCACCGAAGCTCCTTGGTGGACGACTCTCGCTGGTGGGGGCCCTTGGTGGTGGAAGGACCTTGGTGGTGCGCTGAAGAACATTTACATAGAGGCATATAATTAACCAACCAAATGGGCTGAAAAACAGTAATTTATGTTGTAGAAAGATAAGAGATTCAGGGGTTCCTAGCATTCAAGGAGTTTCATACAAACTTCTGCGACATCCTCCAAATCAAACCTGCTCGGATCAAGACTGTGGGTCCTCTCCATTTATAGATATAGATGTTGCAGGGACCTGGAATTTTTTTTTTCCAAAAGTGTCTAAAATTGCTGTAAAGACATTTGGACCACCCGAATTGTATAGAACTGATAGATATTCCACTAATAGTACTTAGGGTGGGGGATCATCCATAGTAACACATTTATCAAACAAGGTCTTTCTACTGTTTTTGAAGTAGCAGAGCGCACACAGCAGTGGACTTGTTTATCGAGTATCTAGAGCAAAGAAAGGAAGTTATCTAATACGTTACCTGCCTTTTGTGAGAAGAGGAACTAGTCACAATCCTTAGGATCTTGCCAGAGGGCATCCAGTGCCAACTCTGCATGACATGGCACTATTGACTTCTTTCGCCCCTCCATAGACCTTGTATCACCCATGCCATGTAATTTGTATGTCTCCCCCTATGAGAACAAAATTACAAACATATTAACAAATAACTCCCCCCCCCCCCCTCCCTCCTCTTCACTTTTGCATATAAATAACATTTTTAGAACTATTGATTATTCTACGGAAGGAAGGTCCTTGGACCTACAAAGTTTTTTAAGATGCCAATCTGCCCAATCCTATTACCCCCAACCACCACCTCCGGTTCGAGGGCACCAGTTAGCAGGTGGCAATATATAACCTTCTCCCTGCGACACCACCCAACAGGAGTCCATAATGCCATACCTCTTAAGGCGTGGCCCATATTTTCGGGAAAACTACCTTGCTTGTTTTCCCCGCTCCCCCTGTAGCTCACCAACTCCAAGGACCTTCACTCCCACCCTGCCCTACTCTTTACTGCTATAACAACTATCCCACCCCTTTTTTGACCCCACTGGCAGGCTGGCGGGACTCAACCCAACGGTTAACCAAAATGGCCACCTCTATTGCTTTCTCCCACTATTTTAAACTCTTCCCCTAACTACTCCCACCTGATAAGCTCCTCCCCCTAACTACATTCGCGTAACACCATACCGCATCATGCCAGCCCCCCCCCCCAACTGTGTGGGTCCGTCCTTCTTCTTTCTCTACAATATCACCTAGATATTATATATGTATGGATATGGTTGTACTTCAGGTCAAAAGCTCATCAACAGGACAGGGCCACATCTTCGAGACATGAAGTTATTGGGCCTGGACCACATGTGTCTCACGAGGTTCTGTGGCAGCTCAGGTGACTAACGAGGATCTGCAGCAGTTGAGGGTGCGGTCACATGTTGCAGTTAAAACTGCATTGCAATTAGTTTTGGGTTGGTTTTAGGTGAAAGACATCGAATCCACAGGTGAATGACATTTGTGGAACATCTTTCTCCTTCAAAATCAAATTCACCCGTTCAGTTCATGTCTTTCACCTCTGAAATTGACAAAACTGCACCTAAAACCGCCTCAAACCTAATTATGATGTAGTTTTAACTGCAACGTGTGACCGCAACCTCAGGAGTGTCCTATAATGAAGTTCTGTGTCTAATGAAGTTCTGCAGCAGCTCAGTTCTGTCTTCTGAGATTCTGCAGCAGCTCTGGTGCGCTTAAAAGGGATTCTGCTGCATTTCCGGGGTTGTCTAATGAGGATCTGCAGCAGCTCAGGTGTTTATTAAGAAGTTCTGCAGCAGCTAAGTTGTGTCTAATGAGGTTCTACAGTATTTCC
>CM033651.1:14987716-15070117 GCA_019512145.1 Engystomops pustulosus
ACAGCTTGTGAATCTGTGTCATGTAGGGGCTCTTGGAACCACCCCAGTAGCCTTTCAGGTCCATTAGCAGGATGTTAAAAGTTGATTTTATAAGAAAGGAGGGATAATACAAATAAGAAGATTACCACAGCTACAGTGCCTGCATCTATGAGTAAGTATTCCTGGTTTATCATGGTGGACTTAGGTGATAGATTTCCAAGTCTTATGCGTCTGAAACAATCCTGATCCACAGAGGTGTTATTGGTGCCACATCTATCGCTAATGCTCAGGGATCAGCTCCGGAAAATATTCCTGAAGGAAGGTTGTTTGTTTCTCCTTATATTTCTCTTTGTGTACGTTAGATGTGACAAGATGTTCTACTGGATACCCTTGAAGAAACCCCCCCATTGCCAAGGTCTTAAACTCCTTGTTAAGCACATTCTACCTCTACAGAGAAGTCCAGAAAATATAGTTTTTTGGCCGTGGTGTACAATTTGTGTCCAGGTTCTGGAGGGAGTTCTGTGGTTTCCTGGCCATCTCTGGCTTTTCATCTAGAGACAAATGGACAGACAGAGATACCAAATCAAACTCCGGAACAAATTTTAAGGGATAATACAAATAAGACGATTACCACAGCTACAGTGCCTGCATCTATGAGTAAGTATTCCTGGTTTATCATGGTGGATTTTGGTGATAGATTTCCAAGTCTTATGCGTCTGAAACAATCCTGATCCACAGAGGTGTTATTGGTGCCACATCTAACGCTAATGCTCAGGGATCAGCTCCGGAAAATATTCCTGAAGGAAGGTTGTATGTTTCTCCTAATTTTTCTCTTTGTGTACGTTAGATGTGACAAGATGTCCCACTGGATACCCTTGAAGAAACCCCCCATTGCCAAAGTCTTAAACTTCTTGTTAAACACATTCTACCTCTACAGTGAAGTCCAGAAAATATATTTTTTTGGCCGTGGTGTACAATTTGTGTCCAGGTTCTGGAGGGAGTTCTGTGGTTTCCTGGCCATCTCTGGCTTTTCATCTAGAGACAAATGGACAGACAGAGATACCAAATCAAACTATGAAACAAATTTTAAGGTGTTCTGTCTATAACTCCTAAGAAAAGTGGAGTCAATTCTTTCCTCTATCGCTGTTCTATTGTAACTTTGGATTCAATCCAAAATACCCATCTTGTAAGGACACTGCATCACTTGACCCTTCCACCGAATTGGCTTATCAAAGTCTGAGCTCAGTCTGGGCCCAGGCTCTCTCAAACCTGGCTAAATCCAAGAGGTCAGGACTAATTAAAGGCAGTTCTACCGCGGCGAGTGAACGAGTGGTGGTTATCGACCAAGATTCCGTTGTGTATTAGGCCCCTGTTACACTTGGCGTTTTCAACGTGTGTGGTTTCTGAGCGCTGCTGTGTGAGTGCAGAACTTGCATTGCCAATATGACCCATTGTAATCCATGGGTTCTTTTCAGACTTGCATTTTTTTTCAACGCAAAAACGTGAATTTTTTCTAACGTTCCGTTTTTTTTAAATATCAGCATGCTGTCTGCTTTTGCAGTCTTAGCGCGTGGAGGTGGAGACAAATGAAAAAACGCCTCCATAAATGTTCTAATGGGATGCATCAAAAACGACTCTATCACACTCGCGAGTAGGGCAGGACATCGGCTTAATGCAACCAGCCCGTACTTTAAGCGAACAATCAATCTTGCATCTAGTGAATGACAGCTCTATAGATGAGCTTGCTTATGGGCTGCCTCATAAGTCCATTTCACTGTGTGCCGTTGGTGCACGATCTGGACGCATAGGGTTTATCGCTGCGTGTTTTTTGATGGACTTGCGACCCCCAGTCCAAAGCTAGCTGAGAGACACACGCCCTACTTAGTAAGCTGGATTAAGCGGGATTAAGCAAAATCGTCATCGTATGCGCAAGGCTGGAAGCGTGTCTGTGTCCGTACAAGACAGAAAACATGATGCCAGTATTGACAATTTCTACAGAAGAACTACTGTGCATCGTGCGGACACCACTTATCAGGCACTTGCGTTCGGTTTGATGAGTCCTGACGCCAATTTGTCTTGTCGACGGTTCTTCAGTGGGCCCGCCCAGTGGGGATCTGCGCGCATGACATAGTGGGATTTGTGGGCTTGCGCAATTATTACCGACCGGGCGTCATTCCACGTTTTTTCCTTCTCTTGGTGCCTCAATTGTAGGCCACTTACAAGAAGGGTTGAATCCCCTGACTCTGGCCTTCGGCTCGCTGATGATTGGCTTTTAAGTAATCTTAAACAGCAGTCGTGTGGTTGTGCGCAAATCGGCTCCACTATGATATCCTAGGTGACAGAATCGCATGCAGACACAAGTTGTGAAAAGTAGCTATTTCTCATTCTAAGGAAATGCGGGATTGCCTCTCTGGTGAAGGTACAAGCGCTCGGAGGTAGCCACGTGCATCACAAGCTATGAAGTTGTGGTCTACTCATATAGAGTGGGCGCCAGACACAGTCGTGCCTCGTGTTGATATTCTATCTTCTTCCACGGTCTTTTTTCTGAACGCCAGAGAGACGCGATTACTGTGAGTGCGCTACGCGAGACTCGAGATCCGACTCTGACGTGGATCTGCAACGCATTTGAGTTGTGCGATCAGGAGATATGCCTAGGAGAGCGGGTGCGTTATTCCTGGAGGCGGCTCGGTTTCCGGGTCAGCATCTAGAAGACCACAACAACTCCTCGAATCAGCCAGGAGATGTCAGGCTGATTGAAAGCCCGACGCAAGCATTGCGACTGTGCACTAATCGAAGCTTGAAAAATCCTAGCCTTGGACATGATCTGCAGATTCGCTTTTCTCAGTCATCATGTTGCGGTGTGTGCCAAAGGGCTGCCAGAGTAGAGTAAGCATCGAAGTGCAGTACGTCCCTTTCCTCGTGGAATGGTCTGCAGTACTGGAAAATGTGCCCTGCTGGCGTCGTGCGGGAAAGAAACCGGCAAGACGCTGTCGTAACCGGACATGTTATGTATTGTCTCCCTGTAGATGTTCCGACATAGTACGATGGCAGCGTCGCCAGTGGAGTCATTCGTTTCTCCTAGTAGCCTTCACCTGTGTCGTGAACGCAGTACAGGTAGTTATCGGACCAATGACGTTAGGAGGCTTGGAGAATATCAAGCTGCTTGGGGGACCATTGCTCACGTGTGTGTGATAGGCTATCCACCGGGGTGCAGAAGTTCTATCGCTTGCCAATCATTAACGGCCTATTCTATGGTGGTCCATGACAGTGTGCGCAGTGTAGCAAGCCTGGTCCGGGACTTTATCAGACTGCACTTTGATGTTGTGTACTATCCATGTGATGAAGTTGTAGCGGAACTATAAGACCTTAGCACAGCCATCTTACGCTAGACTGCGTGAGTCTCTATAATGGCCCTAGGCCCTAGCGATACTCCATACTAAGCTAGTACCATGACAGCATACTCGTTTAATAATGCTATGTGTGTCTAGTTGCATCTGACGCGAAATCTGAAGCATCTTCTTCAGGGCCCTAATACTTGTCATCTGGGTGGATGTAATCAAAGTCTGAGCTCAGTATGGGCCCAGGCTCTCTCAAACCTGGCTAAATCCCAAGATGTCAGGCTACTTAAAGGCAGTCTCCCGGGGAACGAGTGTGGTTATCGACCAAGATCTTGTGTCTTAGGCCCCTTTTACACTTGCGTTTTTCACGCGTGTTTTCTGCGCATGCTTTTGACGTGCAGAACTTGCATTGCACTATGACCCATTGTAATCAATGGGTCTTTTCAGACTTGCATTTTTTTTCACGCACACACGTGCATTTTTTTTAACGCGCGTTTAAATCTCAGCATGCTCTGCTTTTGCAAGTCACGCGCGTGAAAAACGCACCATACAAGTCTATGGAGATGCATCAAAAACGCATCACACTCTGAGACACATGCAAGTGCAATGCGTTTTTCACACATCAACTGCCATAGAAAAGATAGAGCTCAGCCCTAAGTCCATTTCACGCGCATTATCTGCGCGTGAAAAACACATTGAAATTGCATTGAAAACGCGCGTGAAAAACTGAGACACTGAACAAACTCTGAGGTCCCTTTCACACTTGCGTTTTTCATGCACGTTTTCTGCGCGTGAAAAACGCATTGAAATTGCATCAAAAATGCGCGTGAACAAACAGTGACTGAAAATTGATTGCACTCTGATGCAAAATGTGCGTTTTTCACTGACCAAACCCTGATCGCACCCTGATCAGACTCTGACGTGATCTGCAACGCGAGTGTGGAAGGGGCCTGACTGAAAACTGATTGCACTCTGATGAAAACTCTGACATGATCTGCAACGCAAGTGTGAAAGTGTGCAAGTGTGAAAGTGTGTAAAGTTCAGTCTGGAAAATGTGCCCCCTGCTGCATGGCTCCATATGTGATAACCGAAATTATGAATCCTGTGTCCAATAGATTGCAGTTTCTCTGTAGCCACCGTGTCCATAAGGTATTTCCCAAATTGCAGTTGGAAAAATCAACTGCTGTGGTTATCCAGGGAGAATTTATCCAGGGTCCAGTGTGGATCAAGCCGGACACTTGGACACTTTTGTGAATATCTGAGAAGTTGTAGGGAATGAAGACACATAGAGGGAGTTAATCCCACCAGACTACATCTAACAGCACCTACACATATTAAAGTCTAGATTGCAAACAGATTAATGTGGTTCTTGCTGGGGGTCTGATCTTCATGACCTCAAGCTATTGGCAGAATGGTGAACCTTATGTCCCCCTGAGCTGCCTTTACAACCTAGGGGATCAGAGGTCGGCCAACCTCTAAGTCGTTCTTTGTTATTCTTCTTCTGTTCTTCTATGTGAGCTTTAGATGGGCTGTTCCTGGAATAGTGCATCTTAGGGAGACCTGTGGTCCCAATGTCCTGATAATCATTGGGGTCCCAGAGGTTGGACACCCCCAACAAAGAGAAATTGTTCAAATGAATAAATGTCATTAAAGGGGGTGTCCACCTTTGTAGCCAGGAGATAGATGGAGAATAATGAGGCAATTGCAAGGAATCAGGGACAGCGTGGTCCTGCTATGGGGACACATAGGTCAGAATAAGACTTTATTATACATTGATATGAACTTTTTATGGAGATTTTCATCAAACTATAATTAAATTATGGGCGAAAAAAACCTAAAAGATCATCTTCCACCTCCTGCACGGTACTAAAATAAAAATTACTTCATTTCTGCTTAATCCTCAGCCACATTTACAGTAACTCACAGGAGATTGTTCCCATTTCCTAAAATAATTATATTATAAAATATGACATAAAGGACATCTGTCAGCTGACACGTGCAAGGAAACTATAACACTTTATTTTCATGGTGCAAGGGCCCAATGATGATATATAGGGTGCTGGGTGAAGGGTCACAAAATAATGGGGAGAGTCCTCACACTGCTGTGCTCTTAGCTCTCTGTATTTAACAGTTCTGCAACCCGTGCTCTGTCCTGTAGCATTTAACCAAAATCCCGCTACTGCCTTAAACAAAGAGTAGAGGGGTTTTGTTGCAGTTCAATTAAGAGAGCACAGAGCACAACAGTGTGAGGACACGCCCCCAGTGCACTTGGAGAAGCTACAATCCTGGAATATAAATCAATAATCACTGCTGCTGCTACTTACATACCTACAACATACTAAAAACATACCAAGACAAATTGGGGGTAATTCATTAAAACTGGCGTGTGGGTGGGAAAAACTCAGAAACTGGTCCAATTGTACTTCTTCCTGGCGCATAATTTACTGAGAAAAAAAAAACATTAGGGGAAGGGAATTATTTTCATTTGGTTTTTTAAAAAAAACAAGGAAAAATATACACTACCGCTCAAAAGTTTGGGGTCACTAGGAAATGTCCTTATTTTTCAAAGAAAAGCACATTTCCTTTCAATGAAGCTAACCTTAAATGAATTATAAATTCCCTCTATACATTGTTAATGTGGTAAATGATGATTCTAGCTGCAAACGTCTAGTTTTGAATGCAATATCTACAGATATATCCAATAACCACCGCTCCAGTGGTTTAATGGTACATTGTGTTTGCTAACTGTGTTAAAAGGCTAATGGATGTTTAGAAAAACCTTGTGGAAGTATGCTAGCACAGCCGAAAACAGTTTGGCTGATTAGCAGTCTGGGCCCAGGCTCTCTCAAACCTGGCTAAATCCCAAGACACACAATGGCGTCAGGCTACTTAAAGGCAGTCTCCCGGGGAACAAGTGTGGTTATCAACCAAGATCTTGTGTCTTAGGCCCCTTTCACACTTGCGTTTTTCACGCGCGTTTTCTGCGCGTGCTTTTGACGCGCAGAACTTGCATTGCACTCTGACCCATTGTAATCAATGGGTCTTTTCAGACTTGCATTTTTTTTCACGCACACAGGCGCGTTTTTTTTAACACGCGTTTAAATCTCGACATGCTCTACTTTTGCAAGTCACGCGTGTGAAAAACGCACCATACAAGTCTATAGAGACGCATCAAAAACGCATCGCACTCTGAGACACATGCAAGTGCAATGCGTTTTTCACGCATCAATTGCCATAGAAAAGATAGAGCTCAGCCCTGAGTCCATTTCATGCGCATTATCTGCACGGGAAAAACGCATTGAAATTGCATTGAAAACGCGCGTGAAAAACTGAGACACTGAACAAACTCTGACTGAAAACTGATTGCACTCTGATGCAAAATGTGCGTTTTTCACTGACCAAACACTGATCGCCCCCTGATCAGACTCTGACGTGATCTGCAACGCAAGTGTGGAAGGGGCCTTAAAGTTCAGTCTGGAAAATGTGCCCCCTGCTACATGGCTCAATGTAATATGTGATAACCGAAATTATGAATCCTGTGTCCAATAGATTGCAGTTTCTCTGTAACCACCGTGTCCATAATGTATTTCCCAAATTGCAGTTGGAAAAATCAACTGCTGTGGTTATCCAGGGAGAATTTATCCAGGGTCCAGTGTGGATCAAGCCAGCGGTGGTTTACACACAGACACTCAGACACTTTTGTGAATATCTGAGAAGTTGTAGGGAATCACGACACATAGAGGGAGTTAATCCCACCAGACTACATCTAACAGCACCTACACATATTAAAGTCTAGATTCTTGCTGGGGGTCTGATCTTCATGACCCCAAGCTATTGGCAGAATGGTGAACCTTATGTCCCCCTGAGCTGCCTTTACAACCTAGGGCATCAGAGGTCGGCCAACCTCTAAGTCGTTCCTTGTTATATCGACCTCTATGTGAGCTTTAGATGGGCCGTTCCTGGAATAGTGCAGCTAAGGGAGACTTGTGGTCCCAGTGTCCTGATAATCATTGGGGTCCCAGAGGTTGGATGCCCCCAACAAAGAGAAATTGTTCAAATAAATGCCATTAAAGGGGGTGTCCACTTCTGTAGCCAGTGGATAGATGGAGAATAATGAGGTGATTGCAGGGACACAGAGACATGCTGGTCCTGCTATGGGGACACATAGGTCAGAATAGGACTTTATTATACAAAGATAAGAACTTTTTATGGAGATTTACATCAAACTATAATTAAAATATGGACGATAAAAACCTAAAAGATCATCTTCCACCTCTTGCACGGTACTAAAATAAAAATTACTTCATTTCTGCTTAATCCTCAGCCACATTTACAGTAACTCACAGGAGATTGTTCCCATTTCCTAAAATAATTATATTATAAAATATGACATAAAGGACATCTGTCAGCTGACACGTGCAAGGAAACTAAAACACTTTATTTTCATGGTGCAAGGGCCCAAGGAATTAGATATATAGGGTGCTGGGTGAAGGGTCACAAAATAATGGGGAGTGTCCTCACACTGCTGTGCTCTTAGCTCTCTGTATTTAACAGTTCTGCAACCCGTGCTCTGTCCTGTAGCATTTAACCAAAATCCTACTACTGCCTTAAACAAAGAGTAGAGGGGTTTTGTTGCAGTTCAATTAAGAGAGCACAGAGCACAACAGTGTGAGGACACACCCCCAGTGCACTTGGAGAAGCTACAATCCTGGAATATAAATCAATAATTACTGCTGCTGCTACATACATACCTACAACATACTAAAAACATACCAAGACAAATTGGGGGTAATTCATTAAAACTGGCGTGTGGGTGGGAAAAACTGAGAAACTGGTCCAATTGTACTTCTTCCTGGCGCATAATTTACTGAGGAAAAAAAAAACATTACGGGAAGGGAATTATTTTCATCTGTTTTTTTTAAAAAAAACTTTAACAAGGAAAAATATACGTTACCGCTCAAAAGTTTGGGGTCACTAGGAAATGTCCTTATTTTTCAAAGAAAAGCAAATTTCCTTTCAATAAAGCTAACCTTAAATGAATTATAAATTCCCTCTATACATTGTTAATGTGGTAAATGATGATTCTAGCTGCAAACGTCTAGTTTTGAATGCAATATCTACAGATATATCCAATAACCACCGCTCCAGTGGTTTAATGGTACATTGTGTTTGCTAACTGTGTTAAAAGGCTAATAGATGTTTAGAAAACCCTTGTGGAAGTATGCTAGCACAGCCGAAAACAGTTTGGCTGATTAGAGAAGCTATAAAACTGACCTTCCCTTTAGCTGGTTGAGAATCTGGAGCAACACATTTGTTTGTTCGATGAAACTCTCACAATGGCCAGAAGAAAGAACTTTCATGTGGAACTCGACAGTCTATTCCTGTTCTTAGAAATGAAGGCCATTCCAATGCAAAAAATTGGCAAGGGACTGGAGATTTCCTACAACAGTGTGTACTACTACCTTCAAGGAAGAGAAGTGGGAAGCCCCGCTGCACAGCTAAGCCACAAGACAAAGACATTAGAGTCTCTAGTCTGAGAAACCGATGCCTCACAGGTCCTCAACTGGCAGATTCATTAAGTAGCATGCACGACATGTCAGTGTCATCCTCTACAGTGAAGAGGCGACGCCATTTCGCTGGACTTCAGGGCGGAGTGGCAAAGAAAAAGCTATAACTGAGACTGACTAATAAAGGAAAAAGATAAACATAGGCAAAAGAACAGACATTTGACAGAGGAAGATAAGAAAAAAGTATCATGGACAGACAAGTCAAGTTTGAGGTGTTTGGATCACACAGAAGAACAACTGAAAAGATGCTGTAAGATACCTGACGCCATCTGTCACATGGTGGAGGTCATGTGATGGTGGAGGTCATGTGATGGTGGAGGTCATGTGATGGTCTGGGGTAAAGTGGGAGATTTGTACAAGGTCAAAGGGATTTTGAATAAGAAAGGTGATCGCTCCATTATGCAACGCCATGCCATACCCTATGGACAGTGCCTGATTGGAGCCAATTTCATCCTACAACAGGACAATGACCCAAACACCTCCAAATTATGCATCAACCATCTAGGGAAGAGGCAGCAGCTGTAATGGAGGGCCCCACTCACCAGATCTCATCCCCATTGAGCTGTTGACCGGGTGGTACACAAAAAGTGTCCATCAACCCGATCCAACTTGTGGGAGGGGCTTCTGGAAGCACAGGAGGAAATTTCTCCAGATTAAGGCTACATTCACACACATGTATGGGGGACATATATACGGCCGATATACGCCCCCCATACACTTCTATGGGCTCACGACCCTGTACGGGAGTGGTACGGTGCAGCACACATGTGGCACCGTATCGCTCCGTAGCCCATAGAAAGATAGGACATGTCCTATCTTTCTACGTGATACGGCGCCGTTCGCTGTATATGCCTATGGTGAGGGGCGGCGGTGAGCTGCGCTCATCCCGTGCTCCTCTCCGCAGCGCCGATGTATGCCCGCCATACTACATCTCTTAATAAAATTGACACATGTCCACCAAGGAAGGGAAACAATTCTATATTATAGTATAACCATCAATGCTCTATGTGAAGCTCTCTGCTCTCCCTGCTGTGCTCTGCTCTGCATGAAGCTCTCTGCTCTCACAGCTGTGCTCTGCTCTGCATGAAGCTCCCTGCTGTTCCTGAGGAACCTCAGGGAGCTTCATACAGAGCGAGCAATAGCAGGAACATAAGGGGAACTTCATACAGAGAAGGCATAGCAGGAACAATAGGGAGCTTCATACAGAGCGAGAATAGCAGAACATCAGGGAGCTTCATACAGAGCAGAGCATAGCAGGAACAGCAGGGAGCTTCATTGCAGAGCAGAGCATAGCAGGAACATCAGGGAGCTTCACGCAGAGCAGAGCAATCATAGAAGACATCAGGGAACTTCATACAGCGCAGAGCATAGCAGGAACATCAGTGAACTTCATACAGAGAAGAGAATACAGGAACATCAGGGGCTTCATACAGGCAGAGCAAGCAGGAACATCAGGGAGCTTCATACAGAGCAGACATTAGCAGGAAAAGCAGGGGAGCTTCATGTCAGCAGAGCATAGCAGGAAACAGCAGGTAGCTTCATGCAGAGCAGAGCATAGCAGGAACATCAGGGATCTTCACACAGAGCGGCATAGCAGGGAAATCAGGGAAACTTTCATACGAGCAAGAGGCATAGCAGGAAATAGGGAGATTCATGCAGAGCAGGCCATAGAAGCTAACCTTAAATGAATTATAAATTCCCTCTATACATTGTTAATGCGGTAAATGATGATTCTAGCTGCAAACGTCTAATTTTGAATGCAATATCTACAGATATATCCAATAACCCCCGCTCCAGAGGTTTAATGGTACATTGTGTTTGCTAACTGTGTTAAAAGGCTAATGGATGTTTAGAAAAACCTGGTACATGTATGCTAGGACAGCTGAAAACAGTTTGGCTAATTAGAGAAGCTATTAAACTGACCTTCCTTTGGGCTGGTTGAGAATCTGGAGCAACACATTTGTTTGTTCTATGAAACTCTCATAATGGCCAGAATAAATAACATTCAATAAGAAACTAGCTAGTCTATTCTTTTTCTTAGAAATGAAGGCAATTCCAATGCAAAAATTGACAAGAAACTGAAGATTGTGAAGCGCTCTGCTGTCCCTGCTGTACTCTGCTCTGTATGATGCTATCTGCTGTCCCTGCTGTGCTCTGCTCTACGTGATGCTCTCTGCTGTTTCTGCTGTGCTCTGCTCTGTGTGATGCTCTCTGCTGTCCCTGCTGTGCTCTGCTCTGTATGAAGCTCCCTGCTGTTCCTTCTGTGCTCTGCTCATGAGCTCTCTGGTGCCCCTGCTGTGGTCAGCTCAGTATGAAGCTCTCTGTTGTTTCTGCTGGACTCTGCTGTATGTGAATCTCTCTTCTCACAGCTTGTTCTGCTCTGTATGAAGCTCTCTGTTGTGCTCTGATCTGTATATAGCTCTCTACTGACACTGCTATGCTTTGCTCAGTATGAAGCTCTCTGCTGTCCCTGCTGTGCTCTTTATGAAGCTCTCTGCTGTCCCTGCTGTGCACTGCTCTATATAAAGCTCTCTTTACCCTGTGGTGCTCTTTTCTGTGTGAAGCTCTCTTCTGTTCCTGCTGGGCTCTGCTCTGTGTGAAGCTATATACTGTCAATGCTGTGCCCTGCTCCTGTGCTCGGCTATTCCACACATTCACAGTTCTTAAAGTAAAGAAGTCTTGGTAAATGGTTTATGGCAAATACACTTATGGTTTTGTTAGTTTTAATGGGATTAGTTAATGAGACATTATCTTAAAGGGGTTTTTTTTATCTCCTATCCATAAAATATGGAATAAATGTCAGATTGCTGGGGGGTCTGACCTTCATGACCCCAAGCTATTGACAGAATGTTGAACCTCAAGTCCCCCTGAGCTGCCTTTACAACATAGGGTATCAGAGATTGGCTGTCACCGCCGCACCCGCGATCCTCGGTACGGATTGCGTGTACTAATGATGCTGGCTAATCTGGCTCAGCCCTTGCAAGTCGGCACCTCCATTCCTGCCTCACCGAATCTTCAACATTGCTTTCTGTAGGTGAAAGCACTATTTTATGTGCCTAAAGAAACTTAAGCGGTTCCCGTACCAGGCTTCCCAAGCTGTTCCTGCAGTGGTGTGAGATAGTTTACAGCATTCCCAGATGCTCCTGTGTTCCCATCGTTTCCAGACGCTCCTGTGCCTCCAGCATTTCCAGACGCTCCTGTGTCACCAGACGTTTCGGTGTCCTGTGTGTCTCCAGCGTTCCCAGGTGCCTCCAAGCCACCAGCTCTCCTCTGTGAGACAGTTCGTTCCTGTCTACCTGTGTCGTGTGCCAGCTCAAGCTTCCCGGCCGTACACCCCCAGGCTCGGAGTGTGGCCTGCATCATCTCCTGCTCCTTGTTTGTTAGCTTGGCTGCCACTGCAAACCTAGTCGCTACCGTGGAATGACCTCGTGGCACCCTGCCGCAGCAAGACCATCCCACTTTGTGGCTCTGTTGAAGACCAGGTGCCACTTAGACTCCGTTCCCGGGTGTCATCTAGTACCATCATCTCCCACGGTGGTCCAGAGGGTCCACAGACTCTTCCCTAAGAGACTTAGACATTTCGTCCCTAAGCGAACAGTGACATTGGCCAACCTCTAAATTGTCTTGGAAGGTCTTACAAGGAAAGTCCATTCTTCGTTCCATCAATTTCTATGTGAGCTTTAGATGGGCCGTTCCTGGAATAGTGCTGCTTAGGGAGAATTGTGGTCTCAATGTCCTGATAATCATTGGGGGTCTCAGAGATTGGATGCCCCCAAACAAACAGATATTTTTCAACTGAATATATGTCATTAATGGGGGTGTCCACTTTTGTAGCCAGGAGATAGATGGAGAATGACGAGGTGACTGCAATAACACTTTTTATCTGAATTTCCATAAAACTATAATTTAAATATGGCTTAAACCTGAAAGATCATCTTCCACATTATTACATTATTTTTACATTATTAATGGACACTTTTATACAAGTGACTGTATATTTTTAGGTGCACAGTGTGGGGATTTGCTACAGGCAGCTGAAGACATATGGAAATCAGTAATTAGAAACCATGGCTGGGAGAAGTTATAATGAGCAGCAGAGATTTAAGAATAAAGACTTCTGTCAATAACTTGTCTTGATGTTTAGAAACCAGTTACAACTTCAGTTGGTCGAGAACTTCTCTATAGCAAAGACTTTCCATGTTGACTTCCATGTCATGAACTTTTTGGACACGGAGGATCTCTGTATCTCCATTCTTTGCACTTTGGATCAAAGCTATGAATCCATAGGTATGAGATTTCAGAGATACCATAGGATCCAGCAAAATTTAGTCCATTCCATTGAATACCCAGTTGGCCAAGATCTTACTCGAATGTGAAACATTGCTTGAACAATCACCAAGGTCTCTGTTATAATTTAAGAAACTCCCAATATGAATTAGCGGATCCTTTCCATATTTCCCATGTATTACGTGGATACTTATATCCAGTCGTGTGTCTGATCTTCGCATCACAACCCCTAAGCTTCACCTTTGTGACTTCCACCAACAATCAAGAGCCACTTATAATACTGGATTAGTGGAGGATTTGTCACTTGGTATCATCAGCCTTCTTGGGTTTTTAGTCTTCTTCTGGACCAACACTGTAGGATTATAGGTTGAACTTGATGGACCAGTGTCTAACTACTGCATGATCTTCTAAGATACTATGTCCTTATTATGAACGTGTTGGATTACACATAATTATGTAAATGTCAAAGCCTTAATGTGTGGATAATGAATAAGATCTGGAACAGGCGAGCTCATACATAGTCATGTTCTAGTGACGTAGCCATGACCTGGGTTACTTACCTGGGTTATTTTTTATAGATTTGAGGTGGTGGCTATCTCATGTATTACAAAATATTACTTCACTGAGGTTTTTTTAAAATGAGAATGGAATAAAGTTTGGTCTAGTTTGTATCTCTTGTGCACAACTAGTTCTTCTATGATGCTCCAACTTTTCGGTGGGTCCCCATCTGCCATAAAGCGAGATGAAAATCCCACCAATTTTTAACCACAATATGGTATCAAAACAGGTACCTATTTTCCCCAAAGAAGTTTTGAAAATCTCTTAGAGGTGTCCTCGGAAAAAATATGCAAAGTTTTCCAGGATGGGATAAGGAAAACCACGCCTCTCTCCCTTGTAAGGCAGCTCCCTTGACATCAAGCATGACCTTCAGGAAGCCTTATGACATGATACGGGATTAAAACCAATCCAGTATATCTTTTCCAGAAGGAACAGACTACCAATTGTAGACAGCACTGTTTTGACCAGGTTGGATCTCTTCAGCACAGTGTAGGGAACTGGTTTGGCGAGTGAGACAGTGAGAGGCTTGTGGCTAGGGTCTGAACGTAAGATTTCTCCTTAAAGAAACTGACAGATAAGACCACCATGGTTTGGTTTTAATCCCACTCCATGTTATAAGGCTTCCTGAAAGTCATGCTTGATTTCAACGGAGCTGCCTTACAAAGAAGCTAAAAGAGGCGTGGTTTTCCTTATCCCATCCTGGAAAACTTTTTTTCCCAGAATCCCCTAGTGGAGCATCCATGGCTGTAAGACTCCACACGCCTACACGGCGGCCTTACTTGGCAAAGTCTCCACTAGAAGTGTCCTCATCAGACAGCAGCTCTCCAGCACCACCGATTATCATTATTCCAGCAAAAAAGCCAGAGTCAACTTCAATGTATGAAAATAGATTCCCTCAATCTCCTCAATCATGCAAGTCGTATTGTTGGTCCATGAAACCTCTTTGTCATATAAAGACCTAACACGACCCTTGGAGGTCACATTGGACAAAACCCAATGCTATATTATATCAGGAAAATTCGGAAGCACGTGCCGATGTACCTCTGCCTTGGCAAAATACAATATTTGGCAATATTTTTGCTCTGACAAGTCTACAAGGGTCCAGTACATATGGCAGACCTGCAGGAACTCAGTACCTGTGTCTTATCTGCAGGAACTCGATACCTGTGTCACATCTGCAGGAACTCGGTACCTGTGTCACATCTGCAGGAACTCGGTACCTGTGTCACACCTGCAGGAGCTCCGTACCTGTTCACACCTGCTAGAGATCCGTACTGTGTCACCCTGCAGGAGCTCCGTACCTGTGTCACACCTGCAGGCATGCTCCGTACCTGTTTCACACCTGCAGGAGTCCGGACCTGTTTTGACACTGCAGGAGCTCCGCCGACAGTGTCACACCTGCAGAGCTCCGGAAACTGTGTCACACCTGCAGTGACACTCCAGGACCTGTGTCAACCACATGAAGGAGCTCCGGACCTGTGTCACACCTGCAGGAGCTCCGGACGGTGTCACACCTGCAGGAGTCCGTGAACGCAAGTGTCATCACACTGCAGGAGACATAGGGCTTGCAGGAACCATGATGTCACACACTGCAGGAGCTAAGGCGTATGACCTGTGTCATGAACATGAGCAAGGAAAGTCGCTTCGGACGGCGGACGGTCAGACTACCTGCAGGAGCTAAGGAAAAGTGTGGTACACCAAACAACCCAATATGCCGACAAGGTGGCATCAGCTCGGAGCTAAATGTGATCACACCCCTGCAGGAGCCTCACGCTCGCTATACTGTTGTCACACCTTGGCAGGAAATCAGGGAACCGAGCGGATCACAATACGTGTAAGGGAGGGGCCCTATGGCAGTAGCCGGATGGAACTCGGCGGACTGTGTGTCATCTACTTGAGGAACTCGAGCTAACTGTCACTACCGGACAGGGAACATCTAGGTGACCTGTCACTCACCTGCACAGGGAACTTGCCTACAAATTGGAACAGAACTATATCTCTTTTAAAACTCCAGTTCCATAGAGAAAGAAAACATCTTCGTGCATAGATGTATACACCTTCCCCGACAACCTCCGAGGTGACCCTGCAACCGTGGGCAGGCTGCCCAGTAATTTAGCTCGATATCCGCCTCCCCCCCCCGATAAGGTTATTCGGGACCGCCACGAGTTGTTCAGTTCTGTGATGGTATATAACACATGCCCCATATGCAACCGGCGATTAGGGTTGTGTAGAAGAAGGAAAATATTGACCCCCTCTCAGGAGACCACAGATTATTATACTGGATCACACAGAGTGTGTTGTGCCCATATGGCCTCTACCACACGGGGAGCAGGAATATTCACAGAACAGGCTCTGCAGGTCCGGGGTCGGGCTGCCAGGAACAGATCCGCTAATGAGATATTTAAAGGAGCCACAATCTTCATGAACGTACAACACCAATACAGAAATACAGGGGGGCAACATCCCCTAAACCTGACCATAGACCTTATAACCCTGCACCATAGCAGGCTAAGGGAATGTTCACCACCGGAGGATTTTAGAAGTAAACCACTAGCCGATGTATGTATATGTCCCGGGAGAGATGAGTATCAGACCACGGTGTATAGTTATTAGTAGCAGCGACTGTGATATATGGATTTATCCCACCAGGCAGACCCCTCTACATACAGGTAGCCACCTCCTCCCCCCTCCCTCCCAACACAGGCAGAGCCCTCCAAACACAGGTAACCCCCCTCCTCCTTACACAGGCAGACCCCTCTATACACAGAGTCAGACCCCCTCCCCCTTACACAGACAGACCCCCCTCTCCTTACCAGGTAATCCCCACCGTCCTTACACAGGCGAGACCCCCTCCCCTTACACAGCAGGCCCCCAGCCCCCTCCTCCTTTACACAGATAGACCCCCCACCTCCTTACACAGGCAGGACCCCCACCTATTACACAGGCAGACCCCTCCTCCTTACACAGGCAGACCCCCCTCCTTACACAGGCAGACCCCCTCCTCCTTAAACAGACAGACCCCTGCCTCCTTACACGGCAGCCCCCCTCCTCCTTACACAGATAGCCCACCACTCTCCTTACACAGGCGACCCCCTCCTCCTTACACAGCAGAGCCCCCACCCTCCTACACAGCAGACCCCCTCCTCCTTACACAGATAGCCCCCCACCTCCTTACACAGCAGACCCCTCCTCCTTACACAGATAGCCACCACCTCCTTAAACAGCAGCGCCCTTCTACACAGCTAGCCCCCCACCTCCTTACACAGGCAGACCCCCTCCTCTTACACGGATTAGCCCACCACCTCCTTACCAGGCAACCCCCTCACTCCTTACACAGATACCCCACCTCCTTACACAGGCAGACCCCCTCTACCTTACACAGATCCAGCCCCACACTCTACACACGGTCACAGACCCCCTCCTCCTTACACAGATAGCCCCTGCCTCCTTACAGGCAGCGACCGCCTCTCCTTACACAGGTAATCCCACCTACCTTAGCAGGTAGCCCCCCACCTCCTTCCAGGCAGACCCCCTCCTCCTTACACAGATAGCCCACCACCTCCCTTAAACAGATAGCCCCACCCATACACAGGCAGACCCCTCCTCCTTACACAGATAGCCCCCACCTCCTATACCCCACAGGAAGATACACATACAACAGGCACCCCTCCTCCCTTACACAGATAGCCCCCCCACTCCTTACCACAGGCAGACCCCTCCTCTCTACACAGATAGCCCCCACCTCCCTACACAGGCAACCCCCTCCTCCTTACACAGATAGCCCCCCACCTCCTTACACAGGCAGACCCCCTCTCCTTACACAGATAGCCCCCCACCTCCTTACACAGATAGCCCCCCCCTCTTACTACAGCAGACCCCCTACCTCTTACACAGATAGCCCCCCACCTCCACAACTTACACAGCAGGACACCCCCTCCTCCTTACACAGATAGCCCCCCCCCCTCCTCACACGGCAGACCCCCTTCCATCTTACACAGATAGCCCCCCACCTCCTACACAGGCAGACCCCCTCCTCCTTACAGATAAGCCCCCACCTCCTACCAGGCAGACCCCTCTCCTTTACACAGATAGCCCCCCATCTTAAAGGCCCTTACACTGAAGCAGACAGAACCGCCCCTCCTTACCATAAGCCCCCTCCTACAACAGATAGCCCCCCACCTCCTACACAGAGCAGCCCCACTCCCCTTACCAGCAGCCCCCACCTCCTTACACAGTAGCCCCATCTCCTTACACAGCAGAACCCCCATCCTCCTTACACAGATAGCCCCCACTCCTTACAAGGCAGCACTCCTCTCCTTACACAGTAGCCCCCCCTCCTACACAGGCAGACCCATCCATCGTCACAGCTAGCCCCCCCTCCTTACACGCAGCCCCCTCCTTCCATTACACAGGAACAGATCCCCCACTCTTACACATAATACCCACCTCCTTACAGAGCAGACCCCCCCCTACAAGAGACCCCCCACCTCTACCAACGGAGCCCCACCACCTCCTCCACACCCTAACAGGCAGCCCCCCACACATACGTGATAGCAGCGCTATGCTACCTTTTTGTACAGGGGACTGGGCCTCTGTATAATCCATTTTCCTCCAGGTCATGTGATTCCATGACCTCATTGCAGGTCCTTCTACATGGGCTATATAGTAACTGTATATCTATGGAGATACATTTTCTATATGCTCCCGTGCTCCAAGGCCTGGAATAATGGGATTCTTACTTACTGTACACAGGTTTAATTCCGCGTTTTTGTCACAAATCGAAGCAAAAAGATATTAAAGGCAACTGTCACCACATTTTTCCACAAAATACACAAGTGACAGGTTCCCTAAAGACCTGGTAACTAACTACTTTTAGCTAAACTGTTTCCTTCAGATTCCCATATATTCAACTTTATCATTTACCTGAGTATCCAGGGATATCATAGTGAGACAAAGGTGGCCTCTTTAGGCAGAACAGCAGCTCCTCCCCATGCTGTTTAGCATGCGAGAGAATATCATGTGACCAGAGTGAGATCATGTCAGGTCCTTAGTCCTTCTAGCATTACTAAACTGTACACCTGCAAATATCTGAGCACATGAAATCAACAGCCTAAAGAGAGGAGTAAAGTGCATGCAGGTTGCTGTGTTTTATGTGTCAGATTTGTGCATGGTGTACAGTTTACTAATGGTTAGAAGGCTAAAGGACCTGCAATGATGTCACCCTAGTCACATGACGTAGAGCCACGCCCTGGCTTGCCTTAGATCCCACTGAATACCAGGCAAGTTTTATATGGTAGATATGAGGAAACAATTGTCAGGCACCGGGGGTGTGATCACAGTACCACCGGGGACCGATGACGTAAGCGACACCTGGGAGCGCCGAGTGTTAGTGGCACACGGTTTTTCACCAGAGCCAAACACAAAGCAGGTTGGACTTGTTGCGGCCGGTACCATGAGGTCGTCCACAGGCACGACTTTGTCTGTGGTGGTGGCAAGGTGAAATACAGAATCGGGAGACAAAATCATGGTCGAGGACAGGTAAAGCAGAGGTCAGGGCAGAGCAGTGGAGAAGGCGAGGGTCAGTGAAAGAACCAAGTCACAACGGGAAATCAAGACTAAAGACGCCGGTATGAAACAAGCTTTCTCTGAATCACGAGGCACAAAGATCCGGCAGGGGACAAAGGAAGGGAGGAAAATTTAACAGAATAGGCAGCCGGCCAGTGCCAATAAACTGGTGCCGGAAACCGATGCATGCGCGCCCTAGGAGCGGGGATGTGCCGTCTGGACCGCCGGCGCAAGGTGAGACAGACAGCAGGGGTCGCAGGAGCAACCTGTGACACAAAATTTTAGCTTAAAGGTGTCAGATCGTTAATAGTGCTTTCGGAACCTGCGCTTTAAACCGCCAGGTGGTGGTCCACCCCCACATGGCCATCAGCAGGGTGTGCTTTGGGGCAGCTGCATGCCTCACCTGCTACTATAATGGCCCAGATTCCAGGATTGTTGATTCTCCATGTGCATGGGGGGTGTTTCTCTCACACTGTGTGCTCTGAGCTCTCTGCCTTGAATAATTCCAAAGCCCCTACTCACTAATCTGAGTGTTGCCTATAGAATTTTAGGAGTAGTTTCCAAAAGTTTTTACTCACAGAAGAGGATAAAAAAAACTTGGAGCAGCTTAATGTAGAAGCTAAGAGCTCATCCCAAAGCTACAAACCTGGAACATAAATCCATATATCACAGTCCTGCTGCTACTAAACAACATAAACAAAGTTCTGATTACACATCCCTCATGGTTAAAATTGTTAATGATTATTCCTTTTAATATGCGGCTGTGCTCCAGTGTCTCCTTCACTAGGGATTTGGGAGCGATGAAGTGATGGGTGGACACATTTCACCAGCCAGGCGGAGAGGTAGTTGCCTTAAAGGGCACCTACCACCCAAATCTACCTAAAGGTAGATTGGGGTGGTAGGTGCATCAATGGACGTGAGGATAGCCCTTTTAAGGGCTAATCCTCACGTCCCCTCACTTTTTGTGGAACTTTTATTCCACATATATTAATTATTTACTTAGCGGCTACCGGGCGTGGAGTAGCCGCATATGAATTACATGAGGCGGCTACTCCACGCGCCCCGGTACCACTTTACCCCTCTACTCACCACTCTTGGCCGGCAGCTCCGCATAGCCTGCGTGCGCCCTCGTTCCGGTGACCCTGCCGTCTGCGCATGCACGCAGAGAGCAGCGCCAGCCCCTGCGCGGTCACTGCTCCGAACAGGCGCGAGGCTGCTCTTCTGCGCATGCGCAGACGGCAGGGTCGCCGCAGAGGGCGCGAGCTACGCGGAGTCTGCGCGCCGAAGATTGGGGGATGGATGAGGTGAGGACTAAAGTGCGGTACCGGGGCGTGGAGTAGCCGCCTCATGTAATCTCATATGCGGCACTCCCCGCCGGTAGCCGAATCATAAGTAAATTAAATATATGTGGAATAAAAGTTACCAAAAAGTGAGGGGACGTGAGGATTAGCCTCTTAAAAGGGCTATCCTCACGTCCCATTGATGCACCTACCACCCGATCTACCTTTATAGGTAGATTTGTGGTGGTAGGTTTCCTTTAAGGATGTAGGTGAGTTGCAGTGTGCTCCATATTTCATGTATCCAGAGCCTTGCCCTTTTATGTAAGTAATAAATGATTCATTTTAGAACCTTTAATTAGTCTCAGATATAGTTAATTAAGGGGCGGAGCAGGTCACTTCTTTTACTGTAAATCCTCCCAATAGAAGGATCATGATCTGGGCACATGTCATACGTGTGCCAGGCAGAGGGAGGGCAGGATTCTTCTCTGTCCATGCACTGACATCATGCAGACATCATGCCGCTCATCAGTACCCGCCACCAACACATAGTAAAGCTGATTGTGCACTCATGTTCCATTAAGGACACAGTGTTTCTTGGCAGGAATAAGGCACAGATACCGAGGCACTGCCCACTGTGCATATATTGTGTCTGGCACTGACTAATGTGTAAGTAATGGGTCACTGTGCACTTATAGGGGCGGCTGGTCCTGATTGATAGTACAGCATGCTAAAGGTCATGTAGTTATATTCTTGAACATAGGGGGCAGTATTATAGTAGTTATATTCCTATACATAGGGGGAAGTATTATAGTAGTTATATTCTTGTACATAGGGGGCAGTGTTATAGTAGTTATATTCTTGTACATAGGAGCAGTTTATAGTAGTTTTTCTGTACATAGGGGGGAGTATTATAGTAGTTATATTCTTAGTACATATGGGTGCCGTGCAGTATTATAGTAGTTATATTTCTGACAAGGCGATTGTAGTTATTATGGGGGCAGTATTATAGTAGTTATATATCTTGTACATCGGTTGTAGTATATAGATAGGTTTATATTCCCTACATAGGGGAAGTATTATAGTGGTATAATTCTTGTACATAGGGGGCCGTATTTATAGTAGTTATATTCCTGTACATTGGAGGACATTATTATAGTAGTTATATTCTTGTACATAGGGGGGCCGTATTATATAGTAAGTTATATTCCTTGCTACAATAGGGGGCAGTATTATAGTAGTTTATTCTTGTACATAGGGGACATTAGTATAGCTAGTTATATTCTTGTACATAGGGGGCAGTATGATAGTAGTATATTCCTGTACATAGGGGCAGTATTATAGTAGTTATAGTCTTGTACATAGGGGTAGTATTTATAGTAGTTATATTCTTGTACATAGGGGCAGTATATAGTAGTTATATTCTGTACATAGGGGGCAGCATTATAGTAGTATATTCTTGTACATAGGGGCAGTATTATAGTAGTATATATTTTGTACATAGGGGCAGTATTATAGTAGGATAGTAACTATTACTTGTACATAGGGGAGTATTATAGTAGTTATTTCTTGTACATAGGGAGGAGTATGTAGTATTATTTCTTGTACTAGGTGGCAGTATTATAGTAGTTATATTCTTGTACATAGGGAGATATTATAGTAGTTATATTCTTTACATAGGGGGCAGTATATATTGAGTTTATTCTTGTACATAGGGGGCAGTATTATAGTAGTTAGATTCTTGTACAGGGGCAGTTTATATGTAGTTTTAGTTTTGTATTCTAGTACATAGGGGGCAGTATTATAGTAGTTATATTCTTGTACATCATGGGGCAGTTGTATATGTCAGTTATATTTGTACATAGGGGGCTAGTATTATAGTAGTTATATATTGTACATAGCGGGGGCTATTATAGTAGTTATATTCTTGTACATAGGGGGAGTATTATCGTAGTGTTATTCTTGTACATAGGGGCAGTATTATAGTAGTTATATTCTTGTAACATGAGGGGCAGTATTATAGTAGTTATATTCTTGTACATAGAGGGCAGTATTATAGTAGTTATATTCTTAGTACATAGGGGGCGTATATAGTAGTTATATTCTTACAAGGCAGTGCATTATAGTAGTTATATTTTGAGCATTGAGATCAGCAGCACTAGTAGTATATTCTTGTACATAGGACAGTATTAGTAGTATATTCTGTACATATGGGGCGTATTATAGTAGTTTTCTTGTACATAGGACGATTCATAGTAGTTATGATAGGGGGCGGTATTATAGTAGTTATATTCTTGTACATAGGGACAGTATTTTAGTGAGAGAAAACGAGAAACATTAGTTCCTAAAACGTGTGTGAAGAAACGGAGCTGGGTTCAGTGTTATGTAATGAAATGTAGAGAAATGAACACAGGTAGAATGAGTTCTTGTATTACGACGGATTATCTCCAAAGTGACCTACAGATCCAAATATCCACAGAAACCACATTAACCTGTGAATGACCAGAAGTTAAACATTTGCAGCCTTACCTTTATACCTGCACTGTCATGTAGGATTTTCCATGTGAATTGACCCCCATAAAAGTCCAACATGCAATGTAAAGCGGCATAGTAATGTGATGTTGAAAAAATTATAAAGTAGTCACGTCCTTTTTTGTATATTTTTTGGTGTAAAAGTGTAAAATCTCATCTTACAGAACACACCAGGTCTATATCTCTGCTCATAGAACCGTAGCCCTTATGTAGTCTGAAAGATGAGATTCTTATCTTTAATATGACACCAGCAGCACGTTTCTATGTGCTATAGAACAGATGATAGAGGCGTCTGATGTGACCCTCCCCCTGCAGCCTCTAAACCTGTCTCATCTCAGCTAAAATCTGACTCTTCTCTGCTCATTGTCACATGACTTTGGAGGAGGTTATTTTATAGGTAAAGAGGCGAGATTTCTCATAAAAGACAGAATTATAAATTATATTATTTCATCCCCTACTTCAGGGGGGATAGTAGTTTAGTGACATAAAATCTGGTGACAAGATATTGCTAAATTTGAAGTTTGCATTTGGTGCTACAAATTAGGAGAATAATGACATTCCCCCTGCAGCCTCTAAACTTGACTCATCTCTGGCAAAATATGACTCTTCTGTGCTCATTGTCAGATGACTTTGGAGGAGAACTGTTATGGGTAAATGGGTGAGATTTGACCTAAAAGAGGGAATTCTAGAAAGGAAATTTCCTGCTTGACTCGAGGGGACTGGTAGTTTGATGGGGTAAAATCTGGTGACAATTTTCCCTAACTTTTTTCGAAAATTTCCTGCTAAAAAATTTTTTTGTTTTTTTGTGGCTGTTCCTCCGTACCCGCTGGGTAAGTGTAAGGCAAACATGAGACGGGAACAAGGTGGTAAACACGAGGCGATGCCTATCACACATTTGGCATGGAAGGAGAAGTTCTGTACACAGATCCTGGTGCCACCTTCCTGCAACAAGAGGGTGACAAGCCCAAACCTGCCGCACTCACCCCCGTCTATACAGGGCGTACACATACAGGCAGCCATGTGAGTGGTTTGGTTGTTAAGATTGTAGCTAGGTGGCATCTACAATGGGTTCATGTTGTAATGTATCATATATTTTCTGCATTGTTCCCATGATTGATACAATTTTTTCAGACTATTTATAAAGTTTCTAATCATATATTGTTCTTATAACTCCCAACATCCTGAAGAAAGAAAGAGGGACAAAAGTTTCGGAGCACATAGACAGTAAATTTTCTTGCCCTTATCCAGTGTCCGCCGCAGTATAATACCCTGTGGTGGTCTCCGCACCATATAAACCTCCCATATGTCCTCCATTGAGTATGTCCACATTTGTAGAGTGAGACCCTGCGTTATCTGTGCCAGTTTCATTGTATCAACAATCTACTGCAGAAGCAAGAAACATAAAATTATTACTACTTCCATCCTCTGTATATTGGCACAGTACTACTACTCCTATCCTGTATATATGGGCACAGCACAGTACTACTACTCCTATCCTGTATACATAGGCACAGCACAGTACTACTACTCCTATCCTGTATATATGGGCACAGACACAGTACTATACTCCCTATCCTGTATATATGGGCACAGCACAGCTACTACTACATCTATCCTGTTAATATGGCACAGACACGTACTACTACTCCTCTGTACATGTGGAACAGCACAGTACTACACTCCTATCCTGTATAATGGACACAGCACAGTACTACTACTCCTATCCTGTATATATGGGCACAGCACAGTACTGCTATCCTATCCTGATATTATGCGGCAAGCACAGTACTGACTACTCCTATCCTGTATACTAGGCACAGCACGTACTACTACTCCTATCCTGTATACATAGGCACAGACAGTACTACTACTCCTATCCTGTATACATAGCACAGCACATAATACTACTCCTATCCTGTATACAGGGCACAGCACAGTACTACTACCTATCATGTATACATAGGGCACAGCACAGTACTGCTACTCCTAATCCTGTTATATATGGGACACAGCACGTACTCACTACTCCTACTGTATATATGGGCACAGCACAGTACTACTACTCTTATCCGTATATATAGACACAGAACAATACTACTACTCTATACTGATATATGAGGCACAGCACAGTACTACTACTCCTATCTTTATATAGGGCACAGCACAGTACTACTACTCTTATCCTGTATACATAGGCACAGCACAGTACTACTACTCCTATCCTGTATATATGGGCACAGCACACGTACTACTACTCTATCCTGTACTATATAGACACAGCAACAGACTACTACTCCTATCCTGTATATATGGGCACAGCACAGTACTACTACTCCTATCCTGGATATGGGCACAGCACAGTGCTACTATCCTTCCGTATTATTGGCAACGACAGTACTACACTCTATCCGGTATACTGGCACAGCACAGTACTACTACTCCTATCCTGTAGATATGGACATAGAACAGTATACTACTCCTATCCTTGTATATATGGACACAGCACAGTACTACTACCTATCCTGTATACATAGGCACAGCACAGTACTACTACTCTATCCTTTATATAGAGCACAGCACAGTACACTACTCCTATCCTGTATATATGGACAGCAGAGTACTACTACTCCTATCCTGTATATGTGGGCACAGCACAGTACTACTACTCTTATCCTGGATATATGACACGAACAGTACTACTACTCCTATCCTGTATGTATGGCACAGCACAGTACTACTACTCCTATCCTGTATATATGGGCACAGTACTCTACTCTATCCGTATGTATGGGCACAGCACAGTTACTGTACTCCTATCCTGTACATAGGCACAGAACAGTACTATACTCCTATCCTGTTATATGGGCACAGCACAGTACTGCTACTCCTATACCTGTATATATGGGCACAGCACAGTACTACTACTCCTATACTGTATAATGGGCACAGCAACAGTACTACTACTCTTATCCTTATATATAGACACAGAACATACTACTACTCCTATCCTGTATATATGGCACAGCACAGTACTATACTCCTATCCGGTATATAGGACACAGACAAGTACTACTACTCATCCTTTAATATAGGAGCACAGCACAGATACTACTATCTATCCTGTAATAGGCACAGCACAGTACTACATCCTATCCTGTATATATAGGCACAGCACGTACATACTCTCATCTGTATATATAGAACAGCACAGACATACTACTATCCTATCCCATATATATGGGCCACAGCACAGTAACTACTACTCCTATCCTGTATATGGGCACAGAACAGTACTACACTCCTATCTGTATATAGGCAAGCACAGTACTACTACTCCTATCCTGTATATATGGGCAAGCACATATACTCTCCATCCTTAGATATGGACAAGAACAGTACTATTACTCCAATCCTTTATATAGGAGCACAGCACAGTACTATTACTCCTATCCTGTATATATGGGCACAGCACAGTACTACAACTCCTATTCTGTATACATATGCACAGCACAGTACTATTACCCCTATCCTGTATATATGGCCACAGCACAGTACTACTACTCTATCCTGTATATATAGACATAAACAGTAATACTACACTATCCTAGTATATGGGCACAGCACAGTACTACTACCTTATCCTGTTATTATAGACACGAACAGTACTACTACTCCTATCCTGTATGTATGGACACAGCACAGTTACTACCTACTCCTATCCTTTATATAGGAGCACAGCACAGTACTACTACTCCTATCCTGTAAATTGCACAGCACAGTACTACTACTCTATCCTGTATATATGGGCACAGCACAGTACTACTACTCACTATCCAGTATACATATGCACAGCACAGTACTACTACTCCTATCCTGTATACATATGCACAGCACAGTACTACTACTCCTATCCTGTATATATGGGCACAGCACAGTACTACTACTCCTATTCTGCATATATGGGCACAGCACAGTACTACTACTCCTATCTTGTGATACATTTGATGTCTTCTTAGTGAAAGTATCCAGATAATCCTGAAGGTAAACATATTTTCCCAGCGCTCTGGTCCCAGGAGAACAGATTTACATTCTTATTTAATCTGCGAACAATGAAGATATTAATCATCATGTGACGGCGTCCAGGCGGGTCAGAGATCGTTCCATCGGATGGCGCAGAATAGTCACTGTGACCCCTCACAAGAGGGGAAATAGGACCGTATAGAAGACTATTGTCTATGCTCCATGTGGATGCTGTAAAGCAAATCTGCAAATGCTGTAAACAGCAACTCTTTCAAGATGGCCGCCTCCATAATCACAGATTGAGTATAAAATAAAAAATCTTTAGTAAAAATGGAGATTTTATCGCCCTAATGCGCCAGAATAGTGGGGCAAAAAGTTGCTAAATTTGACACTTTTTTGTTTTAAGCCGGGCCTAATAGAAGAGGGCGTGGCCTCCAAAATATTTACAAATTAATTAGGGTATGTAACTCTAATCTCTTAATTGTGTATCACCATCAATCTGTAGCTGGTCTCATACAGAATTCGATAACTTCCTCACAGCTCACCCCCTGCTGGTTCAGTGCTTGCACATACAACTCACTACCTATTGTCTTCCCATATCCCGTGCTGTAATCTCCCAGAATTCCTTGCAGCACCGAGCATAGGTATTAATCCCTCTGATATGTCAAATTACAACAAGACCCATAACACATAAGAGATCAAAATTCCTGAAATATTTGAGAATCCCCCCCCCCCGTCACGCCGCAAACACTGCAACATGGAGGGACGGAAGCAACACTTCCTGCTGACAATCCTCATATATACATAAGTATCATGTGATATGCAGGGGGATGGAGAACAAGATGAAGGGGAACGTGGGGTGCGCGGGGGGGTGGGGGTTATAGTAATCCATGGTATTATATAGGCACAGTCCATGTTATATCACAAGTCTCTCAGGCTATGCCAGGCAGTGACATATTGGGGGGGATTTACTAGTTCTGGCGCAAGCACGACTGTCGGCATCAGAGATCAGTCTCCGGAAAGCACAGCCCGATGTATTAAAGTGGCGCACGGCTGTAAGTAAATAATGGGTAGATGGTAATAATCAGTCGTGCGCCATAAAAATAGAGACATCAATGAGATGTGCGCCAAAATCTTACATGGACTGCGCCTTAATTTTGCTCTCTAACCATTTTTTTCCTGGTCTATTGTGCGCCAAAAATTGCGCCTAAAAATGTTGACAAAATACACATAAATGTGATGGATAATGTGGAAAAGTTAGGCCGACTTGCACACAAAAAAAAACGGAGGAGTCGGGATAGTCGGATACATCTGTTCTTTCTGGCACAAACTCATTATAAACGATCCGCAACAATTCTGTGCCAAAAAAAAACGTAAAATCCCGGCATTTTTTTTGGCGCAGATATGATAATACATGGAAATTAAGCCCGGGAGGAGATCTGAGAGTCTCCTGAAGGGTTCCTCACTGCTGAGTATTTGGAGCAGTGTAGCAGGAGGTGGACCTCATCCTCGGTGGTCTCCTGGTCCTGGCACTGTTGGCACAGTCGGATCTCCCTGGGCACGTACATCTGTCTGTGCCGCCCGGACTCCATGGCTCAGTCTGTAGCGGCTCAGGATCTGACGGTCTCTGGGGTCTGGTAGTTTCTCCAGATCCAGGCCCGGTCTGTAGTCTCTCTGTAGACCCCGGTAGACGGTCAGCTTCTGGGATGCCTCTATGGTGGTCCTCCAGGCACTCCTGGACCTCCTGGACCTCCTGGACCTTGTTTATCAGCTCCAAGATCTATCTATCTAGCTCCTATCTATCTATGTATCTATTTATCTATATGCAGTCTATATAGCATATTTTTGGACCATAAGATAAACTTTTTAGCAAGAAAAAATCTTGCTAAAAAGTGCCTGCGTCTTATAGACCGCAGGTCAGGCAGATACAGCACTGCCAGACCCTCCTGACCGCTGTAAGGTGATGTCCTGACACGGCGCTTCATCCGACCTCCCAGAGAGGAGAGCCTCTGCTCTCTCCTCTGCCTACAGGACCTGCCATGATGTCAGAATCATGTGATTGATCACATGCTTCTAACATCACCACAGGTCCTGCTACTGCTGGAAAGGGTGTTCCTTATGTGTGTATAGCAGTGCAGAGTAGTTCCCTGTGTGTGTCTTCATGTGTATAGCAGTGCTGTGTGCGTATTCATGTGTATACTAGCTCCCAGTCAGTGTGTGTGTATTTGTGTATGTTGTAGTGCCCATTGTGTATAGCAGTGATTAGTGTATGCAGCAGTGGTAAGTGTGTTCCTATTTCTGTTTGTATGTGTATAGCTGATCTGTGTGTGACAATGAATGGATGTAACAGATCTGTGTGTGCTGTGCGACCAACACGGATATTTTAATTGGTGTAATATACATTTTTCCTTTTTGGAAGCCTAAATCTGGGGTGCTTCCTATAGTAAGAAGTGTCTTATAGTCCAAAAAATCTCATATCTATCAATCTATATAAGAGCGAGGGAGGCAGCGGAGGAGCGAGCGAGCGAGCGAGCGAGCCAGAGCGAGCGAGTGCAGAGCGAGCGAGAGCAGAGCGAGTCGAGCGCATAGCGAGCGAGCGAAGAGGAGCGAGTAGGCCTAGGCGAGAGACAGAGAGGCGGAACGAGCAGGAGAGCAGAGCTGAGCGAAGAGCGCATAGCGAGGCGGAGCGAGCAGCGTATAGCGAGCGAGCGCATGAGGGCAGAGCGAGTCCGAGCGAGAGCGGCGAGGAAGCCGACGAGCGAGCAGGAGGAGCGAGCGAGCGTAGAGCCGAGCGAGCGAGCAGAGCGAGCGAGAGCGAGCAGCGGAGCGGTCAGAGCGCGCTGAGCGAGCGAGGCGGAGGTGAGGGGAGAGCAGAGCGAGCGAGCGAGCGAGCGCCGAGGGAGCGCAGAGTGAGCATGTCGAGCGCGCGAGCAGGAGCGCAGAGCGAGCGACTGCAGGCGAGCAGACGAGCGGAGGCGAGCGAGCGAGCGAGCGAAGCGAGCGAGGAGCGGAGCGCAGGAGCGAAGCGAGCAGCGCAGAAGCGACGTGCGAGGAGTGCGCAGAGCGGAGGAGCGAGCGCGAGCGAGCGTGCAGCAGCGCGAGGAGCGAGGCAGGACGAATCGAGCGAGCCAGGCAGAGAGCAGCGAGCGCAGAGCGAGCGAGAGAGCGAGCGCAATAGCAGAGCGACAGGCAGAGAGAGCGAGCCAGCGCAGAGCGAGTAGAGCGAGCGAGCGAGCAGCGGGAGAGCAGCGAGTGCGAGCGAGACCAGCGCAGGAGCGAGCGACGAGGAGCGAGCGAGCGCGAAGAGGATCGATCGACTCAGAGCGAGCATGAGCAGCTCATAGATTCGATCTTATTGTGAGATCTTATATCTATCTCAATTATCGATTCTATCTATATCTATCTCATACTATCTATCATTATCTACCTGTTTCCCCGAAAATAAGACAGTGTCTTATATTAATTTTTGCTCTATAAGAGGCACTAGGTCTTTTTTCAGGGGATCTTATTTCCATGAACAAGAATTTACGTTTAAAAAATGTTTAAAAATCCACTTCTAAAACACCTTATAACTTTCCAAACTCTGAACTATTGGAATATTTGGCCCCAGTCTCTCATGTTTATAATAGCACTTTTCTTCAATGACCACTTCATGTCCAGGTAGCTGCTGGTAGCGCATTTGTCCTGCAACAGTCAGTGATTTTTATTCCGCAATTCTTCACCCATGTCACACCTATTGCAGATCTAAAAAATCTATTAATACTAATGTACAGCTTGGGATGAGTGTAGCAATGTAGGTCTTATATTCAGGGGAGGCCTTATTATTCTAGATTCAACAAATTGTACTAGGTCTTTTTCAGGGGAAACAGGGTATCGATGTATCCATGCCATCTACTCTATCCATCTATCTCTATCTATCTATCACTATATATATCATATCTATTCCCTATCTATCTATCTATCTCATATCTATCTCATACCTATCTATTTATATATCTATCTGTCAATCAAACAGAAAAACAGCAGCACAGTCTTCAATTCTATCCTAATGCTCTCACCAGAGAAGAGTCCATCAAGTAACTAAATAACATAAAGGCAGCGCTGCCATATATACTAAAAAATAAAGTGGTACTTAATTTCACTAAATAACTTTCCACTATAGACCAGCTGTTATTAAAGGGCACCTACCACCACAAATCTACCTATAAAGGTATATCGGGTGGTAGGTGGATCAATGGGACGTGAGGATAGCGCTTTTAAGGGCTAATCCTCGCGTCCCCGCACTTCTTTAGTAACTTTTATTTTACTTTCATGGTGATTTTATTATGCGGCTACTGGGGGGTGGAGTAGCCGCATCTGAGGTTACACGAGGCGGCTACTCCACGCCCCGGTAGCCTCTTTTCTCCTCCTACTCACCATCTTCGGCAGTCCCGCGCCTGTGCAGCCCCGGCTTCAGAGCAGTGACCGCGCAGGCGCGAGCCTGCTGTTCTGCGCATGCGCAGGCGGCAGGATCGTCGGACGAGGGCGCGCAGCGATCCGTCGCCATGGTAGCTTCGGGTCTCACGGTAGTATGGCAGTATATGATAGGATCGATCAGACAACCTAGGGTTAAAGTATCCTAGGGAATCTGAAAAATAGTAAAAATAAAAAAAAAGTAAAAAAAAAATTATAATAGAAAAACCTAAAAATTCAAATCACCCCCCTTTCCCTAGAACTGATATAAATATAAATAAACAGTAAAAATCATAAACAAATTAGGTATCGCCGCGTCCGAAAATGCCTGATCTATCAAAATATAATAACGTTTTTTCACTGCGTTTAACACCCGTAACGGAAATCTCGTCCGAAGTCAAACTGGCAATTTTTTGCCATTAAAAAAAAAATTAAATTCTATAAAAAGTAATCAAAGGTCGTACAGTCCTAAAAATAATATCATTGAAAACATCATCAAAAGTGCACAAAGATGGACACCACCCTCAACTCCATACAATGAAGTATGAAAAAGTTTATAAGCACAAGAAACAGCAAAATAAAAAAAAATTTTGTACATGAGGTTTAATTTTTGTAAATGTATGAAAACATTATAAACCTATACAATTTGGTATCCCTGTAATCGTACCGACCCAAAGAATAAATTAAATGCGTCATTTGTGGCGTGAAGTGAAAGCCGTAATATCCAAGGCCACGAATACGACACAAATGCGTTTTTCACCATTTTCATCATGCATTTGGAATTTTTTTCCCGCTTCCCAGTACATGGCAATGGAATATTCAATGCGATCACTATGAATTTGTTACACAAAAAACAAGCCGTCACAAAAACTTTTTTACTGTGTAAATAAAAAAGTTATAGATTTTTGAAGGTGGGGAGTGAAAAATGGAAATGAAAAAACGGGAAAGGGCCCGGTCCTTAACCGGTTAAAAGGGCTCTCCTCACGTCCCATTGATCCACCTACCACCCGATCTACCTTTATAGGTAGATTTGTGGTGGTAGGTTCCCTTTAAGCTTGATAAAAGCTGATGTACAACTGGTGGAATAAAGTACTGCTTTATTTTTGACTATATGGCAGTGCTGTCGTTATGTTATTTTGTTATATATGTATCTCATGATGAATTCTAGTTAAACCCCTGAATTCTTCACGTTCTCATGGACGCTGCTGCTATTCCCTACGTATTATTTGCATATGAATCCTGTAAATGATGCGTCTGTGGCAGTGGCATGTAGCGACATGGAGGATTGTTGTACTTGTTTTCCCTCAGTTACATCATTGGTTGCCCATTACTTTAGCCTTTAAATATTATACAACATGTGACTCCTGGGCTACAATTTTGGAACCATTGTGCAACTTTAACATTATTGTGTGAAGGAAATATTCACATTTAGAATTAGTGACATATTTTATTCTACCTTGTACTGGATCTCCTTCCTATATAGACTGTCGCTGTCACATGGCGCCGTATACCTTTATACGTGCGCAGAACCCATGTGACTGCACGCAGCGCCATCTGGTGACAGAAGATGTCAGAGCAGCTTTATTAATGCCCTAAAGTTTGAAATGAATCTAAATGAGGATGATATAAGTCTCTAGAAAAATAGGGGACACGCATGGGGGAAGCATGACCCGCGGGTAGGAGCACGATCCACATGGTGGGATCGAGCCAGCTTGTCCGGCTGGGCGAAGCTCGTGGGTGGGTCGACACAACAATACAGGTTGTTGACATGGGCACATGAGTATGTAGATGACTCCCCCCGGATGTTAAACAGTTAAGTAGTCCCGGATCCTGTATCTTTTGTTGCAACTGTCGGATCCTCACAAAATGCTGGCGCGTGAAATAAGGGGTCAGATGGAGCTCCGCCACCATGAGATGAGCCTGATGCGACTCCCCCCCCGTCCCAAGCTAATGTCGCCGGGCGGTGGAAATGACTTTTGGCGAGCATCCGGTTAGATTTTCTCTGAGCGTCTATGCTAGCATTTGTGGCCGTCTCGTGAGAAAAGGCAAAAGTCGTTGTCACTCTTTAGACAGTCCCCAGTTTTTTCTCAAGATCTTGAACATCTATCAGTCCACTGATTGTTTGTACCGTCGTATCACTCCCCTCAGTTTGGAAATCCGTGACACGTGTCCTTGGTCTGCACGTACATTCGACGATCACGTTCGTCGGCCCGAAGAAAACCCCCTGGAATGACTTGCGGGGATAAAGCCTCTATTCTTAAAGCGCGCGAAGTCGATTCATTGCACTCGCTGCGTGAAATCCACCTCGTGGCTACATTCCGTTTTCACCGGGAAAAATATTTATTTTGTATAATATTATAATAATAATTCTTATCATCAATGGGTGGGATAGAGCTAGAAACAGCTCAATGGTGAGAACAGCTAGGACACATCAGTGTGGGATGAACAGCTTAGGACTCAATGATCTATAAGGATCTTCAGGAGTAGAACAGCTTAGGACACACTGCAATGGTGAGATACAGCTAGGATACATCAGCTGTGTGAAACGTTATACACTTTCGAGCAATCATGCTTTTCAATGGTTGGAGATACAGCTTAGGATAATCAGTGAACACTCAATCCAATGGTGAGATATCAGTTCTTGGATTCAAGCATAGTGTTGGATTTGGTACGCCTTAGGACATCATCATGGGGGAACAGTGGACACCTCTACTGAGACCTGGCAATATGTCGGAGAACTCAACTCATGGTGAGTACAACTTAGGACACTCAAGGGTGAGATAGCTAAGATCATTCAAGGGGGGGGGGTGAGTATACAGCTTAGGATCATGCATACTTAGACTAATGGTTGAGATACACTTAGGATACATCAATGGTGAGATACTACAGCTTAGGGATACATCAATGGTGAGATCCAGCTTAGGACACCTCAATGTGTGAGATACGCGCTTAGGAACATCCAGTTGGTGGATATCAGCTTAGGATCAATCAATGTGTAGATTACAGCGTAGGACATTCATGGGAGATACACTTTAGATACCCATGTGAGATACTCTTAGGACACTCTCATGGTGAGTCAATTAGGTACAGCTAGGATACATCAATGGTGAGGTTAGATACAGCTGGAGTCTACCTAATGGGTGAGATACAATCGTTAGGATACTAAATGGTGGGATAACAGTCTTAGGATACATCAGGGGTATACTTAGGCCAATGGGAGATCAGTTATGACACATCAATGGTGAGATACAGCTTAGGACACCTCAATGTGAATACAGCTTAGGATACATCAATGGTGAGATAAAGCTTAGGAACATAGGGGTGGGGAACAAGCTGTGTAGGACACTCAATGGTGAGATACAGCTTAGGATCTCAATGGTGAGATCAGCTTGGATACATCAATGTGTGAGATACAGCTTCGACCCCGTGGAGTACACTATAGACACCAATGGTGAGATACAGCTTAGGACACTCAATGGTGAATACGCTTAGTACTACTCAATGGTGAATACAGCTTCTAGGGGACACACCAATGGTGGTGAGATACAGCTTAGGACCCTCATATGGTGAGATACAGCTTAGGATACATCAATGGTGAGATACAGCTTAGGAACCAACAATGGTGAGATACAGCTTAGGACACACACAGTGGTGATAATTACATCTTAGACACGGATTAATGGTGAGATACAGCTTGTGATTCACTCAATGGTGAGATACAGCTTAGGACACATCAGTGGTGGGATACAGCTCTGGCCACCCCCTCAATTTTGTGATTAGCCATCATTAGGACACATCAATGGTGAGATACAGCTTAGGACATCAATGGTGAGAATATACAGCTGGGAGACCGTTCAATGGGTGAGAATACACTTGGACACATCAATGGTGATGGACTACACTTAGGATACATCAATGGTGAGATATAGCAAGTGATACATCACATCATTGAGATAAGCTAGGAAAACATCAATGGTGAGATACGCTTAGAAACCTCAATGGTGAGATACGACGCTTAGGATACATCAATGGTGAGATTCAGCTTAGGACACATCAGGTGAGGATACAGCTTAGGACACTTAATGGTGAATACAGCTTGAGGAACATAATGGTGAGATACAGCTTAGGATACATCAATGGTGAGATACAGCTTAGGACACATCATGGGGATACAGCTTAGGACACTCATGGGATGATACGCTTAGGACTAAATAATGGTGAGATACAGCTTAGGACACCTCAATGGTGAGATACAGACTTAGGATACACAATGGTGAGATACAGTTGAATACAGTCACTGGTGGATACAGCTTAGATACCTCCAATGGTGAGATACAGCTTAGGACCATCAAGGTGCGATACAGCTAGGAACACTCAATGGTGATATAATGCTAGGAACATCAATGGTGAGATACACTGGACACCTCAATGGTGAGATACAGCTTAGGAACATATGGTGGATCATCTAGAATACAGATGGTGATATACCAGCTTAGGACACATCAATGGTGGGGAATACAGCTTAGGACACCTCAATGGTGAGATACAGCTTAGGAACCATCAATGGTGAGATACGCTTAGGACACCTCATGGTGGTGAGATCAGCGTAGGACACCTATGGTGAGATACAGCTGGATATTCATCATGGTGAAGATACATCTTAGGACAACTGCAAGGTGAGATACAGCTTAGGACACCTCAATGGTGAGATACGCTTAGGACACATCAAATGGTAATACAGCTTAGGACACATCGTGGTGGGACTACACTTAGGATACCATCATGGGATGATACAGCTTAGGACACTCAATGGTGAGATACAGCTTAGGTATACATCATGGTGAGATACAGCTTAGGACACTGCTCATAGTGGTTGAGATACATCTTAGGACACATCAATGGTGAGATACAGCTTTAGGGACACATCAATGGAGATACCTTAGGAACCATGGTGAGATCAGCTTCAGGACACATCAGGTGAGATACAGCTTAGGACGACTGTCAATGGTGCGTACAGCTGTAGGATACATCAATGGTGAGATACAGCGTAGGACACATCAATGGTGAGATAGCACTTAGGACACCTCAATGGTGAGTATAACAGCTTATAGGACACCTCAATGGTGAGATACAGCTTAGGACACCTCAATGTGTGAGATACTAGGTCTAGACACTATCCTCGGTGGGAAACAAGTTTAGACGATACCTCATGTGATGATACAGCTTAGGACACATCAGTGGTGGGATACAGCTTAGGACACCTCAATGGGAGATACAAGCTTAGACATCAGTGGTGATATACAGCTAGGACACCTCATGGTGAGATAGCCAGCTGTGTGAGACAGCTTAGGTCACGTGGTGGATACAGCTTAGGATACATCAATGGTGAGATACAGCTGTAGAGACACTCATGGTGTAGATTACCGCTTAGGACACCTCAATGTGAGATAAGCGTTAGACCATCAAGGGGTACACTTAGACCATCATGGTGAGATACACGTTAGGACAACCATCATGGTGAGATCAGTCTTAGGATACATCAATGGTGATACAGCTTGGACACCTCAATGTGAGATACAGCTTAGGACACTCAATGGGAGATACAGCTTAGGACCATAAATGGTGAGATACAGCTTAGGACCATCATGGTGATGACTGGTAGAACATCAAGGAATACATCTAGTAAACAATGGGAATACGCTTAGGAATCAATGGTTGCTTACAGTCTTAGGACACACCTATGGTGAGATACAGCTTAGGACACATCAATGGTGAGATACCGCTTAGGACACATCAATGGGAGATACAGCTTAGGACATCAATGTGCTACGCTTCAGGAAATCGTGGGTGATGATACAGCTTGGACACTCATGGTTGAGATACCAGCTTGAGGATACACAAGTGTGAGATACAGCTTTATGATACATCAATGGTGAGACCAGCTATGATACATCAATGGTGAGATACAGCTTAGACATCAATGGTGAGATACAGCTTAGACATCATGGTGGATACAGCTTAGGAACTCAATGGTGAGTAACAGCTTAGGATACATCAATGGTGAGATACAGCTTAGTATACATCAATGTGAATACGTAGGAACATATCAGCTTGGCTAGGGTGAGATACAGCTGTAGGACACTCACTGGTGAATACAGCTTAGGACACATCAATGGTGAGATGACAGCTTAGGACACATCAGTGGTGGGATCATCTTAGGATACATCAATTGGCTGAGATACGCTTAGGACACATCATGGTGATAACAGCTTAGGATACATCAATGGTGAGATACAGTTAGGACACCTTAGCGCAACATCCGGAGATACAGCTTAGACATCAATGGGAGATCCATATAGGATCATCAGGTGAGAACGCTTAGGAACATCATGGTGATAGACGCCACACATCAATGGTGAGATACCAGCTTAAGGGACGATCCAATGGTGAGATACAGCTTAGGATACATCAATGGTGAGATACAGCTTACATAGGAATACTGTAGGACACTCAATGTGCTTAGATACAGCTTAGGACACTATCATGGTGAGCTACAGCTTAGATCACATCATGGTGAGATACAGCTTAGGACCATCAGTAAGGTGATACAGCTTGAGGACACCATGAGATCTGCTACCCCCTTAGGATACATCAACCTGGATGAGATACAGCTTAGGATACAATCAGATGGTGGATACAGCTAGGAACATAATGGTGAGATACAGCTAGGATACATAAATGGTGAGATACAGCTTAGGACACATCATGGTGGGAAAAAATACATTCCATGGACACCTCAATGTTGACACAAGATTGATGGATACATTTTAGGAAACACAGTGTTGGATCAGTGTAGACTCCTCAGTGGTGGGATGACTGTAGGACGTCTCGTGGTGCTTAGTTTTGCGCCCATTTAAATAATCGGCGAACCGGCAGGGGCGGCCAACACAGCACCCATGCCGGCTCGCACTGATTTATTGTAAAGTAACCGCTATAAACTTACACACTCACTACCAGCATATTCTCATATTCCCATCCCACCTTCATAATATTATGTTTCCCTTATTCTCATCCATCTGATTCTGGTTCCGGCCCCAGCCCTTTAAAGGTACCTACATTTTATCCCACCACTCTCTCCTCTATATAAGACATTAATTATACCTCCCTCATTTTATCTTTAGCCAGTTGACCACACTGGACCCTTTTCCTTACATCTGGACCACATCACCTAAGGGAGAACAATAGGGTAGGGATCCATTTGTTATCATAAACTTTATGGAATATTCATTTATTATTCATTTGAATGATTGATCTTATGGAATATTCTTTACGTGATTATTTTTGACTTGATGATTTTATCCTCCACGTATTTAATTACTACTACGTAAAATAGGACTTCCAATACTTATGCCTATTGATACTTTTTCCAATACTTTATTGCCTTTTACATTTGGTTGTGTCTATCCCACTTCTATCTACAGCAGTCCTTGGGTTACATACAAGATAGGGTCTATAGTTTGTTCTAAGTTGAATTTGTATGTAAGTCGAACTGTATATTTTATCATTAGTAGCTCCAGCAGAACTTTTTGATCTCTGTGACAATTGTATTCAAAAAATGTTGGTGTCATAAAATCAATATAAACACTTAAGCTTCATTACAACACCTGTGATAACTGTTATAGCATCATTGTAGCCTAGGACTAAAGTACAATAAATTACCATATCCACAGTCCGTTTGTAACTAGGGGTCGTCTGTAAGTCGAGTGTTCTTAAGTAGGGGACCAACCTGTATATTTTCTGACACCCTATCACATTTGTTTTTTATATACTAAACATTTTAACCTTACACTATGTACTTGATTTTATCACATATGTCTACAGTTATTATTAACTAAAGTGTAATCTTTACATCCCCTTCTACCTGCTATGTCTCATTTACTTTTTTTTATATAGGTTTTTTATATATGTGTTATTATCTAGCAAACATTTGTTTATTTGTGTTATAGAAATTGTGTTTTACGGACCTGATGAAGGAGCATTCCGCTATCCGAACCGGTGTCCACTGTGATCTTGAATTAAATATGAACTTGAGCAGCGCGGTTCCAGCCTGTGTTTTTTCCCTTCTCTAAACCCTACGACATCATCCCCACACTAGCAGTACTGGATGTCAGGTTTACTGCAGCAGCTCTATTACCCAGATACGATTACCATCACTGTTGTAATTTATGCTAGGCATATACTGCCAATTCCTGTTTTCCATTGTATGACGAATTCTGTCCTTCCTAGACAAATTGCTACATATCTTCGCTGTGTTTCATCCTTTGTCTCTATATATTTCACGTCTCAGTGTGGGATCAGTCTTAGACTCCTCAGTCATTGGATACATTCAAGCAAACATCAGTGGTTGGATACGTGTAGGACATCTCAGGGGTGGGATACAGTCTAGGACACATCAATGGTGGGATACAGTCTAGACTCCTCAGTCTTGGATACATTTTAGGAAACATCATGGTTGGATACAGTGTAGGACGTCTCAGGGGTGGGATACAGTCTTGACCCTCAGTCATTGGTATCATTCTAGCAACATCAGTGGTTGGATACAGTGTAGGACTCTCAGGGGTGGATACAGTCTTAACTCCTCAGTCATTGGATACATTTTAGGAAACTCAGTGGTTGGATACAGTGTAGGACGTCCGGGGGTGGAAATACAGTCTAGACACCTCAGTAGTGTGATACAGTCTAGATACCTCAGTGGTTGGACACTTATTTTGTGATATGTGTATACTTCATGTAACTCCGTAGATAAGTACAGGATATCATTTCACCATTTGAAGAGTGCTTCAAAGTTTGAAATGAATCTAAATGAGGATGATATAAGTCTCTAGAAAAATGTAAGCACTCTTCAAATTGGTGAAATGTATATCCTGTACTTATCTACAGGAGTTAAGCGCTCTTCAAATTGGTGAAATGTATATCCTGTACTTATCTACAGAAGTTACATGATAGTATACACATATCACAAAATAAGTGTCCAACTACTGAGGTGTCCTAGACTGTATCCAACTACTGATGTTTCCTAGAATGTATCCAATGACTGAGCAGTCTAAGACTGTATCCCACCGCTGAGACGTCCTACACTGTATCCAACTACTGAGGTGTCCTACACTGTATCCAACCACTGATGTTTCCTAGAATGTATCCAATGACTGAGGAGTCTAAGACTGTATCCCACCGCTGAGGAGTCCTACACTGTATCCAACTACTGAGGTGTCCTAGACTGTATCCAACTACTGAGGTGTCCTAGACGGTATCCCACCCCTGAGACATCCTACACTAATGTTTCCTAGACTGTATCCAATCACTGAGGCGTCATAAACTGTATCCCAACATTGGTATTTCCTAGACTGTATCCAATTACTGAGGTGTACTAGCCTGTATCCAACCACTCTTGCATCCAACCATTGAGGTGTCCTAGACTGTATCCAACCACTGTTGTTTCCTAGACTGTATCCCACCACCGAGGAGTCCAAGACTGTATCCAATCAATCTTGTGTCAAACCATTGAGGTGTCCTATACTGTATCTCAACATTGATGTATCCTATACTGTATCTCAACATTGATGTATCCTAAGCTGTATCCCACCATTGATGTATCCTAAGCTGTATCCCACCATTGATGTATCCTAAGCTGTATCTCACCATTTATGTATCCTAAGCTGTATCTCACCACTGATGTGTCCTAAGCTGTATCTCACCATGATGTATCCTAAGCTGTATCTCACCATTGAGGTGTCCTAAGCTGTATCTCACCATTGAGGTGTCCTAAGCTGTATCTCACCATTGATGTATCCTAAGCTGTATCTCACCATTGATGTGTCCTAAGCTGTATCTCACCACTGATGTGTCCTAAGCTGTATCTCACCATTGATGTTTTCTAAGCTATATCTCACCATTGATGTATCCTAAGCTGTATCTCACCATTGATGTATGTGTCCCACAGCGGATAATTATAGACACAAGTTACATATTATCAAACACGCCAGGGCAGGTACCCGCCACACGCTGACAGGCTCCCACACACACACACGCCCGCCCGGGTAAAACGTGCCCACTGCAGCCACAATCACTGACTAATAGGTTAGGGGGTGTGAGGGACGGCGGGTTGGGGGGGGGATGTGGGGGGGGAATGGTTGGGCACTACGGGTAACGTGGGCAAACAAAAGACACAGACGTGAGACAGTCTGGCGCTGGCATTGCCAGACAAACGAGAGCCGGACAATACGGACAACGAGGCTGCCAGACCATTTATGTGGGCGACAGCCATGCAGGGCACAGATGGTATCATAGATGGCACGAACGTTGGTAGGTGAAGCTCCTGACTCAAGAATAAGATGTATGGGAGGGCAGTGATGGGGGCGGCCGAGCAAGCGGGAGCTGCCAAGTATAGAGGGTAGTGGTATAAGGGGGTTTGTCTGGAGTATAGTGGGTAGGTAGACAGGAAAGTAAGAAAAGCCAGGGAGTAGTAGACTGCAGGGATGATTGTTGGCGGTGTGTTTGGCAGGGAAGAAGAAAAACGGGTTATAGGAGTGGTTGGTTAAGGTACTTGTTATGGGGGATGAAAGCAGGGGTAATGTTTAGGGCTAGGTAGGTGTGATACAGAGAGGAGAAAATTGTGGGCATGGATAGGTTTAGGTGAGAACTGTTAGGTAGGTAGTAGATAAGTAACATAAGCAGGTAGGGTTAAGAGTAATGGACCGTAGTTAGGTTAGTGGATTAGTAGCATCAGCAGTGGTTAGGTTTAGGTTAATGTAGCGTAGGCTTGGTAGGTAGTAGGTCGGTGGTGGTAGTGGATTCATAGCATCAGCAGGTAGGTGTAGATGAGGTCTAATTGTGCGTAGCTGGTAGGTAGGTAGTGGATGAGTAGCATCAGCAGGGTAGGTTAAGGTGATGTCGTGTTGTTAGCTTGGTAGGTAGGTAAGGTAGATGGGATTAGGTAGAATCAGCAGGTAGGTTAAGTAATGTAGGTGTATTGGTAAGGTAGGTAGGTTGTGGATTAGTACATCAGCAGGTAGAGTGTAGGTAACTGTACGCGTTAGCTTGGTAGGTAGGTAGTGGATTGAGTATGCCCAGCAGGTAGGTTACGGTGATGTAGTGTAGTGGTAGGTAGGTAGGTAGTGGTTAGTAGCATCAGAGGTAGGTTTAAGTAATGTAGGTAGCTTGGAGGTAGGTATTTGGGGTTAGTGCATCAGTAGTAGGTTTAGGAAAGTTTTAGTTGGTGGAAGAAGTGGGTTAGTAGACCAGGGAGGTATGATGGATGAAAGTATTAGCATCAGTGAGTGTATGTACGGTAAGTAGGACGTGTGATTAATGAGACTGTTACATGTTGGCATGAGAGGTCAGTGCAAGGACATTGAAAAACAAACACCAGTAATAGGGAGCGGTAGGGTGGGTTTTATTTTGTGCCCGAGAGGCAGAAAAACAAATGATGGTTGGGTGAGCACGCGAGGCGAGCGACGGTCAGAGCGCCCAACCTTACCTCCCCGGAACAACACAGCACAAGATCTCCACCGGGACTGGAGCGCCAACATGTGACAGCAAGCAGAGAGGACTATTAGATACATGTGAATTCAGGACCGAGCGACTGTTAGATACAATGTGAATAGGCAGAGCGCACTTGTTAGATACAATGCTGACATCAGGCAGAGAGACTGTTCGATACAATGTGACATCACGGCAGAGAGACTGTTAGATACAACTTGTGAGGGCAGCAGAGCAGCAAGACGAGACGAGACAGACCGGGAGGGAAGGAGCCGGAGCGAAACAGACAGGATGGTTAGAGAGGATGGAGCGATGTCCAATGTTGGGGGAGGGGAGAGGAGAGCGCAGTAGCAAGAAGAGGGCGGAGTGTGGTAAGAAAAGAAAGAACAATGGTGACATCAGGCAGATGAGACTGTTGATACAAGGTGAATCAGGCAGAGAGAATGGTATATACAATGTGAGAGCAAGCAGAGAGGCTGTAGATACAATGTGACATCAGGCGAGAAAGAGCCTTGTAGTACATGTTGAGAGCAAGCAGAGAGACTGTTAGATAAAATGTTTGGGGGGGGGGGACATCAGGAGGGAGACTGTTAGATTTACAATGTGACATAAGGCAGAGAGACGTTAGATACAGTGACATCAGGCAGAGAGACTGTTAGACAGAGGAGGATGTTAGATACAATGGACATCAGCAGAGAGGGAGATGTTAGATAGACTACAATGTGAAATCAGCAGAGAAAATGTTGATACCAATGTGGACATCAGGCAGAGAGACTGTAGATAAACCCAAATTTTGTTGGGGGGGGACATCAGGACAGAGCGAATGTTGAACATGTGACATTTCAGGCAGAGAGACTGTTAGATACATGTGACACAGGCAGAGAGAATTGTTAGATACAATGTGATGTGACAGCAAGCAGATGAGACTGTTTAGATACAATGTGACAGCAAGCAGAGAGACTGTTCCCGCCGTAGATACCTGTGACCATCAGGCAGAGACAGACGAGACTGTTCGATGCAATTAACAAGCAGCCAGAGGGAATGTTAGATACAAGTGACATCAGGCAGAGAGACTGTTAGATACAATGTGACATCAAGCAGAGAGACTGTTAGATACAATGTGACATCAGGCAGAGAGACTGTTAGATACAATGTGAGAGCAAGCAGAGAGGCTGTTAGATACAATGTGACATCAGGCAGAGAGACTGTTAGATACAATGTGACATCAGGCAGAGAGACTGTTAGATACAATGTGAATCAGGCAGAGAGAGATGGTGATACAATGTGAGAGCAAGCAGAGAGGCTGTTAGATAACAATGTGACATCAGGCAGAGAGACAGAGAGACTGTTAGATACAATGTGACATCAGGCAGAGAGACTGTTAGATACAATGTGAGAGCAAGCAGGAGAGTAGATACAATGTGACATCAGGAAGAGAAGTAGATATTACAATGTGACATCAAGCAGCGAGACTTGTTAAGATACAATGTGACATCAGGCAGAGAGCTGTTCGATACAATTGAGAGCAAGCAGAGAGACTGTTAGATACAAGTGCACAGGCCAGAGGAGGCGGAATGTTAGATACCAGTTTTGACATCAGGCAGAGAGGAATGTTAGATGCTAATGGAATCAGGCAGAGGGAGACGTAGATACAACAATGTGACATCAGGCGAGCGGCTGTTAGTACAATGTGGACATCAGGCAGAAGAGGCTGTTAGATACAATGTGACATCAGGCCAGAGAGAATGTTAGAGACAATGTAGAGCCAGCAGAGAGACTGTTAGAGACAATGTGACATCAGCGGAGAGATGTTAGATACCAGTGACATCAGTGCAGAGAGGCTGTTAGATACAGTGTGACATCAGGGAAGAGAGCTGTTAGATACCAAGTGAAATCAGGCAGAGAGACTGTAGTACCATGTGACATCAGGCAGAGAGACTGTTAGATACAATGTGAATAGGCAGGAGGAGGTGTTAGCAAAGTGACATCAGGCAGAGAGACTGTTAGATAACAAGGTGAGAGCAGCAGAGAGACTGTAGATACAATGTGAGAGCAGGCAACGAGACTGTAGATACAATGTGACATCAGGCAGAAGAGACTGTAGATGTAAGTGACATCAGGCAGAGAGACTGTTAGATACAATGGAGAGCAAGCAGAGAGGACTGTTAGATACAATGTGACATTCAGTGCAGAGAGACTGTTAGATACATGGGACATTCAGGCAGAGAAGACTGTTATATCAATGTGAGAGCAAGACAGCAGAGGCTGTTAGATACAATGTGACATCAGGCAGAGAGACTGTTTAGATACAATGGAGAGCAAGCGAGAGACTGTTAGATACCATGTGACCTAGGCAGGGAGACTGTTAAGCTACAATGGACATCCAGGCAGGGAGGACTGGTAAGATACAATGTGACAAAAGACATCAGGCAGAGAGACAGAGCGGATGTTAGATACAATGTGAGAGCAAGCAGAGAGACTGTTAGATTACAAGTGACTCAGGCAGGGAGATGACTGTTAGATACAAGTGACATTCAGGCAGAGAGACTGTTAGATACCATGTGAGAGCAAGCAGAGAGGACCTGTTAGATTAACAATGTGAATCAGGCAGAAAGAAAGGACTGGCTCGATGTTGTAATGTGACATCAGGAAAGAGAGACTGTAGATGTTAATGTGACATCAGGCAGAGAGAATGTCGATGCAATTTAACAGCAGGCAGGAGAGAGACGTAGGGTAACAATGTGCAAATCAGGCAGAAAGAGGGGACGGTTAGATACAATGTGACATAAAGCCAGGAGAGACTGTTAGATACAATGTGACATCAGGCAGAGAGCCTGTAGATACAATTGTGAGAGCAAGCAGAGAGGCTGTTAGATACAATGTGACATCAGGCCAGAGAGAGAGGAGACTGTTAGATACAATGTGACACAAGCAGAGAGACTGTTAGACTTCCAATGTGACCATCAGGCAGAGAGACTGTAGATACAATGTGAGAGACAAGCAGAGAGGCTTTGTTAGATACAATGTGACATCAGGCAGAGAGGACTGTTGATTACAATGTGAATCAGGCAGAGAGAAAACTGTTAGATACCAATGTGAAGGCAAAGCAGAGAGACGTTAGTACAATGTGACATCAGGCAGAGAGGCCAGTTTTAGATACAATGTGACCATCAAGCAGAGAGACTGTTAGATTACAATGTGACATCAGGGCAGAGAGAGGACTGTCGATACAATGTGATGAGAGCAAGCAGAGAGACTGTTAGATACAATGTGAATAGGCAGAGAGGCTGGTTAGATACAGGTGGACATAGCAGAGAGAGAGAGCGTAGATGCAAGGTGACATAGGCAGGAGAGACTGTTAGATACAAGTGACATCAGGCCAGAGAGGCTGTTTTAGATACAATGTGACATCAGGCAGAGAGGCTGTTAGATACAATGGTGTTGAATAAGGCAGAGAGATGTGATCACAATGTGAGCGCAAGCAGAGAGACTGTAGATCCAATGGACTCAGGACCAGAGAGAATGTTTAGAGAGACTGTTAGATACAATGTGACATCAGGCAGAGAGGCTGTTAGATACAGGTGACATCAGGCAGAGAGACTGTTAGATACAATGTGACAATCAGGCCAGAGAGAGACTGTTAGATACAATGGACATCAGGCAGAGAGACTGTGAATACAAGTGACATCAGGCAGAGAGGCTGTTAGATACAATGTGGACATCAGGCAAGAGAAGACTGTTAGATACCAAGTGAGAGCAAGCCGAGAGACGTAGATACAATGGGAGAGCAGGGAACAGAGGACTTTAGACACAATGTGACATCAGGCGAGAGACTGTTATGATGTAATTGACATCAGGCAGAGAGACTGTTCGATGCAATTTAAGCAGGCAGAGAGACTGTTAGATACAAGGTGACATCAAGCAGAGAGAATGTTAGAGACAATTGTGACAGCGAGCAGAAGAGAGAGACTGTGAGATTACTATGTGACAGGCAAGCAGAAGAGATCGTTAGATCAAGGGGCAGAGATTAACCCGGTCCGTCGCGATCCAGCGGCGCGTTCTCGAGCTGGATTCGGGGTCTGGCCGGGAGTCACAAGGGTAGTTCCTCCGCCGTCCACCAGGTGGCGCTGCTGCGCTGAAAAGCATCTGAACCGCTGGAGTCACCGGCTAGGCTGAGTGAATGGTAAGCGCGTCCCAAGCGACACTCTTTTTTAAATGCGGCGTATTGTCAGAATCCGTCGGGTTTGTTTTCGCTCGGCCACGCCCCCCGAATTTCCGTCGCGTGCATGCCGGCTCCGATGCTGCCACAATCCGATCGCGTGCGCCAAAATCCCGGTGGAATTCAGGGGAAGATCGGCCGCAAATCGGAAATCTTCGGAGACCACGTCGGGGGAAAACGCGAATCGGGCCCTTAGTAAATGCCCCCCATTGTGAGTGCAAGCAGAGAGACTAAGATACAATGTGACATCAAGCATAGACTGTTAGATACAATGTGACATCAGGCAGAGAGAGAGACTGTTAGATGTAATGTGACATCAGGCAGAGAGCCTGTTAGATGTAATGTGACAGCAAGCAGAGAGACTGTTAGATGTAATGTGACAGCAAGCAGAGAGACTTTAGATGTAATGTGACCGCAAGCAGAGAGACGGTGAGATACATGTGAATCACGCAGAGAGACTGTGAGATACAGGTGACATCAGGCAGAGAGACTGTGTAAGTACAATGTGACATCAGGCAGAGAGACTGTAGATTACAATGTGACATCAGGCAGAGAGGGGGGCGGCTGTAGATACAAGTGACATCAGGACAGAGAGACTGTTAGATTACAATGTGAGAGCAAGCAGAGAGACTGTTAGGAAAGTTGGACATCAGGCAGGAGAGACTGGTAGATACAATTGTGACATCAGGCAGAAGGCTGTAGATAACGTGTGACATCAGGCAGCGAGACTGTTAGATACAATGTGACAATCAGGCCAGAGAGAATGTAGAACAATGATGAATCAGACAGAGAGACTGTTAGATACAATGTATGACATTCAGGAGAGAGGCTGTAGATACAATGTGACATCAGGCAGGAGAACGGTTAGATACAATGTTGAGAGAAGCAAGGAGACTGTTAGATACAATGTGAGAAGCAGGCAACGAGACTGTTAGATACAATGTGACATCAGGCAGAGAGAGCGACTGTTAGATGTAATGTGACCTCAGGCAGGCAGAGAGATCTGTTCGATGCAATTTTAAACAGAAGGCAGAGAGACTGTTAGATACATGTGACATTCAAGCAGAGAGACGTTAGATACAAGTGACAGCAAGCAGAGAGACTGTTAGCTACAATGGGGCAGATTTACTTACCCGGTCCGTTCGCGATCCAGCGGCGCGTTCTCTGCGCTGGATTCGGGTCTGGAAGGTATTCATACAAAAGTAGTCCTCGCCGTCCACCAGGTGGCGATGCTGCGCGGAAAGCATCTGAAACGCGCTGGAGTTCACCGGCTCAGGCTGAAGTGAAGGTAAGCGAGTACCAAGCGACCACATTTCTTTTGTTAAAGCGGGTATTTTCAGAAATCCGTCGGGGGTTTCGCCGGCACGCCCCCCGATTTCCGTCACGTGCATGCGGCTCCGATGCGACACAACCCGATCGCGTGCGCCAAAATCCCGGGGCAATTCCGGGGAAAATCGGCGCAAATCGGAAATATTCGGATAACACGGTGGGAAACGCGATCGGGCCCTTAGAAAATGCCCCCATGTGCGTGCAAGAAGAGAGCTAAGAACAAGGTGAATCAAGCATAGACTTTTAGATACACTGGACATCAGGCAGGAGAGAACTGTTCGTGTAATGTGGACATCAGGCAGGAGCCTGTTAGATGTAATAAGTGACAGCAAAGCAGAGAGACTGTTAGATGAATGGGACAGCAAGCAGAGAGACTGTGAGAAGACAGTGTGACATCAAGCAGAGAGAATGTGAGATACAATGTGAATCAGCAGAGAGACTGTAGATACAATGTGGACATCAGGCAGAGAGAGACTGGTAGAACAATGTGACATCAGGCCAGAGAGATTGTAGACAATGGACATCAGGCAGATAAGACTGTTAGATACAATGTGACATCCAGGCAGGAGAGACTGTAGATACAATGTGGCATCAGGCAGAGAGACTGTTAGATGTAATGTGGACAATCAGGCAGAGGACTGTTAGAACAATTGTGGACATTCAGGCAGAGAGACTGTAGAACAATGTAATAACATACAGGACGTGTGGATACAATGTTGGGCCTCATATCAAAAGTTTATCTAAAACCACAGCCGGTCCTAGTTGCTTATGACAAACAAATCACAGCTCGCTTTTCGATTATAAAAGTGAGCTCTGATGGAGACAGGAAGTAATTGGAACAGTTTTTGTCTCAGACAACTGATAAATCTCCCCCAATGGCACAAACATCCAGAGAGAAGTTACGTCCATGTGACATTCACACAGATCGTGTAAGTATAGATCGATGGACACAATTGTAACAAGACAGACGTGTACATAAATATGAAACTACAGAAAGATGTTTAGGCTTCCATGTAACATTACAGATGGAAAGGATACAATGTAACATTCACAGACTGACAGACAATGCTACAAGGTTCAGATCTCTACCTCCCAGGTACAGACTGTTACATACTATTGTACAATGTGTTCCTATTATAATTATGATAACTGTTTGGTATTTGAGTGGGAGATTATTTGCTGCCCATGATCACTGAGTCACTTCTAGGTTCGGGCTGACTCATTTCCTAATATAGCTGTATGATGATCCTGTTCCTGTAACAAAGTACAACAAAATAAAAGTTTTAGTATATTCACCACAGCCCATTAGAGGGAGCTAATGCAGACGGTCATGCAATGAATTCAATAAAAACAGTGTACAGCAATCTCCAGAGCTCCCTAGTGGCGCTACAGAAATCTATAATTTTATCACAGAACTTGAATGTGTAGCTCTGTACAGGAAAATGACAGATTGATTATGTTTTTATTTTTCATTCAATATATTATATATATATGGAAAAACAGTCTTATAGAAGCTATAATAGGGGGGCAGGATTATAGTAGTTATATCCTGTACATAGGGGGGCAGGTATTATAGTAGTTATTCCTGTACATAGGGGGCAGTATTATAGTAGTTATATTCTTGTACATAGGAGGCAGTATTATGTAGTTATATTCATTGTACATAGGTGGCAGTATTATAGTAGTTTAACTCTTGTTACATTAGGAGGGCAGTATTTATGTAGTTATATTCTGGTACATAGGGGCAGTATTATAGTAGGTATATTCTTGTACATAGGGGGCAGTATTATAGTAGTTATAATTCTTGTACATAGGGGCAGTATATAGTAGTTATATTCTGTATATAGGGGGCAGTATTATAGTAGTTATATTCTTTACATAGGGGGCAGTATTATAGTAGTTATATTCTTGTACATAGGGGGCTAGTATTATAGTAGTTATATTCTTGTACATAGGGGGGCAGTATATAGTGTTATATATCTGGTACATAGGGGGCAGTATATAGTAGTTATATTCTTGTACATAGGGGGCAGTATTATAGTAGTTTATATTCTTGTAATATAGGGGGCAGTATTATAGAAGTTAATTCTTGTACATAGGGGGGCAGTATTTCTAGTAGTATATTCCATACATGAGGGCAGTATCTAGTGTGCATCTTGTACATAGGGGGCAGTATAATAGTAGTTCTATTCTTGTACATAGGGGGCAGTATTTATAGTAGTGATATTCTTGTACATAGGGAGCAGTATTATAGTAGTTATATTTGTACATACGGGGGCAGAGTTATTATAGCAGTTATATTCCTGTACATAGGGGGCAGTATAAGTGTTATATTCTGTACATAGGTGTGCAGTAGTATAGATGTTTATAGTCTTGTAAATAGGGGCAGTATATAGCAGGTATATTCTTGTACATAGGGGGGGCAGTATTATAGTAGTATTATAGTAGTTATTTTATTCGTGTCATAGGGGGCAGTATATAGTAGTTATTATTCTGTAATAGGGGTGCGAGTATTATAGTAGTTATATTTCCTGTAACATAGGGGCGTAGTATAGTAGTTATATTATTGTACATAGGTTGCAGGTATTATAGTAGTTATAGGCTTGCACATAGGGGCCGTATTATAGCATTAGATTCTTGTAATAGGGGGCACAGTATTAGTATTATAGAGTTAATTTCTTGTACATAGGGGGCAGAAGTATTATAGTAGTTATATTCTGTACATAGGGGGGACAGTATTTAGGCAGTTATATTCTTGTACATAGGGGGCAGTAGTATTATTAGTAGTTATATTCTTGTATAGGGGCAGTGTATTATAGTAGGATATGCTTGACATAGGCGGCAGTATGTATAGTAGTTATATCCTGTACATAGGGGGGCAGTATTTGTAGTTATATTCATGTACTAGGGGGCAGTATTACAGTTAGGTTAGATTCTTGTAACATAGGGGGCAGTTTGTATTTATAGCAGTTATATTCTTATGATAGGGGGAGTATTATAGTAGTTAATTTTGTGCATAGGGGCAGATTATAGTAGTTCTATTTCTTTGTAATAGGGGTGGTAGTAGTTAGTATAGTAGTTATATTATTGTACATTAGGGGGGCAGTCTTATAGTAGTTATTCTTGACATAGGGGCAGTATTAGGAGTTATATTCCGTACATAGGGGGCAGTATTATAGTAGTTATATTCCCTGTACATAGGGGCAGTATAAGTAGTTATATCTTGTACATAGGGGGCAGTATTATAGTAGTTATATTCCTTATACATAGGGGGACAGTATTATAGTAGTTATATTCTTGAATAGGGGGCAGTATTATAGTAGTTATATTTTTGTACATAGGGGGCAGTGTTATAGTAGTTATATTCTTGTACATAGGGGGCAGTATTACCAGTCCAGTTAGTATTGTGCAGTCTATGTTAGTGGCGGCACTATATATTTTGATCAAGGTAACTGTATGGTTTGCCTATTGTGTGACAATATTATTTATGGAGCTTATGATTCATGACTGTAGAAGGGATACTAGTATATCCATTATGGGAACCAATATTTTTAAACCCCTTTGCCATTCGGTTCTGCCTTACCATGAGGCCGCCCATCACAAGTCACATGACCACCTACCTAGAGCTGCTAGGACACCAGTAATTGCTGGAGTTGTAAGGTGAATAATGTATTAAGGACAATAGTTCAGCCTCAGAGTAGTGAACGGACAAGCAGAACCAGACCGCCGGGTCCTGGGGTGAAAGGCACTTGAATAATCTTCTTGCTGCGGACACAATGGGGCAGATTTATCAAGCTGTCTAAAAGTCAGAATATTCTTAGCTGCCCATGGCAAACCAATACAGCTCAAGCTTGCTTTCATGTTACCAGTGCTCATGATATTTGTAAGGTTTAGCTGTGATTGGCCAGGGCAACTAAAACATCTGGGGAGTACATTACTAAGGGCCCGATTCGCGGTTTTCCTGACGTGTACCCGAATAAGATTACGATTTGCGCCGATTTTCCCTGAATTGCCCAAGGTTTTTCGGTGCACGCGACGGAAATCGGGGGAGTAGGGAGTGGCTGAACGAAAACCCGACGGATTCGGAGGAGGAAGAAGAAGAACGAAGAAGTAGAAACAGACCGCATTTTTTTTAAAAAAAAAAGTGTCGCTGGACTCGCGCTTCCAGCACAGGAATAGGATCGTGAACTCCGGCGGACCTCGGCGGACTCAGCGCAAACAGGACACATGGTGGACGCAAGAGGAACTGCCTAGTGAATCGCCGGAAGACCCGAATCCATCACAGAGAACGCGCTGCTGGATCGTGAATGGACCGGGTAAGTAAATCTGCCCCTCTGACTTTTAGACAGCTTGATAAATCTGCCCCAATATCTGCTCACTTAGAGCTCCTGGTATATGACAGAAAGCTGCAGATAAACATTAGATTTTTATGCACAATGCCAGGCGGCTGCCGGATTTGGGTAAAGCCGTTGCCTATAAACATGGTATGCAGATGAGGCTAAAGTATGGTCGGGGCTCATTTACTCTGTTTGACCCTTTGATAGGGAACAACCTTCCGGGTCTCATGATCACGTGATCGGAAGACTAGTGAGAAAGATTTATACGGAGCGAAAGATCATGAACCTATTGAACATCTGAAGATCTGACCTTGAGGACTGCGCCAATGTTAGCGAGAGAGAAGAGTGATCAGACCTTGGTGTATGTTCTTGGTAGCAGGAGGACTGTGAAATTAGGATTTAGATTTCAATAATTTAGCTTCTCCAAGTGCACTGGGGATGTGTCCTTACACTGCTGTGCTCTGTGCTCTCCGCTGCCAGTTATCGGTATTATTCCTGGAAAGATGTGTTATCTTACCTTTGTGTATGTTGTTCGTAGAAGCAGGACTGTAACATATGGATTTATATTCTAGGACTGTGATTGGGTTGCCAGAATGGATGGATAGTAAAATCTTTCCTGTATAGTGGCAGTATTATAGCCGTTATATTCTTGACATAGGGGGCATTATTTAGTATTATATTCTTGTACATAGGGCAGTATTATAGTAGTTATTTTCTCTGTCTAGGGGGCAGTCAGTAGTATAGTAGTTATATTCCTGTACACAGGGGGACAGTATTATAGTAGTTATATTCCTGTACATAGGAGGCAGTCTTATAGTAGTTATATTCCGGTACATAGGGGGCGGCAGTATTATAGTATTTATATTCCTGTACATAGGGGGCAGTATGTATAGTAGTGATATTCCTGTACAAGGGGGCCAGATATTATAGTAGTTATATTCCGTAATAGGGGGCCAGTGGCAGTGATAGTAGTTATATTCGTGTACATAGGGGCAGTATATAGTAGTTTATTATTCTCTGTACATAGGGGGACAGTATTATAGTAGTTAATTCTTGCACATAGGGGGGCAATATATAGTAGTAATATTCGTGCCATCGGGGGCAGTATTATTAGGAGTATATCTTGTAATAGGTGGGAAGTTAGTATTATAGAGTAATTCTTTCAAGGGGGAGTAGTATTCATAGAGTTATAGTCTTGTACATAGGGGGGCAGTATTATAGAGTTATATTCTTGTAACATAGGGGCAGTATTACAGTAGTTATATTCGGACACAGGGGGCGGGCGGCAGTATTATAGTAGTTATATTCTTGGATATAGGGGCAGTATATTAATAGTACGTTATATCTCTTGTACATAGGGGGGAGGCAGTATTAAGTAGGTATATTCTGTACATAGGGGGGCACAGTATTTACAGTAGTGTGTTATATTCTTTGTACATTAGAGGGCGTATATAGTAGTTAGATTTGTGTAATAGGGGGCAGTTTTCTAGTAGTAATTGCTTGTTAATAGGAGGTGTCAGTATATAGTAGTGATATTCTTTGTACTAGGGGGGCAGGGCTTCTAGTAGTTATATTCTGACATAGGGGGCAGCATTACAGAGTTATATTCTTGTTACAGGGTGGCAGGTATTATAAGTAGTTATATTCGTGTATATAGGGGCCAGTGTAAATAGTAGTTATATTTATGCTACATAGGGGGCAGTATTATAGTAGTTTATTCCTGTACATTAGGGGGCAGTATTATAGTAGTTATATTCCTGTTCATAGGGGGGGCAGTATTACCTAGTAGTTATAGGGTTACTGTGCATACATAGAGGGCAGTATTAAGTAGTTATATTTCTGGGACCATCGGGGTGCGTATTACCAGTCACATGTAGTATTGGTGCCCAGTCATATTGTTAGTGGCGATGCACGATAATAGTTTGATCAAGGTAGAGTTGGTTTGCCTATTGGGTGCATATTATTTTGTATGGAGCTTATGATTATAGCTGGTAGAAGGGATACTAGTATATCCTTATGGGAAACATACTTTACCCCTTTGCCATTCGGTCTGCCCGAGTTACCATGATGGGACCCAACCATCACCAAGTCAATTACCACCTACCTAGAAGCTGTAGTGGCCACCAGAATAATTGATGTGCGTTGTAAGTTGTAGGTGGAGAAATGTTAAGAGGAAGGACCAAGTTCAGCTCAGCAGTAGTGAAAAGGACAGCAGAACAGACCGCGGGTCCTGGGGAAGGCACTTGAATAATCTTCGTGCGACACAATGGGGGCACGAGTTTATCAAGCGTTCTAAAAGCAGAATATTCTTAGTTGCCCCATGGCCAACTAATTACACCTCAGGCTTTCATGTGTGTCAGTGGGCTCATGAATATTTTAAAGGGGAGCTTTGATTGGTGCTATGGGCAACTACTAAAAAATTATGGGGGTCAATTATAGGGATGGCCGCGATACGCGTTTTCTGCCGGGACGTTGTGACCCGGAAATATTTCTGATTTGCGCGCGATTTTCATGAATGCCACAGGGTGTTTTGAGTTGAGGCGAGGGAACATCGGGGGAGGTGTGGGGTAGCACCCGAACGAAAAACCCGAGGATTTCTGAGAAACCGGTCCGACATTTAAAAAAAAAAAGTGTCGTGGACTCGCGCTTACCTGACACCAGGAATAGGATCGTGAACGCTCGGCGGACCTCGGCGGACTTCAGCGCAGCACAGCGACACGTGGATGGAACGTCGGAGGAAATGCCTTAGTGAATCGACGGAAGACCCGAAAATCCACAGCAGAGAACGCGCCGTGGATGGCGAATGGCCGGTATAGTAAATTGTCCCTCTGACTTTTAGGAAGCTTGATAAATCTGCCCAATATCTGTCACTTAGAGCTCCTTGGTTATGACATCAAGTTGCAGAGTAAACATTAGATTTTTATGCACAATGCCAGGCGGCTGCTGGATTTGGGTAAAGCCGTTGCCTATAACATGGGAAGAAGATGAGGCTGGAGTATTGGTCGGGGGCTAATTTACTCTGTTTTGACCCTTTGAAGGGAAAACCTTCCTGCGTCTCATTATCACAGTGATCGAAGTTTAGTGTAGAAGAACTTTAATACGGAGCGACAGGATCATGAACCTATTGAACATCTTAAGATCTGACCTTGCAGACTGCAGCCAATGTTAGCGAGAAGAGAAGAGTGATCAGGCCTTGGTGTATGTTCTTGGTAGCAGGAGGACTGTGAACGAGGATTTAGATTTCAATAATTTAGCTTCTCCAAGTGCACTGGGGATGTGTCCTTACACTGCTGTGCTCTGTGCTCTCCGCTGCCAGTTATCGGTATTATTCCTGGAAAGATGTGTTATCTTACCTTTGTGTATGTTGTTCGTAGAAGCAGGACTGTAACATATGGATTTATATTCTAGGACTGTGATTGGTGCCAGCACTGGATGGATAGTAAATATATTCCTGTACATAGTGGGCAGTATTATAGCAGTTATATTCTTGTACATAGGGGGCAGTATTATAGTAGGGTATAATTCCTGTCACAGGGGCAGTATATTAGTAGTTATATTCCTGTACATGGAGGCAGTATTTAGTAGTTATTCTGTACATAGGGGCAGATTATAGTAGTATATTCCTGTACAAGGGGGCAGTTATAGTAGTGTATATTCCTGTAACTATGGGGGCGGCAGTATTATAGTAGTTATATTCCTGTACATGGGGCAGTATTATAGGGTTATAGTCCTGTACATAGGGGGCAAGTATTATGAGGGTTATATTCTTGTACATAAGGGGGCAGTATTGCAGTAGTTATATTCTTGTCTCAGAGGGGCAGTATTAGGGTAGTTATTATCTGTCATAGGGGCAGTTTTAATAGTAGTTATATTCTTGTACATAGGGGGGCAGAGTATTATAGTAGTTTATAGTCTTGTACATGGGGCAGCTTTATAGTAGTTTTATTCTGGTAATAGGGGGCAGTATTATAGTACGCTATATTTGACTTGTACATAGGGGCAGTATTATAGTAGTTAAATTCTTGTACATAGGGGGCATTATTTAAGTAGTTATATTCCTTTACATAGGGGGCAGAGTATTATAGTTGAGTTATATTCTTGTATGGGGGCCAGATTATGGTAGTTATATTCTTGTACATAGGGGGGGCAGTATTAGGTAGTTATATTCCTTACATAGGGGGCAGTTTTTTATAGTAGTTTTTATTCTTGTACATAGGGGTCAGTATTATAGTAGTTATATTCATTGTACATAGAGGGCAGTATTATAGTGTATATCTGTACATAGGGGGCAGTAGTATTTATAGTTAGGTCTAGTTCTTGAACATGAGTGGCAGATTATAGTAGGTATACTTCTTGTGCATGGGGCAGTATATAGTAGTTATTCTTCCTATACATCGGAGGCCAGTATTTAGTAGTTATATTCTTGACCTAGGTGGCAGGTATTATAGTAGTTGTATTCTTGTACATAGGGCGTCAGATTATTTTAGTAGGTTCATTCTTGTACATAGGGGGCAGTATTATAGTAGTTATAGTCTTGCCCCATAGGGGGCAGTATTATAGAGTTATATTCTTGCGCACAATAGGGGGCGTATTATAGTAGTTATATTCTTGGAACATAGGGCGGCAGTATATCAGTATTATATCTTGAAACATAGGGCAGTATTATAGAGTTATATTCCTATAACTAGGGGGGCAGTATATTAGTAGATATCTTGTACCATAGGGGCGTATATATAGATTATTCTTTTACATAGGGGGCAGTTTATGAGTTATATTCCTGAACATAGGGGGCCAGTAGATAGTAGCAAAAATACAGATGGCATACAATTGCACATCATTCTTACACTCAGACCCTCCTATATTAGTCAAGTAGCAGAATTACTGATCTGCTCTTGCTCTTTCTCAGTCTCAAGATGGCGTCAGACCTGGGCAGTAGCCTGACCTCCATAGACTGGCTCCCGAGAGTGACCATTCAGCTGCCATGAAGGGTTCTAGCAGGGGCAGCGGTTGAAGAAAAGGACCTGGATTCCTACCGACACCCCAACGCTTAACTAAGGAGGAGGGCAGCTGGCACATCGGGATGGGAAAGCCTCCGTATAGTTATGCCAATATCATCCAATATGCATAAACTCTGCCCTGCCCGGCGAATGACCCTCAGCGAGATCTACCGCTGGATCGTGGACAACTTCCCATACTACGCGCCATGATGTTGTGTAGGTGGAAGGTACCACATTCTCAGATCATAATGGGGGGGGGGGGGGTTTATAGACACATCATGTACACACAGGCCTAACATGTTACCACTGATCTCCTGCAGAAAATCAATCCGCCATAATCTGTCCCTAATAAATGCTGTTCAGGAAAGTGCCGCGCCCCAGGGATTGACCAGGAAAGGTGAGCCATACGACTGTATATAGGATATTAGTATATTCCAGAGTTATGAAAGATTGGAGTCGACCAATAAGTGTCGCAGTTTGAGGTGGTTGCGCATTTCTTCATAAAAATGGAAAAAGACTGACATTTTCTCGCTAGTAAATTACAGAGGCTGTCCAGTGGAGCAAAAAATTGGGGACGTCTCCTGAACAGCACTCTCACACTGCATTTCCCTCTGTTATGGAGAGCAGTAGGGAAACCAGTATGAGAGAGCCAAGAGGTATCCCCAGGACAGGAGACGAGAGAGAGCGTGTAAGTGAACAAGAGGAGACTATCCCCAGGTGCAGAAAGGAGAGCAGTGTTGTGGTGCTAAGGAGAGGAGACTGTCCCTGGTACAGAAGGGAGAGCAGTGTGAAGTGCTGAGAGAGGAGACGTTCCCTCTGGTACAGGAGGGAGAGCGCAGTGTGAGAATGCCGAGAGGACTTCCCCCTGGTTACAGAAGGGAGAGACAGTGGGGGGTGATAGTGCTGAGAGGAGGACTGTTCCCTCTGGTACCGATAGGGAGATGCATGTGTGGTAGAGTCCGCCGAGACGAACTGTCCCCTGTTACAGACAGGAGAAGCGTGTGATAGTTCTAGAGGAATGTCCCTTGGTTACAAAGGGAGAGCAGTGTGAGAAAGTGCCAGAAGGAGACTGTCCCCCTGGTACAGAGGGAGAACGTGTGACAGTTGCCTGGAGGAGACTGTCCCCCTGTATCAGAAGGGGGAGAGCAGTAATGACCGTGCTGAAGGAGACTGCTCCCCCTGTACAGTAAGTGGATGAGAGTTCAGTGTAGAGTGCCGAGAGAGATCTGTTTCCCCCCGGGTACAGAAGGGAGAGCAGTGTGAGAGTGCCGATAGGAGACTGTCCCCCTGGTACAGAAGAGAGAGCAGTGTGAGAGTGCCGAGAGGAGACTGTCCCCCTGGTACAGAAGGGATAGCAGTGTGAGTGCTGAGAGGAGACTGTTACCTGGTACAGAAGGGAGAGCAGTGTGAGAGTGCCGAGAGGAGGCTGTCCCCCTGGTACAGAAGGGAGAGCAGTGTGAGAGTGCCGAGAGGAGACTGTCCTGGACACAGAAAAGAGTGTGGGAGTGCTGAGAGGGGACTTTCCCTTGTGTAAGAAGTGAGGGGAAAGATTGTAAACCTTATATTTTTGAACAATTTCTTTGCTTTTTAGCAATATCAGTGTTTCGAAGGATACTACCTCTGTGTATAGAAATGAGATCTTATCTGGGTGAGGTGTATCCATGTTATCTGGATGGAATCATTGATTTCAGTTATGGCTTCTGTTTTCCAGGGATCATATTGGATGATTGACAGCTGCCCAAAAGAAGATGTAGCCCTCCCCCGCAGAAAGCGCCCACATCCCGACGATGAGGTAACTGGACATCGGTCACAAGTTATCGCTAAATCTAAATATGACAAGTGATCTGTCACCAGTTACAGAATCCTCATCAGATTGTCCCGGTTTTCCCACCTCGGTTTTTTTACGGATCTTTCCACTCATTCAAAGGATTCAGACCCTAGACATTTCTAAGGGAATTTCATATTAGCCAAGTGGGCGTATCTCTTAATAAAAAAGTAAAAATCCCCTTGGCTAATATAAGCGTATTAATATGTAAATTTTTTTTTGGGGGGGGGGCATCTCTTTTTAGTAACTATGCTATTAGTATTAAAGTACAGGCAGTCCACAGTTACGTACAAGATAGGGTCCATCGGTTTGTTCTTAAGTTGAATTTGTATGCAAGTCGAAACTGTATATTTTATAATTGTAGATCCAGACAAAAACATTTTTTTTGCCCCAGTGACAATTGGAGTTTCAAAATTTTAGCTGTAATGGGACCAAGGATTATTAATAAATCTTCATTACAGACACCTTACAGCCTGGGACTATAGTAACATCCAGAGAGGTCACAGTGGGCAGAGGGGTGTGTCTGTAACTAGGGGTCATCTGTAAGTCGGGTGTCCTTAAGTATGGGACCGCCTGTACTATCATCTATGCATACAATCCAAAGATTTGACGGGTAATGAAGTCCTGGGAGCTCCCTGCATGTGTCATCAGCATTTACGAACACTTATTTAGTTGCTTACTATTATTATTATAAGGCTGCACTGTTAATGATTTGCAGCCTGTCTATGGCCGGTCACACAGTAATATAATGTAATGATTTCTATTTACAGCTTTCCCAGGATTCCCCAGAACCGGAGGTCAATAAAAGTCCCTTGAGCTCCACCAGTGATGTGTCCTTACCTACAGAAAATGCACAAGGTCATCACATGGAGAACAACTCAACGCTACCCAGCTACAGCCAGGTAATAGGCCAAGTGTGAGAAGGAGTATATCCAAGACTGACACTATCACACTTCCCCCTATATACAAGAATATAACTACTATAATACTGCCCCCTATGTACAGGAAATAACTACTATAATACTGCCCCTATGTACAAGATATAACTACTAATACTTCCCCCTATATACAAGATATAACTACTATAATACTGCCCCCTATGTACAAGAATATAACTACTAATAACTGCCCCCTATGTACCAGAATATAACTACTATAATACTGCCCCCTATGTACAAGAATAATAACTTCTAAATACTGCCAAAAACCCGCTCCCTATGTATAAGAATATAACTACTATAATACTGCCCCCTATGTACAAGAATATAACTACTATAATACTGCTCCCTATGTACAAGAATATAACTACTATAATACTGCCCCCTATGTACAAGAATATAACTACTATAATACTGCCCCCTATGTACAGGAATATAACTACTATAATAGTGTCCCCTATGTACAAAAATATAACTACTATAATACTGCCTCCTATGTACAAGAATATACCTACTATAATACTGCCCCCTATGTACAGGAATATAACTACTATAATACTGCCTCCTATGTACAAGAATATAACTACTATAATACTGCCCCCTATGTACAAGAATATAACTACTATAATACTGCCCCCCATGTACAGGAATATAACTACTATAATACCGTGTTGCCCACTATCTGGTAGTAATGCTCCTCATCCTCTCCTGCATCTTGTAGGCTGCCTCCGCTCATATGCCAACAGACTCAAGGACTCCATCATACAACAACAGCGACTGCTACAAATTTTCCTTCTCTGAGATCCCGGACCTCAGCTGTTCCTTCCGCAGCCTATACCGTACATTGCAGGGTAAACAGGGTGAGAATGGGGGTGGGGTAGAAGGATGGAAGGTAACCAGTGGGTGGGTGATGGAGGGGCCACATCATCCATGTTGGTAATTATTCTCTATCCTCTGTACAGGGCTCTCGCCTCTTCCCACCGATGTACAGCCGCCATCATCCAGCTGCTGCATGTACCAACAGAATTCAGGGGAGTCGTCCTCGCTGCACCCCCACAATGTCCCCAACATGAACACTCCCTCCTCCTCTCACCATCAAAGCCAGCATCAGCAGCCGCCCTACCTACCCTCCCAGCAGATGCCTCGACCCCCTGTCCCCGGGATGCCCTTAGGTATGTTCTATGTGTGATGTGTAACACTGCTATATACAATACCTTGGCAGAAGAGCTTGCAATCACTTGTATTTATCCCCTCCCCCAGCTCTACCCAGTGACTGGTGCTCCAACATAGACTCCTTAAAGGAAAGTTTCAAAATGGTCAGCAATTTGGACTGGTCAACCGTAGACTTGTCGCAGTTCTCAGGTAACCCTACTGCTACCTAATTAAAATATAATAAATTATATACAGTTTGCATAATACATCCAGAGCTGCATGCACAATTCCAGCAGAACTTCAAAGGCAGCTCCAGATTTTACTAAAGTATAAAATACAAAAACCTAAGAATTATGGGGGAAAAAAACTTGACGATAGACCTCAAGTGGCGGCAACTGTGCCCCTGATTAATTTGGCGTTTGTTTTTTGAAAATCCATCGACCCATTCAAAACATATAGCCCTGGGAAGGTTTTATATAAATTTGCTCATACTAGCCAAGGGGGTGGTTACCTTTTAGCTTCTTCAGGGGCGTGTCTATGAATAAAAAGCCCACCCAGTTGGATAATATGAGATAATTCACATATAAACTTCGATGGGTCATATCTTCAGAAGGGGTGGACGGATTTTTAAAAAACAAACACCAAATTGATCCGGGTTCCGGGGGCGTACTAGAAGAAGTGTGCTCTTTAAGGGCGCACTGTATAAATGAATGTCTCCTCTCACCAGACCTCATGGAGAGCCTACGCCAGGCAGAACTGAAGAACTGGAGCCTGGATCAACACCACATCGCCAGCTTATGTGATTCATTAAGTCATCTGCTAAGTCACACGGGACTCCTGCCTCCCACCTCCTCACACGGACAAGCAGCATCCTGTCAGGCCCAGTGCTTGCCCCCCACCACCAGCAGCTCCTGTGCACTCCAAGGAGCAAAGCCAGGACATACAATGGCAGGTAAGATTAGCGGTAACGTTCGTTTATGAGGAACCGGGCGGAGGACTCCTCCATCCATCCTCATTCATTGGACTATTTTCACATACAATCTTAGTTGGCGAACGTCTCTTCCAACCAACCAAAATTGGTGGACTTAGAGGAGGATTCCTCCATCCAACCTCATTCAATGGACAACTTTCCTATCCACATTCAGTTGGTGGCCTCAATGGATGAATCCTCTGCCCAACCTCATTCAGTGGACAACATCCCTAGTCACCATCAGTCAACAAATGATTTGTCCATCCAACCTCTAATCGCTGGACCTGGTGTCTCCATCCAACCTCAGTTGGCTGAAAACTCCTTAATCCACCCTTAGTTGGCTGATGCTTTGTCCATCCATCCTGAGTTGGTGGCAAATTTTCCCATCTATATTGTTGTTTCAGGGAAACATCAATCCTGAGGGAAACATTTTGGAACCGTCAGGTTTCTCCATAGATTACACTTAATCTCTTGGAGATCTTGGAGAACAATCTGATCTTTTCATTTAGGGGCTCTGTCTGTCTAAATTTACTTTAACCTTCTGTATTATAGTTTATTATATACAAAATTTAATTTCTTTGTCTTTCCAGTTACCTCCTACGGACAGAACCAGCAGCCTCCAGCATCATGTGGTCACAATTTCACTGCACCCCCTGGGTACCCTATTCAAACTCAAGCTCCTCCAACATATAGCCAGCAAGGTAAGGTCTATCTACTGGGGAAAATAACCTGGCCCTTCCCTGTGCCTTGTAATATCAAACATTAAAATTTCGGGTGTTATCCAATGGTGGCTTTCAAATAAGTCGCTACCGATGCTCCATAATTGACCTTCTTGGCTGATATTTAGCTGCACAGTCACAAGTTAGTAGTTAGGACACATCTTATTGCGAGTTGTTTTTTAAGTCTTTTAACGGTTTTTATTTTTTGGATGTATTTTGTAGACCTTCCAAAACTGGGTTTAGTCTCAGAGAATAAAAGCCAACTCCTATCTCGATGGTGATTTATGCAGCTCCTCTGCCCCCCTTCTTTATACTGCACCCATATTGTTAGGCGTAACAAAAACGTAAAACCTGGATGTTTTCTTTAAGAAATTACGGCAATCTAGACCTTCTTCCCGAGAGTTAAGCAGCATGTAATTATATTGCTGCCATATGGCAGTACGTCAACATGGAGAAAGGGTTCCCATTATGATGGGGGAGAGGCAGGTGAGGGGGTAGAATACGATTTTACAACTTTTTACCTTGAAATGTTAACCCAGACTTCTCCACCCACAGGTCGCCATTCACAACGTGCTATGTATCCGCCTACTCGCCAGGTACTCCGTTATCCTCCTACCAGCGAAGAAATACAAGACGACTTTGACTGGGACTCTATCGCTTAAAGACTCTGCACAGCAAAAGCCCCTTATCCCAGGCGGAATGCAAATGAAATATAGAAGAGGGTTAAATCCTCCCTCCACGTGTATAGATATATATATATAAATATATAAATGTATATCTTCGCCCGACAATCAGGGCCAATGGGCCCCTCTCACTGGATAAGGAGACAATTGATGAAGAAAAGACCCTCCTCACACAAAGACTTTTCAGCTTCTCCCTCTGTGACACTGCAGAGTTAAAGTAACCATGAGGATGGCGAATCCTTCTTCCCGCCTCGAATTTCCCAGTGCCAAGATGTTCCGGTGTTACCGCGGGAGAGGGCACATGTAGTGAGGAGTGGAAAACTCGGTTGTCTACCAAACGCCAACTTGATTTATTTATAAAGCGTACACGTATTGCACAGCACAAAGTGTTAACAAGGAGTCTGCAGCCATCTTGGACTTGAGACGTTGGCGAGAGTTCACACAGACTTTCCCAGCTTCTGAACGGACCCCCATCCGCACCCACTCCAACCGGTTCGCAAATCAGCAAGACCGTCTGTCCTCTTTGTATCGCTACAATTTCACGTTGGATGTCTCTTATGCTTTAACTGTTTTGTTGTGAAGTTCATTACAGTAGTGATATGTGGCACTTAGAACAAGCGGACCTTACCATGCCACGCGTGGCATCATGGTTTGCACATCACAAAAACAAAGCTTTTTTTTTTGTATGGTAACTCTCTCCAGTACTTCTTGTTTTGGGATCATGTAGGGTTAGGTTCCATCTTGGTTCATTAAAGAACTGGCAACGATGGCCCATGGGCACACAAGTCTCGGCATAATAATCCTACGTAGAAAGATGAAGACCACCATTTTCATGATTAGCAGTGTTACAGAGACTTGTGTAATATTGAAGAATGTCAGTGGCTCTTCTGGTCATTCATAGGCACAATCCAGTAATCAATGAAATCCTGGTCATATGTGACGGCACAGATTGGCACAGATCTCCAGTTGTTGGCCATTGCCATGGGCACTGTCCAACAGTTGATGGTTATCATGTTTCTACATGGGAACTGTCCAACAGTTGATGGTCATCAGACAGCTTCTATTTTGTCCATGGCAATGGCCAACAACTGGAGATGTGTGCCAAGGTCCACCAGTTGATGGTCATCAGACGGCTTCTACGTTGGCACACATCTCCAGTTGTTGGCCATTGCCATAGGCACTGTCCAACAGTTGATGGTTATCATGTTTCTCCATGGCCACTGTCCAACAGTTGATGGTTATCATGTTTCTCCATGGGCACTGTCCAACAGTTGAGGTTCTCGTGTTTCTACATGGCCAATGTCCAACAGTTGATGGTTATCATGTTTCTACATGGCCAATGTCCAACAGTTGATGGTTATCTTCATATTTAGGCACAGTTCACCTTTACTTGGTTATATTGGTCATAGTTTACCAATCAATTTTTATCGTTGTCATTTGTGGCCTCAGTCCACCAATTGTTTTTGTTGTCTGTCGGCAGAGTCCAACTTTGGACCGATGCAGGAGACTTTTAGAATACTGGTCCACCACTATGTTGACCACTTAAAGTCCACGTCAGTGTGTAATAAGGGCTTTTCAGTATAAATTAATGCCTCCTAGAGGGTAGGATTCAGTATTCAACATATTAGTATCTAACACCGATGAAGAACAGGTAAACCAAAACATTGGGAAGTGGAGTCTTTTCTTTTTGGAAGAGACTTGGTGGTTTGGTTTGTATACCAAGTTTTGTCACAGGACTTATTGGTAGGCACCTTTCAAATCTACATTTACTATTCGGGAAGAGTGTTTGGTGTCCTGCTCATTGCCCTAACGTTCTTCATACCGGCAGATCAGTCAGTGCCTAGTGGATAAGCATCACTGTGAAAGAGTGGATATCCACCACATTTTCGAGGTATGGTTTTGTGTTTGTTCTGGTGCTGTGCGAGTGTGTAAAGTATCCCACACTTTTTACCCCCCCTCTTTCCCAAATTAAAATATTGCTGTAAATATAGAGTATACATGGTTATAATTTTCAATTTACCAACATTTAGTTCATCTAGGGGCCAGTGTTAGAATGTACTACAGACACTGGTGGCCTTGGTGATAACCAAAGTCGACTCCCACAGTTCTTGGTAGGACAGTTGTCCTGGTGACTCCAATGTCAACACAGAGCAGGCTGATAAAAACTGCGTTAGGCTGGTCCATTACTACTCTGGTCCAAAGTAGAATTTCAAGATATCAGGATGGTGAGGTCTGCAGCTATTTTCAGTCATGTTTACGTAACCTCTACCCCAAAAGTAACAACAGCAGGGTCACAATCAAAACCCACAATGTTGTTTTCCTCCCTTGTGGCCATTCCAAAATTACCAAGCACCATGGCATTACCTCACTCCAATTCAGCCCAGGAGGATAAAAGTTCACCCAAAAACTTCAGAACCATCAAAGAATTGTAGGATCTACTCATGTCCATCTTCGAACGGAGGTGAAAGGAAAGACTAGCCGAAGAGCTGCCCAAGGTTTACTAAACACGGCCGCAATTCTTCCCATCGGAAGCCATATTTGTGACTCCCAGTTATTTTTCTGTTCAGAATGAGGCTCATTGGAAGCTTATTAAACTTATCAGCAGAAAGTGGCTTGGTCTGATGTTTTTGCAATGGTTGAGGCATAAGGATTGCACACATGGGGGTATAAAAGTATATATTACATCATATAATATATAGATATATGTACAGAGATACAGATTTGGGTAACGCCAGATGGCTGGTGGGCTATGTCACTGTGTTAAATACAACACAAACGTATGTACATAACAATTTTATTAAAATATATAGATATATAAATATTAAAAATAACTGTATAAAATAAAATTCATCCATCAAACTCATCGTCAACTTCATCTGACACACATGACATCCAGATAACACCTGAGCAATTCCATCCAGGAGGGGTTCATTCATGGAAGCAGTGGGTACACAGTCATTAAAGGGGTTGTCCCTTGTCTGAACAAACCCTTTAAAGTATCAATAGCTGATGTTAGTCAATCAATGGTGAAGGTTCTGAGATCACAAAAGGTACAGAGCAATTCTAGGACTTCTGTGTGGGAACAACCCCTTTATACTAAATACTACATTCTTCACACAGACTAACGTATTTTTCAGACTATAAGGCGCACCATCAATAAATGCCTGCTAAAAATGTCTGGGTTCATATATAAGGCGCACCTGATTATAAGGATGAATGACCAGCAGGTGGCAGACCTGTGCACAGTTCAAGGCAGCCGTTGTCTGTAACTATGGTTCATATATAAGGCGCACTAGACTATAAGGCGCACCTGATTATAAGGATGAATGACCAGCAGGTGGCAGACCTGTGCACAGTACAAGGCAGCTGTTATCTGTAAGTATGGTTTATATATAAGGCGCACTAGACTATAAGGCGCACCTTTGATTTCGGAGAAAGTCAAAGGATTTTTTGTGCGCCTTATAGTCCGAAAAATACAGTAAGTGGAATGGAAGGGACCAGTTTGCATTTCCCACGTTCAGATTCTATAGCTCAACCAGAAAGGTTAAGTTTGCAGATTGGATGGAATTACCCTTTAAATGATCACAAAAGTATCACCCTTTATCACACTCATTCATTGGTCCACAAACCCATCAGTCTCCATAAAAAAATAAAAAAAAATCCCACATACAGTGAATGCTGCATTACCCTGCATTACACAGGCAATGCTCACCACATAACCCTGCATCACACATAACTCGGTCACCCCGTTATACAAACTGATTGTCTCCGCTAGAGAAACACAGATCTGTCTCTGCAATCTTACCCTGCATACAGAATGACTGCCTTAAGGAAAAAAAATGTGTAGTGCAGTCAGGATCTAAACAAAAAAAATTTTTTTTTTAGGTAGTTGCATTATATGATATTTCCTAGTATATAGGTACAAGTTACGTTTTTTTTAAAAAGATAGTTTACCCCGTTCACTGCAGTTTATATGTCTGGTATCATGGGTTTTTGTAATTTTTGTAATAGTGAGTGCTTCTAATGATAGGTAATATTGCTGTGAAAGATAGGGTTCGGGTCGGACCGGACCCCATTGGTGTACCCACATCATATAATCCATGACTAATTCATCTATGAAGAGGAGAACTTACTGACCACTACAACCTATACAAGCAAAGCATAATGTCATCGTAAAGCTCGCTTCTGCATTATATGTAACGATTTGCCAACTTGTGTAGCCAATTTTGACACTGAAGTATTAGAGAGTGTAGATACACTTTTACATTTTTCCCCATAAATGCTGATCAAGGTTAAACTGTGCCCTGTATGGCGAAATATCAAGTTCTGCTGATGACCAGCAGTGCATTTTAAGAAAGGGTTAAGGGCGCACCCCATTGCGGTAACCGCGTTGTATTTGATTTATTCCTGCATCAACAAGATACCCCATTTACATTGTGCTGCACTGGACTATAAGGCGCACCTTTGATTTCCGAGAAAATCAAAGGATTTTTTGTGCGCCTTGTAGTCCGAAAAATACGGTAGTTTAGGGGATACATGGGCACTTTTCCATCATATTGCAAACATTCTGTTCAAACATTTACAGTGAGGTTTCTTCTAAGACTAGGACCCATTGCGGTACCTAAATATCCAAAACCTCACGGTTCATGACGTGTAAACCACGTCATGTTTGTGGTCACTAAACCCTTCGCATGTAGTGCTGCCCATTGATACTGGATTTCAATCTCCTCCCCATTACTTCCATGTAACAGTCATCAACATACAACAATCACACATTATATGTAAAGCCTGTAACAGACAACATCTTCAATCTCACTGAAGACCACAAACTCGCCAGAAGCTGATTTGTTATTGCAAACGGGTGCAATAATATGGTCTCTGCACTGGCATTTAAGCTAGAACCTTTGTACTTCTGGTGCACCTCAACACGACTGGTGTAGGTAGAGGGAAGAAACTCTTGTACAGGAGACATGTGTGTATGGCACACTGTCTTGCTGCCGAGTCCTGTTGCTCCAACAAAGCGAGACTCACATATTCTTAGAGATACATGCTGACTTTGGATCTTCAAGTCGTTGGTAGGCCAAGACTGCGGTTTAACGTGTCATCCAGTCGGATAGTCTCCCTCTCTAGTACCTGAGATCTAGTATCGGAGGTCACTACAGCCAGTGAACGGGTCAAATTGTGCCGCAGGGTCATAAGATCATCCGTGGTGCGGGAACATCTCTGTATGTAATTGGAGAGGCGTTCCCGTTCCGTTGCCAGCTGCACCTTCAAAGAGGAGATCTATTGGAGGAGATACAAGATCACTGGATTTGTTAACTCTCATGGAAACTGCAGAACCCCAAACTTCTCCGTCCCAGAGTTTTCACTTACCTCTTGCTGCAGCTCAAGTGTGCTTGGCTCAGTCGTAGAAGAATCCACCAGATCCTAGATGCATTAGGATAAAAATAAGGAAAGACCTTGCAAACTACTAAAACACTCCTTCAGATACCGCAAAACAACAAGACTAGAGGAAGTAGAAGGGATGTGTACCAAAGATAATAATAGTCATAGTCAAAACACTGTCATAGAAAGCCATCAATCTTATGCCGCAGCGGAAAACTTGTTGGCCTCAGGATATACATCTTATAGGGGTTGGCCAGGGTTTACTATTGATTGATTGATGGAGGGACCATCACTTAGATTGTGCACCTTACAGCACCATGGAGTCCTGTATATGCAGCTAAAGTTCACAATACAAGTAATAAAGTGATTTATGGCAGTACTAAGGGCTTCAGGATGCAACAGAAACCCAAAGTCAACTATTTCTGGCCCAGTGTTCTTGTGTTTATAGGGTTATAGACAACCTCCTTCCTCGACAGATAAAACATAAATATACATTTTTTTAAATAAATATTTTAGAATATTTGCCAAAACTTACATTCGCATTAAATAGTCTTATGTATGGTGAAATAGTGAGTGCTTTGCAAAACGGGGTTAGGGTCGGACCCCATTGCGGTACCCGCATTTATAAGATATGACTGACTTTGGTGTAAAAAAGGGAGGTCATACTGAAAACTGCAACCTATAAAAGCCTAGTATAAGTAATGTGATCTTGCTTGTGCATAAGATGTAGGGATCTGGACACTTGTGTAGCCTACTGTGTATTGTGGTAATAGAGAATATAGATACACAATTGCATTTTTCTCATAAAATGCTGATTAAAGGGAACCTGTCACCACGGACCTCATTTTTCATTAAAGACAGATTGTAAAAGCCTATGACACCTGCAGTGCAAACATGCCTGTCTGCCTTTAATAAGCATTTGCATTGCAATATAATTGTGTGTTATAACTTACCTTGCACCCTGACAAAATCCTGGGGTAGTCACAGGGGCTGGAATTTGGTTTAGATGCATTTCAAAAAAACAACATGTGGCTTGTCTGTGTTACTCACTCCTCAGAGCTTGGCCCCCACCTTTGTGCTCATGTACAGCTCCTCCTCCTTCTTCACAGAGGTCACAGCCTGGTGAGCTGACATCAGTGGGGGAGGGAGGAGCTGTACAGGAGCACAAAGATGGAGACAGCCTGCAGCTCAGTCAAGTCACATGTTGTTTTGAAATGCATCCAAACCGAAGTCCAGCCCCTGTGACTACCCCAGGATTTTGTCAGGATGCAAGAGTAAGTTATAACACACAATTATATTGTAATATAAATGCTTAGAGAAGGCAGAGTGGCAGATGTGCACTGCAGGTGTCATGGGCTTTTACAATCTGTCTTTAGTGAAAAATAAGGTCCCTGGTGACAGGTTCCATTTAAGGTTAAACTGTGCCATGTATGTTGAAATATCGAGTCCTTCTGATGGCTAGCAGTACATTTTGAAAAAGGGCCATCAATAGGCCAGCAATATAAAATCCTGACCCACCCCTTTAAGGATATTTGCTATAGTAATCCTACGACAACTGACCTCTTGCGTTTTGTCCTTCGAGTGCTTACGCAGCTGCCTCCGGAGGTTCCTCCGCTCACTCTCCACCTATGTATGATATATAAATATAAGCAATCCTCAACTTATTTTTTTTAATCAATCATTTCTAGCAAAGGATCTTACTTCTTGCAATGTCTCACTCAGACGCAGAGTTTGGTCTTCCAATACAGCTTTGTCGTTTTCCAACCTCGCGACGGCCTCTTGGAGGACCACCAGCCTACTTGGCAGAGAGTCGCTGTTGTTTAGGTCTACAAAATCTGCAGGTGTAGGATCCTATTTAGAAGAACCACAAATGCAAGTTACATCCAGACTGCTCCGCTCTCATCATGCCCAGCAGTTCCATACATGTACAGCAAATCCTTGTGCAAAAGGAGAGGACTAGTTGATGTTCACCATATTTTTTCCAATACACCAGCTAACAAAAAAACGGTAAGTTCCCTAAGCTGATTTCAAAACATCTAATGGCAGATACCTGCAGAGACACTGAGGTTCAACACTAGGGGGGGGGGGGGGCACTTCTATATATATTGCTACGTATTAGTCGCAGTTGACTGCACAGGGAACGGATGCTAAAAGTCAAACCGACATTGAAGCATTCCACCAGATAAACTTGCATTCTCTGTAAATTTGTGTTGCCAGGAACCCACAGAATCTGACCACTGTCCCTACAGACATGTGGAGGAGCAGCCATTGTCTGCCGTCACTCTTACTTTCATTACTAGAAAGGGAGAAGCCTTTTAGCCCCAAGACCCCCTCACACACTCTTCCCGAGCAACAATGAAGTGGTCTACTTGTGGTACAGAGGGTAAGCAAAGGTGTAGTTTGCATTTCCACTTGGTGGTTTCATTTTGGTAAATAGATCTAATTGCCCCAATGGGAACCCAGTTTCTAATCCACAATGAAATTCCTCTTTCCGGGTTAAACTGGTTAATTTAAAGTTTAACTGTAAAGTTAAAAACAAACAGAACGATGCTGCTCAAAAACAAAAATCTTGACATAAATTTCTTACCAGAGGTGAAGTGGGAGGTGACTAATGTCTGCCTGTCTATGCCCTCAAGCTGAGGCCAGTTAGCTTGCCCACAGATCCCATACTGCCTTGTGTTCTCTCTCAAAGTAATTTAGCATTAAATCCATTTGGTTTCCTACAAGTAAATCCACTGAAAACTGCATAGTGCACATGCAGGATGTATATGGTGACAGCCTGGCAGCTTCCATCACATGGAGGACCAGGGGACATGCACAGTGCATGTACAGGATGTATATAGTGACAGCCTAGCAGCTTCCATCACATGGAGGAGCAGGGAACATGTAATAAGTGGTAGAAATAATTAGTACATGCTGTCTATGCCTGTTTAGTGTGAGCACTAAAAGTTAATAGCTTATCTGCAGAGTGCATAAAGTGCTGATGACAAGGTGGGGGAAGGGAGCAGCACGAGGTGCAGAGAGAGACAGAGAAAGTTCTGTAGAATCAGACTGGAATGGAGGGACTGATAGGAGGGAAAATCTGTATCCACAGTCTTGAACACTCTGAACACTGCTACATACACAGAGCGAGCTCTGTCACATAACCTCCTCCACTATGAGCAGGGAACAGCAGTCCCTCCCAGGAATCCGTAGAGTTTGTTTACAGGACGGACTCCAACGCTTGTGAGCACAGGCAGAGGAAGCTGCCACCCAGATAATCTGAGGGCTATTGCAATGAAACCGCTGGATATAGGTAACAAAGCAGAAATGGCAGTTGTTTTACATCCCAAGAGCTATTGGTATGTGGGAAAAAAACCTCTACAGTTACTCTTTAAGATTTGGGTGAAAAGTATTCTCTCCAAAACTAGTATTGTCCTACCAGATACCTATGTCCATCAAGGTTATGTAACTAAACCCTTCAATGTTAAGCCTTTAATAGGAATCTCTTACTTGTCTCAGCCTCTTCTCCGATTCCAGAAGTTTCTGCCTGGATGTAATCTCCTCTGCCTCCATGTGTCTAAGTGCCATTTCTGCTTTTTTTAACTTTCGTTTTAGATCAACTTCCCTCTTCTGGGCTTGATCTCTCTCATGATAAAGTGTCTGAATTTCTATTAACAGCTCTTGTATTTTTGTCTCTTCCTTTGAATAGTCGATCTGCAGAAACATAGATTCCTCAACTTGGTTTTCTTGAAACGTTCCCTTACCGATAAACTTTAACGTTTCTATAGACCCTTCATCTGCCATGTCCGATTGGAGAGTTGTAGATTTTTGGGAATCTTGTAAATTATCCCACATTTGTCTCTTTTCTTCCGCATTGGTCTTCTCAGCTAGGATTTTCTTTCCATTTTTATGCCTATCCAAACTGAAATCATTAGTCTCCTCTAAACCTATATTATATTTTGTCTCCAGGCTCTGATTTTCTTCATTGTGTCTGGTTTTCTTTCTTATATCTTTAGCCTTAATAGCTTGTCTTAGTTCTATATTCGAGCGATTCAGAGTATTATTCTGAATAACCATCATGTTGATTTCCTTCTCCTTCTCTTCTGCAGTGTGAGCAAGTTCTAACACTTTTTGCCTTAGGAGATTTTTCTCTTCTTCGTGCATCTTACTCTCTTGCTCTTTATCTACAAAAACCCGTCTTAGCTGTTCTATCTGTTCCCGCAGAAGTTTCATCTGTCTTCCCATGCCGTCTGCTTTTTCTTCCTTCTCTGAGAAATCTCGAGAAAGTTTGACCAGTTTATTTTGCAACGTAGTCTTTTCTTCCTCGTGTAATCTTTGCTCATGTATTACCTTCTTCTCTTTCTCCTTCAAGGCCTGTCCCACCAGTTCTATCTTTTCTTTTAAGGATTCCATGTTGCCTAAAATTTCTTCCACTTCCCTTTCTTTATTTCCTAAATCTCGGGAAAGATCTGTCACCCGTACACTTAAAGCATTCTTCTCGGTATCAGCCTGCTTTTCTATTTCTTGAATTTCTTGGTCCTTTACAGTCAGAGCTTGTGTAAGCTCCTCTACCTTCTCCCTCTGAAATCCTAACTCCGTTTTTAAAACATCAACTTCTCTTTCTCTGGCCTTTAAAGTTTGAGAAAGTTCTTCTACTCTGTGACTCAGAATTGTCTTAGACTCATGGACCATTGTTTCATGCCTCATCAGGACATAATTACGTTCTTCTAAATTCTGTCTTAGAGAGTTCATCTCCATCTTGGTCCTATCTGCTTCATGCTCCTTCTCTAATAAAGACTGGGAAATGTCCTTCATTCTTTCTCTCATAACTGCCCGCTCTTCCTCGTGGCGTCTTCTTTCCTTCTCGAACTCATGCTCCTTATTTACCAAGACTTGTCTGACCTCGTCTAGCTTCTCTCTTAGATATTTACTTTCTAATTTTGTCTGAGCAGCCTCGTGCTCCTTTTCAACTAAAGCTTCAGAAAGTTCTTTGAGTTTTTGTTTCAAGGATATTTTCTCAGTTTCATTCAGTCTATAGTCATCTTGAATCATATCTTCTTTGCCTCGTATGACTTGTTCAAGATCATCAATCTTGTTTTTTAGAGCGCTCACCTCATGTTTCAAACCATCAGATTCTTGATCCTTCTCAGCCAGAGCCTTGGTGACATCCACAACCTTCTGCTGTAGAGACATCTTCTCTTCATCATGCTCTTCTTTCTCCGATTTTCTGTCTTGCTCTTTACGGGCAAGTAATTGCTCCAGTTCTCGAATTGTTTCTTCCATAGCGTTTACCTCATCTTCTTTCTTTCTCATTTGTTTTAAAGATAAAGAAAGTTCTGTCACTTGTTTCCTCACATTCTGCATCTCTTTATTATGCTTCTGTTCTGCATCCTTATGTTCCTGTTCCTTTTCATGCAGATGTTGCTCCAATTCTTTCATCTTTTCTTGGAGACGTTTGATCTCCATCTCTTTATCGTCCCGTTCTCTGGAGTTTTCTATCACAGACTGGCCGAGTTCTGCAAATCTCAGTCGTTGAGATTCCTTGTCTTCCAACATCTTCTCAATTTCTTTTTCTTTCTCTGCCAACTGTTCTACGAGTCCTTCTATCTTACTATTCATTAATTTTATCTCTGCATTTGCAAAATCTGCATCCTGGCTTCTCTGTAATATCGTCTGTGAAAGTTCAGCAACTTTTTGCCTGAGGATTTTTTTCTCGAGTTCACCCTTTGTTACCTCCTCTACAAGCTCTCGCTCTTTACTTATTAAAACCTGTCGAAGTTCTGCCATCTTGTCAGCCAGGGATTTCATTTTTAGCTCTTTGTTATCCAATTCCCTTTCCTTTTCTACTAAAGCTTGAGACATTGCTGATATTCTTTTGCTCTGATCCTTTTTCTCCACCTCGATAAATCTGTCCTTCTCCTGTATTTCTTGATCCTTGTCCTTTACGACTTGTCTAAATTCTGCAATCTTATCTTTCAGAAATTTAATTTCAACTTCCTTTTCGTCTAGCTCCATCTCTTTCCCTGAAAGATTGTGAGATAGTTGAGATACACTCTGTCTCAGTAATGACTTCTCCTCTTCCCGCTTTTGCTCCTCAATCCTTACTTCATCATCTTTTCTTAGGAGGACTTGCCCCAGTTCGGTTATTTTCTCTCTTAGCGATCTCATCTTATCTTCAGACTCTTCCGATTCATGTTCCTTCATTACAAGAACTTGAGAAAGTTCTGTTACTCTTTCTTTTAAACTAGTTATCTCAAGTTTTGCTTGCTCACACTCTCGCTCCTTATCTTTCAAAACTTTTCCAACTAATTTTAGTCTATCAACTAAAGCTTTATCCACTTCATCTACATAGATCTCTCCAGTAAGAGCCCGGGAAAGTTCTGTCACCCCTTTCTGTAGTTCCTTCCTTTCTTCTAGTCCTTTAGCAGATTCATTAGTTTTATCCATCAAGTCCTGACCCATTTTGTTCATTCTAATTTTCAAGGCTTCCAGGTGCCTTTCTCGCTCTTCAATGTGAACCTCACGGTCTTTAAGGGCTAGAGACAATTCTGCAATGTTCTGTTTTAGAAGTGTTATCTCTCCATCTCTTTGAATTTTGGCATTTTCTGCCTCTCTTTGCGTCTCTGCCAAAATACGTTGAACTTGTGTAAGCTCTTTCTTCAAAGCTTGTATTTTTGCTTGATCCTCTTGTTCTTGAATTTCTTTCTTATCAAGAGTATGTACCAAATCTTTGACTCGAACATCCAAGTCATTGCTAATCCTTCTTAAATGGTTGCTCTCTCGATCGGCTTCATCCTGTTTTTCAAGCAATGTCCGCGAAAGATCTTGGAACTTTTCATGAAAAGCTTTCTTGTCCCTTTCCCTCTGTTCCTCCACCAACTGTCTCTCATTTGAGACTTCTGAAAGTTTCCTCTTCAGATCTTTATTTTCGTACTCAAGTCTTCTCCATTCGTCTAAATCTTTCTCATTCTCTTTCAATGAACGTGAAAGGGTCTCTAGTCTCATATTTAAGGTTTCTCGCTCTCTTTCATACTTCCTTTCCAAAACTTCAACCTCTAGTTCTTTTTCTTTCAATGCCCGAGAATACTCAAGCACATTTTCTCTCCTAAGTTTCTCCTCTACTTTTACTTGCTTCTCCATGGATTCTTTCTGGGACACCAGTTGTTCCAGATTGGATTCCACCATCAATTTGACTTGCTGGCATCTCTGTAACGTCTCTTCTAAATCCACAATCTCTCTCTTCTGCTGCTCTACAGTTAGTCTATAATGTTCCTTTTCTTGTTGGCTGTCTCGTAGCACCTGCTGCAGTTCTGCATAAGTGTCATCTCTGTCTTTCAAAGTTTTGGTGTGAAACTTTAATTCACTACAGATCATTTCCTTTTCTTTTTGGGCATTCAGCATTTTCTCCTTCAACAAATTAATCTCGCTTTCTCTCTCTTTAATCCCTTCATTGTGAGACTGCAACAAAATAGACAACTTCTCTTTATCTTCCATATAGCCTTGAATTGATTCTTTTAACGTTGCTACATTTTCCTCACTCTCGGTATAAATTCTGGCAAGACGGTCGTTCTCTAACTCACACTCCACAACCCTCGATTGTAAAGACTCAATCAGAGAGTCTTGCTCTTTTAATCTTATGGTTTGATGGGCTACTTCTTGGAGTGCACTCTCTTTCTCAGTTTGCTGATCCTGTAGCTGTTCTCTTAAAGTCTCCATCTCTTTTCTCTGTTTTTCTACGTCTTGCAACAAAGCGATCACCTTGGCTTCTCCATCTTCTTGACACTGTTTAAGAAGATTCTTTAGAGCAGAAAGTTCTTGCTCCCCCTTAGTAGTTTCATCAGACAACTTTTGGAAGGCCGCCTCCTTCTCTTCTCGAACAATGCTTAACTTTTCATTCAGAGTATCAATTTCCCGCTCCTTTTCTGCTATAATCAGATGGCCATTGTGTTCTGCCTTCAGTGCAAGCTCTCTCTGAACTTCACTCTCTTCCAGGCGCCTGGCCAAAATTGAAATTTGAAGCTGAACCTCTTCACAATTTTGCATCTGTTGCTGTAACTGAGTGACCACATACTCTTTGTCGTGCTGCAGTTGCACTAGATTTTCTAGGCAAGTCTTGATTTCACGTTCTCTTTCTTGAACAGTCAACTGGAGTTGAGCTGCTGACGTTAAAGCAGTCTCCTTTTCCCCATTGCACTCCTGAATATTCTCCCGTAGTTCTGTGATCTGCCTCTCGATTTCTTCTAGAGTGTCCGCTTGGTTGCTCAAAGCAGCTAGTGCTCTCTCTCTTTCTTCCCGACACTCCTGCAAGGTATCTTTAATGATCTCCATTTCACGATCCTGTTCATCTTTTATTAAAACATGTCGCTCCAAGTTTTCCAGAGCCGCCTCTTTCTCCGATTGACATTGTTTCAGCCTATCCCGAAGCTCAGAAACTTCTTTTCCCAAGTGCTCCTCTAAATGTTTAACTTTATCCAGCTCACTCTGCTTTGCTTTCTCTAGTTCATTCTGTCTCAAACTCTTTTCATGCTCCAGATTGTCTCTCAGAAGGTCCAATTCTTCCTGAAAAATAGGAAAATCCAGTATTGTTAAATGATCGGTCTCTAAGCGCTGTTCTTAAAAGGTGCACAGGAATTCTAATTGATGGGTTAAAGGGGTTTTCCTATGAAGAAAGGTTATGCCCTATCCACAGCATAGAGCCTAACTTGCTGATCAGTGGGGGTCTCAGTCCCCTCGTCGCTCAATCAGATTAACGTAGCAGACGGGCACGTAAGACCGTTCTGCTCAATTAACTTCTACAGAGCTGATGGAGACCAGTGAGCGTAACGTCAGCTCCATAGAGATTAATGGAGCAGAATGGTCATGCGCAACTGCCTGCTACATTAATCTGACGGGGCGACAAGGGGTCCGACTGAGGTACGTAGGACCCCATTGGATCCCTCATTTTCGTGATCTGTGTGGGCCTCAGCACTGAGAACCCAACTGATCAGTAAGTTAGTTATAGTTATCCAAGAGATAGGGCCTAACTTTTCTTTGAGGAAAAACCCCTTTAAGATGCAGTACCAAGCACATCCACTATACTTTGCATGGGGCTGTGCTTGATAAGAAGGGAAGAGACCGCAGTGAATACTCCGGCTCATGACTGGTGGGGGGTAACATAGATCACTCAGTATATATCACTTAATCTAAGGTATGAGATATAAAATTCTGCATAAAGGGGTCATTAGTATTTTTACCAATTTTATCTCCAGCTCGCCCCTCTGTATTCTGGCTTCCTCATTCTCCTCTTCCAATTCTGACATCCTCTGAGACAGAGCGAGACAGCTTTTCTGTAAGTCATCCTGCTCAGCATATAAGAGCGAGAGCTCATCTGTAATAGATTCAGACAAAACCATAAGGAGCGGTCTCTTATCCATGATGTCACAGCATCCGTCTAATGACTCTTACCTTGGACGGTTTTCTTGGACTGTGTGACGGTCTGAACTTCCAGCTCGAGCTGACTACACCTAATCTCCAGCTGAGATGATCTTTCTTGTGATGCAAAGACTGAACTCTCCAGAGACTGTTTTATGACCCTAAAGTGAAAACATAAAATGCACATGATACAATGATCTACAAGTCACCAGGGAGAGGACTTCATCATCATATAATGTATCTGTCTCTTACTGGAGGTCTCTCAGCTTGTCTCTCAGTTCCTGACACTCTCTCTCAATGATTCCGAGTTGTACGTCGAGTGTGGACTTTTCCTGACTCAAAGTTTCTGCATCCTGAGATAACTTGTCCTGCTCCTTCTGCACGCTCTCTCTTTCCTATGAAGTAAGACATCAGAATAACGTAGAAAGAACGGATACATAAAGTGATAAATATATATAGTAGCTAAATGAACAGAGCCAAGCAGTGTGAGGACATGCACCAAAATCCTACAATCCTCGAATATAAATCCATATTTCACAACACTGCTGCTACTAACAACCTACACAAAGGTCTGATTACACACGTCTCCAGGGACTATATATAACTCTGGCTGCAGAGAGCACAGAGCACAGCAGTGTGAGGACATACCCCCAGAAGCTACCCAGAAAGATAAACCCTTATTTCACAACATACACGATTACCTTTTTCAGCTCTGCCCTCAGTCTCTCTTTCTCCTCTCGGGTATGAAATAGCTCGGTCTCCAGGCTGTCTCTTGCTACTTCAGAGTCCTGGAGGAGGAGCTGCCTCTTGGTGAGCTCCGCCCTCTGCTGTAAACGCTCCTCTTCGCACTGCTGCAGATACTGCCGGGCATCCGCCAGTTCCCTGTGTGACTCTTGCAGGATTTCTCTCATAGTCTCCAGCTCTTTGTCCCTTTGCTGCAGGACACTGTTCAGTTCCACCTTATCTAAAGACAAGGCTCGATTCAAGTCCCCCATTTTGGCTACAGAATCTTGTAAGTTGTCCACCTCAGCCTTGTGCCGGCTCTTCTCCACCAGTAGCTCTGCCATCTGCTTTTCTACCTGGGATAGCGGTAAATCAAACAATGAAAAGATGGATTTAATGATGGGAAGAGGAGCTCAATTTTTTTCAACAATCTTACATGGGACGGTCAGCGATAGTTAGACGGTGTCCCTTGGGCCATACACTGTCCAAGTCTACTCATGAGAGTCCATAGAGAATTTACCTTACGGAGTGTGTCCTGTAAACCATATTTTTCATCCCGAGACAAATCGGCCTCCAGGCGACAGCGCAGCATCTCTTCCCGTAAGAGCAGTAACTGGTGGAATAGATCGGATCGCTCAGACTCAACAACGTCAAGAGATTGACGACTAGAAGAGAGCAAAACAGAGAGTGCGGGTAGTAGTAAAGTTCACAATTGTGAAGCGTACAAGAGACATCATAGCAGCTTGTCTCCTGCCACCGGCTCTGAGGATACAAGTTACAAGGTGATGTACTACTTACTGGCTGTCTCGCAGTTGCTGCTCCATACTGATAAGTCGTGACTCTCCTTCCAGGTCATGCGCCATCAGGTGCGACCTCAAAAGCTCCGCCTCCCGAGAGCACTCCTGCAGCTCCGCCTTCAAAGATTGGACTTCCTCTTCCAACTTTCCTGCATGTCCTCTGTAGGATTCCAACTCATTAACCTTTAACTCCAGTGAACGTACCTCCTGCCTAGATGCCTCCAGTTGCACCATTAATGACAGAGTTCCCCGCTCAGATTCTTGAACCTTGGATGTCAGTGACTCTATCTCCACCTTTGATGACTCCGACTGTGACCTCAGTGGGTCTTCTTCTGACCTTACCCCCTGTGATCCGTCTAATATGGCTGATAAAGCTACATCCTGCCCGGATCTCCATGTACTAGCTTCCAGCTGAGTTGCCTCAAGCAGAGACATCATCCTGCTAGTTTCCAGAGGTGTGGACCCTGGCGAGAGCATCATCAGTCGGGTTGACTCAAGTGGAGGCAGCAGAGTTGTCTCTTCTAGTGATGCTGTCATGCCACCCTCCTGCTGTGATATCATTTTAGGTGACCTTGTAACGCTGGCTTCCTGTTGGAGGGTCTCTGGCTGTAAAATCATCATGCTTCCCCTCTGTTTAGGGGAGTCAACTTGCAAACTTGATTTCTTTGTATCCTCTTGAGTCACCTCTGGTACTGACCCGATTGTCTGCTCTGTGTGCAACTGAGACCTCAACAAGCTTGCCTCTTGCTCAGCTTCCATCAGTTGGGTTCTCAGCATGCTTGCTTCCGCTTGAGCTTCCACCAGCTGGGTCCTGATTGTGGCTTCTTCCTTCTCAGCTACCGCCAGTTGGGTTCTCAGCATGCTTGCTTCTTCTTGTGTGGTCTCCAGCCTGTACCGCATCAATTTTGAGTCCTGCTCCACCAGCACCAGCTGGGTCCTCATCAGGCTTGCTTCCTCTTGAGCTTCCACCAGCTGTGTCCTCATCAGGCTTGCTTCCTTCTCAGCTACCGCCAGTTGGGTTCTCAGCATGCTTGCTTCTTCTTGTGTGGTCTCCAGCCTGTACCGCATCGATTTTGAGTTCTGCTCCACCAGCACCAGCTGGGTCCTCATCGTGTTTGCTTCCTCTTGAGCTTCCACCAGCTGTGTCCTCATCAGGCTTGCTTCCTTCTCAGCTACCGCCAGTTGGGTTCTCAGCATGCTTGCTTCTTCTTGTGTGGTCTCCAGCCTGTACCTCATTGAGTTGGCCTCCTGCTCCACCAGCACCAGTTGTGTCCTCATCATGCTCGCTTCTTCTTGTGCGGTCTCCAGTCTGGACTTCATTTTGCTTGCTTCTTGATCCGCCACCTCCAGTTGATACTTCAATGATCTGGCTTCTTGGTCCAAGGCCTCATACTGGAACTTAAGTGATTTCAGCTCCTTCTCCAATGTCTTTTCATATGAGCTTTTGGTTTTTGCTTCCGGTTGCAGGACCTCTTCTTCTGCTTGTAACAATTCCTTCTTTTTCCCAACTACATGAAGCATAGAACTCTCTTCCTTTATGGATTTTCCTTCCTTCTGCCCAGCCACCTCTACTGACTCTATCCCATGACCCCAGGTGACAAGCAGGTACTTTGGGGGCTCCGTCACTTTTCCTGAATTCTGTGGCTTCCAAGAGATCAGGGAGGAACACGAAGATTGGAAAAGGCAGATACATCTTGTACATTCAGCACGCAATGCTGTTAAATCTCTAGAAAAAATAAAGTCAACACTAAGAAGCCAAAGAATCTGTCACCTCTCCTGTGTGGTGTAGTATGTAGAGGATGTGTCCTGTGTGGTGTAGTA
>CM033651.1:15070339-15086586 GCA_019512145.1 Engystomops pustulosus
CCTGTGTGGTGTAGTATGTAGAGGATGTGTCCTGTGTGGTGTAGTATATAGAGGATGTCTCTCCTGTGTGGTGTAGTATGTAGAGGATGTGTCAGCTCTCCTCATGTGTGGTGTAGTATATAGAGGATATGTCGGCTCTCCTCCTGTGTGGTGTAGTATATAGAGAATGTGTAAGCTCTTCTCCTCCTGTGTGGTGTAGTATATAGAGAATGTGTAAGCTCTTCTCCTCCTGTGTGGTGTAGTATATAGAGGATGTATCAGCTCTTCTCCTGTGTGGTGTAGTATGTAGAGGATGGGTCAGCTCTCCTCCTGTGTGATGTAGTATATAGAGGAGCTGTCTCCTGTACATTACAATCCTCATTCTGACTCCCACCATTCCTCTGTACCTTTCTGTCGCAGTCTTTAGTTCCTTAAAGTGTCTATGAAACGTCACAACTTCAGTCCATAATCGCAGGAGGCGGGAGTGCTCACCCTTTATGTGACCTTTGTAAGCCTGAATGATAAAACAACTATATTACTACAGAGATAACCCACACTTTATACTATACAAGATAAATCACACATCTGGGCTCTGGCATCATCCCTCATCGCTAACTACAACCTTTTCAGGCCCTGATCATAAAGCAGAAAGCTGCCATGTAAAGTGGTGCAGAGCTGCAAACTAAAACTGTGCCAGTTATAAAGCTGTCAGTTGTTTTTATTGTTATAGGGCAAAAATCATAGCAAGAAACTAAATATAACCAAAACGGGTCAATAATTGTAAAATAATCATATTAACGAAACTGTACAGGCTCCACTATTTAATGGAGTTGTAGGTCAAACAAAGCTCTATGGGAATGAGGGAATAATCAATCGTATGGTAAACCAATTAAAAGGTAGAATGAACGCTACACCACTGCTACCCCATTAAAAAGGGGGGATATTAGTCCCCAAATAAGTGAGTTCCCAGTGGTTAGGCCCCTTCTTTCATAAATAAAGTATGGGATAACCCCTTTAAGACTCTCTTGCCTCTCTCTCCTCTTGCCACTCCTTCTCCTTCCTCTCCAGTTCCTGTAAGGCTCCGGACCAGTCTGCGGTCAGTTTGTGAATGTCTTCCCCCAGCAGCTTGTTGGACTCCTGTGTCTGGACCAGATCTTCTCTGAGTAATGAGTTCACTGCCGCCAGACTGGCGCATCTACAGCAGAGAAGTGGAATCAACAGGTATAAGAGACCACAACCCCCATCATCCTATCCAGGAGTTCTTGCTGCTCCTCTGCTCACCTTTGCTGTTCTTCTTCCAACTTTCTAAGGGCCTTCTCCAACTCCAGCTCTCCGCGGCTCTGCGAGGAGACACAATACAATTGTATACACATTTCTATAGGGACAGAGAACCACACAAGGATATTCCGCTCTTAACAGGGTGAATTCATTTCACCCGGAGTGTTCCTTTAAAGGAGTTGTCCAGAGCATTTAAGTCATGTCCTATCCACAGGATAGGGGATAACAAGGTGATCATTGAGGGTGCGACTGCTGGGATCTCCACCGACCCCACATCTGGAAAACAGGGGATCACATTCTATATTAAAAAGAAGGAAGAGCCTCCTGGACCTCTATACACTGTCTATTGGAGCGGTTGACCTTGCAGTCCACCAGTGATTGTCTGGATCGTGAGGGTCCTAGCAATGGGATTATCACCAATCACATTTCATGCCCGATCCTTCTTTTTCATAGCATTTGTCTTAGAGTAAATATACTACCAGGATCACAGATTGCAAACCAAGTACACTGACAGGCTGGTGTGTGTCCCCTCCCCTCTGTTCTTCTTTTATCTTCTTATGCCCTGGTTTTTATGAAAAAAAGATGTAAAAATTCTGCAAATTGAGCTTGAGGGGTCATTTGCATAATTTTTAAAGGCCTTTTTTCATAAAAACCAGGGCATAAGAAGATAAAAGAAGAACAGATCCTGCCAGAGGTGCTTGGCTTACAATCCTCCATCCCAGTGCCTTTAAAGGGCATCTACCACCAGGATGAATGGCTGTATGCAAATGAGCCTGAGGGGCTCCAGGCTCTATAGGTGTTAATGGAGCCCAGAGCCCCTCAGGTTTATTTGCATACAGTCTTTCATCCTGGTGGTAGATTTCCTTTAAGGTTATCTGTGGCACTTCAAGTCAGTCCCTTTAATTTCATTGGAGCTGCAATACCACATCCAACCTGTAGGTAGGTTTGACACAGAAACAAAGCAGTCATGTTTTTCTAACTTTGTGCCAACCCTTTTAAAGAGACATCCTGGGATTTATTCACCGATCCCCTCTCCACAGGACAGGTGATTGCACGACTCATCAGTGGGAGTGCAAGATTTCAGGTCACTGCTGATGAAATATTAAAGTTCTCCAGTAAGCGCCAGGACCTCTTCGCAGGACAGTGATCTCACATGGACAGTCTGCAGCTCAGTCTCATTCAAGTGAATGAATCAGCTGCAATACCAAGTACAGCCACCATACAACACAGCGGCACTGTACTTCGAAGAATGTAAAGAGGTTGCAGCGCTCAGACAGCTGCCCGGTGGGGTGATGGATGTCAGATATGAATCATAGGGATCAATTAAAAAAAAAAAAAAAAAACCCTTTAATGATGTATGGAGGTTTCAAGTTGTCCTCTAAGCACTAGTCACATACCAGACTGAAGTCCTGGCTCTGCTGCAGCTCCTGGTAGCGGCTTCTGTACTGCACAACCTGAGAACAGAGACACAAATATAAAAAATGTCTAAGAAAAAATGTATAGAATTTGCAGGGTCCATAATATACTAGAAACCAATAATCACAGCAATTCCCTTCTATACACTTAGACTATATAGAAGTGATGTCATCAGTAGCATTAAAGGGGTTGTCCAGGATTAGAAAAACATTGCAAATACCTTCCTATCACAGCGCCACGCCCCTTTCAGGTTGTGTTTGGTATTGCAGCTCAATCCTGGTCACTTTTACAGAGCTGAACTGCAATAACTGCAGCCATGTTTTTATAATCCTGTACGAACCCTTTAAGGAAACCCCCAGCCACAAGTCCCTGTTATCAGCCAGCCACTAGGACAACCAAACACAGAACTATTACAACTCTCAGCATGCCCCGACTATTGTAGACAAGTCGCAGACATGCAGCAGTTCTGATCTACAATGACGCATGGAGTATAATGATGGGTCATTCGCGAACGAGCTGGCACAAAGAGCCGGCTCATTCGCGTGAACGACCTGAGCCCGCCTCTAAAAGACTCGCCACGCCCCCTTTACCCCGATAAAATCGGGTGACTGACTGGCCTGTGGCTCCCTATTATATTTAATAGGGAGCCGTTCAGGAGCCAGAAGAGCCGACTCTTCTTAGTGAAAGAAGCCTAATGAGCCAGCTCACTAAGAAGAGCCGGAATTCCCATCACTAATGCAGTAGTAGTAATGTCACAGAACATTTTACCCAGCATGCAAATCACTATACATAATCCAAAGCAGGGAATTCTGGGAGATTCCAGCTCTTAAGGCTGCAGAATGGTAAACACAAAATACAGGAGACGTGTCACCTTTGCCTGTAGTTTCTCCACCAGCACCGCCTGCCTCTTCTGAGCTTCTAGAGAGTTCTGTAGCTCCCTCTGCAGTGCCAGCCAATCCCGGCCAAGCTCCGCCCCCTGCGTCATTGCTGTGAGGGGGTCACGCGCCTCCTCCTAAACCTGGGGGAAAAAAAAAGAAAAACAGAAAACTTTGTCACCCAAACAAACACGTCAGTGCATACACCACACTGCGCTCCTGAGAGTATATATCTGTCAGGGTCATAGTGCCGCTCTACAACCTGGTTCATACAAGTCAAAATCTGTGACCCCTCAAGAATAGTGGCTGCACCTGGTAATGCACCTCAGTCCTGTTCAAATGATGAATATGGGGGATGTTTAGAGGGGTGCAGACCCTGTGGAGCCGATATCCATTGCTTACATCACCATCAATAAATAAATCCCAGAACGCTGTGCCCCCCTCGGATACAGATGATATATAGAGGGGCGACCAAGTAGAGCCCCAACATGCAGAGTCTCAGTGTGAACAAGTCCTTACTGTATTAACGCAGAGGCCCAATACAACCCTGAATGGGTAAAGTTTCTCATTATTAAACAACAGATCTGCATAACTAATCATTCAGCTTTCCTGAGATCCTGAACATGTAGATTTCCCTAATTTACACTGATACATCTACCTGTATGATCACCCAGCCTTCCTAGGTATACAATGATATCTGCACACCAGCTTTCCCAGGAGCCTGAGTGGACACATTATTGTCTACTTATGTGATGACATGACCCTACATGGGCAAATCCCCCTATTTATACAAATATATATATTGTCCCATCACCCAGCTTTTCCAGGACAATAAAAAATTTATTTTCTCAAGTCATACAATAATACATTAGCGCGTCTCCTTACCCAGCTTTCCCATAACCCTGAATGGGCCTATTATACACTAGTTATACAACGTAATATCTGCATTTCCCCATAAATCAACTTTGCCAGGACCCTGACAAAAAAATTTCCTTATCTATATACAATTAAACATCTATGCGCCGCAGCTTTCCATGGACCCTGAAAGGGAGAATGTTGCAGTTATATAATGAGTTACCTGCATTTCACATCACACAGTTTTCCCAGGAGTGTGAGCCTTCCCAAATTATACAATGCCACATCTATATACATATCGTGTCACTTCACCCAGCTTTCCCGTGACTCTGATTGGGCCTTTTTATATGAGATTTACAATGTAACCTCTGCATATCTAATCACTCAGCTTTCCCAGGCCACTGTTACATACATCTCCTTATCTAAACACTATGATACACCTTTACATGACCCAGCTTTTCCAGGGCCCTGAATGTGCAATATAATGATACACCCCAGCACATCACTCAGCTTTCCCAGGCTGCTTTACATCAGAGCCCTTCTGCAGCCTCACCCTTCCATCCCGTGTCCCCCATTTACACCTCCCCCCTCTTTCCATCGCCCCTTCCCTTACTCTCACCCCCATTTTGAATCTCCCTCCAGTTCATCCCGTTTTGGAGCAGTCCTAACCCATGACCTGTGACCCGCACGGCCGCTAACCAACCACTTCCTGCGCTGAGGTCATGTGATCGGGTTCATCCCTCGCCTAGCAACAAGCCTGTCAGTCAGAGGGCCACTCCATGGCATAATACGCAGGCGGGAAAAACAGACACCGCCCCTTTTTATATTGCATTATGGGAAATGTAGTTCGACGTTACATATAATGTTTATGCAATGCATTATGGGAATTTCCTTAAAGATCTAATAGTTGTGTGCAATGTGTATGTGATTGACGCCCCCTGCTGTATTTCTGGTGAATTTCTCATGTTCTTTCAACTCTTACTTAAAGGGAACCTACCACCACGAATCTACCTATAAAGGTAGATCGGGTGGTAGGTGCATAGCTCCCAACCGTCCCGATTTTGACGGGACTTTCCCGTTTTTCGTACCTCTGCCCCGCGTCACGGGCAGCTATGATATTGTCACGGATTCTCCCCCCAGGTCCCACTGTGTCCCGCTGCTGTGTTCGCATAGTAAATACTTTGAAAGTCTGAACTCACAGTACAGAATGGCTTCTACAGACATCGGGAGGGAATCCTTTTCAGAGAAGTGTCGGGCTTAGCGCAGAGCAGGGACCACGTCATCAGCTTCAGATCTGTCCATATATGGTCACTGCATCTCCTAGGGTTCCCCAGAGCAGACATCGGGCAGGGAATCCTTTTCAGAGAAGTGTCGGCTTAGTGGAGAGAGCAGGGACCACTTCATCAGCTCAGATCTCTATCTGTCCATATATGGTCTCCAGGTCTTCCCCAGACACAAGCTCTTTATATAATTAAATTAAATAAAGGTTTGGCCGGGCTGAGATTCGAACCTGGGACCCTCTGCACCATAGACAGGAGCTTAACTAACTGAGCTATAAGCCCAGTGATAGAGAGCTGAGGATTTCTGGTAAGTAAGACATGTTATCTGCCACTGTTACACTGTGACACAGACTAATGCACTGATATATAGAGAGGGATCTTCTCAGAGATTATTATTGTAATTATTGAGACTATTATTATTATTATTATTATTAATTTTATTATTATGGAGATGATTATTAATAATGGTAAAAATAATAATAATGATCTCAATAATAATAATAATAATAATAATAATAATAATAGTATCAATAATTACAATAATCTGAGAAGATCCCTCCCTATATACCAAGGCAGTATATAGTTCTTAGTTACCAAAATTCTCCACTTGTTAATCACAGAGGTTATAGCTCAGTGGGTTGAGGCGCTGTGTTATTATTGTACATGGACACTGCAGGTTCTGGGTTCAAATCCCAATGAGGATAATATATATTGATTGGGGGTGTGGCTTAGGGGGTTCGCCGCGGCACGCTACGCGTGCCGCCATTTTGTCCCTCTTTCCTTTTCCCAAATGTTGGGAGGTATGTATGTGCCGCAGAGAGAAGGGAACCACATGTGCCCCTGGTCTAGGGGTATCCTCCCTCATTGGTCAGTGTGAGAAGCCCCCGCACCCCCATCCTTTCCTGCTCAGACTGTGAGTATACATATATACACATGCAGAGGATTAGGCACAGGGTGTCGGGCGCAGGGTGGATGCCGTGTTGTACAGTATCCCACAATCCCCTCATCCCCCGGTGTCAGTTATAGAGGAGGCGGAGTCTAAAGGGATATCCTCAGTGAGGAGGCGTACCCATACCCCCCCCATGTATTATCTCCATATAATAAGTGACTTGCTGACGTTATCTCTCTTCTATTTCCAGATTCTGGGCCGAGGCAGAAGCCGGGGACCCCCCAGCATGGCGACTACGGGGGGGTGTAAGGGTCAGGGACCCCCATATCACCAGATTTATTGTCAGCATTCTCAGTGAAATAAATATCTGTGACTATGGAGTCTGTGGCTACTGGGGACAAACCATGTGGGACACCGTACACGGGGACACTTCACGTGGGACACTTTACGTGGGACACTTCACGTGGGACGTCTTCCCGGGCCCCCAATATCGGGATAATTAGAACCAGGTCACACAATCAGCAGTTTACAGAACTTGCCTCTTCAGTTTAGCCTACTCCTGCAGTAATTTCATGCGCAGTAGCTCCGGCCTCAGAGCTGTGGCTGCTCAGCCGCAGGCCTTCGTAGCTGCACGCCGCACACAACAGGGTAGGAGGAGTAACGTGGCTTCTGGGGCGTGGAGTAGCCGCGCCGTGTAGCCTCGTGCCCGGATACTCCACGCCCCAGTAGCCGCATAACAAAATTGACATATTAGGGGAATAAAGTTTACCAAAAGTTAGCGGGGACATGAGGATTAGCTCTAAAAAGGGTTATCCTCACGTCCCTTACATCCACCTACCACCCGATCTACCTTTATAGGTAGAATCGTGGTGGTAGGTTCCCTTTAAAGGACATCTACCACCAGGATGACGGATGGTATGCAAATGTTTCAAAAGGGCTCCAGGCTCCTGAGGTCTAAATGGAGCCTGGAGCCCCTCAGGCTCATTTACATATAGTTCTTCATCCTGGTGGTAGATGTCCTTTAAAGAGAAAACACGAGGCATCATGAGAACTGTGTGCAGCTCCAATGATTTTACACAAATACAGGAAGAGGTTAGTCTCCACCCACTTCTGTATTATCCCTGTACTGTGACATCACTGTGTGTATTATCCCTGTACGGTGACATAACTGTGTGTATTATCCCTGTACTGTGACATCACAGTATGTATTTTCTGTGTACAGGCAGTCCCCTACTTAAGGACACCCGACTTACAGACAACCCATAGTTGCAGACAGACCCATCTGACCTCTGGTGAAGCTTTCTGAATGCTTTACTATAGTCTCAGACTGCAATGATCAGCTGTAATGAAGCTTTATTGATAATCAAAATAACAATATACCTGCGCCGGCTGTGACTACTGATGCAAACAGTGATATATGAAGTGAAGAGGAGGTGGTGATGATCAGGAAGTTTCTCCGCAGTGTGAATAGTCCCACAAGGATAGTAGGTATCCAATGTAGTAGATGCCTTTTTCTGTGAGCCAAGTTTGAAGTCAGTCCAAGAGCAGAGCGATGCATTGCGGGTGGCGCGACCACACGATGAGTCGGAAGTGAATAGTGACGTCACTCTAAGTTACGGATGGAACGTTGGGACATAGGTGAACACGCACCGAACGCGTTTTCAAGAGCTACGGCTCTCTTCCTCAGGGTACAGTTCAACCTTCTCTGCCTCTGCCATGCGTTTACGATGCGTTTTGTTAACAGACATGTTAACAGTGATGTAATTAGGCAAATCACCCCTCCTCAGCTGTTGTATATGTGTTTCAAACGCAATGAAAAAGCAGGTCAAAACGCAACGTGTTAACGCGCCCTCAATCTTCTAAGTGCGGTCAGTGAAACATTCATCTGGATGTTGGTTGATATTTATTTGCAAATATCTTTGCGGGGTCTATTCAAGCAATCTATAAGCTATACTTCTGTTTGTGTCAAAAATAAAGATGTTTACATAGATTGTGATTAAATCTATGTAAACATCTACATTTCTGACACAAACAGAAGTATAGCTTATAGAAATATTAGACATATATGAGGTCTTGACCCTTCTTATAATCATAATTTTACCGAAATGTTAACAGTATGTTTACACCCATTATTTAATCACAATCTATGTAAACATCTATATTTTTGATGTTTTTAAACTTGTCACTGGGGCCAAAATTTTTTTTGTCTTGATCTTTTTAAATTCAGCGTTTTTTTCCGAATCCTTCGGGTTGTCCGGCGGCCACGCCCCCAATTTCTGTTACATGAAAGTCGGCGCCACAATCCCGTGCGCCACAATCCCGTGAAATACAGCGCAAAACGGAAATATTCGGGAAAAACCCGACGGATTCTCGGCTGCGGACTCTTAGTAAATGTGCCCCATGGAGTTTTGAGGGGTGCTACCACACAGATTAATTACACCCTAAAAAATAGTCACTCTAAATTCTACTCAAATTCCCCTAAATCTTCTGGTTTTAGATACAATGAAGGTCTGGGAAGTAGAAATCACATTGCTGTAATACATGAATATTCGCACAGTTACTTCTATTCTATTACTTCCGATGACTTCTTTACTATTATTTGTCCCTGTCGCATCTATAATACACCACTAATTATTCCCACTTGTATACAGGGAGTTTCCATGGAGCCTCTAATCTTATGCACTTTGTCTATGATATTTCTTCCATTATACATTTGCACTGAGTAAATATCTCCTCTGCAGTAAATCCCGGGGCTTGTATTTCGTTATGTTGTGAATGTAGAGAATTTTTGGCCAAATTGTCATTGCCCGTAATTTTGCAGACATAGAAATAAACTAACGACGGAAAGGAAAAAAGGGAGAAGGAAATTCATGTGCAACACCCTCGCCGATGCAATGGCGAAGGAGTGCTTGCGAATACGTCCCACAGCATGTCATCACATCACACAGGGGACATTGCAGTGGTGGATCCTGCCTGGCAAGGCAGGAGTTAAGTGTTTTGTATGATGTAAGATCTATCATCCAATCACCTGTATTACATTCTGTCCAATGTAAGCTGAGATGTAATTGGAGGAGCAGCCACCACCTGACCAGGGGAGTTACAAATCCCCTGGCCAGGAATGTTCTAGAGAGAAGTCTCTCCCTGGAGGGAGAAGAGTGCAGTTCTAGTCAGACCTGAGGGTCTGCAGGACGGTAGAAGAGACTAGTTTTAGCCCAGCTCAGATGAGAAGAAGCAGACTGGGTTACCCCAGTCCAGACTCTAACCATACCAGAGCAAGAAAGAGCTAGCCCTGCCCTCTGAAGAGGGATGCTAATAGATAGAGTTAGTGAGGAACTTCAAGGGTGATACCTGAAGCACTCCAGGACAAGCTGAAGCTTCCTATTAGGACACAGCTACCTCCCAGCCTGCCCTCTGCATCCAGGCTGACGATCTACCTCCTGTGGCTTCCTCCAACTCAGCAATCCACCATTCTGTTAAAGGCACGTTGCTGCGGTTCCTGTCGGTTCCAATAAAGAACTGTAAGTTGTTTTTGTTCAACCTCTGCCTCCGTCTGGTCCCTGCTACTACGGCTGTCACCATCACCGGCACCCTGTCCACTACACAGGGACTCATACTCCGGACACCAAAGGGTTGCCCTAGGGAGAACCGCTATAGCAGCCTCTCCCTCATCATTTCTTGCCAACACCACCTGCTGGAGACCTGCCAGGCTGTAGGACAGCCCTCCGGTTCCCCCGTACCAAGAACCGTGACACTAGCGTGCCTAGGCCGCAACCGCCAGCCACTCAGGTACTGCGGGCCCCGGCTGACTCCAGGCCCCGAGAAAAGGCTAGGCCCCGGTGGGGGATGTTGCACATGGGTTAACCCGAAGTAGCCTCGGGTCTTCGTGAGACCCGAGGTTACCATGGCAACGGATCGCTGCTCCCCGATGACTTGACGGGGAGCGGCGATCCTCGAAAAAGATGGGCGCCGCAATCCTTTTGTAGCCGCCGGCAGCTTTGCCGGCGGCCACCCGCAATATGCAGCAAAGACTTACCGGCTATGGAGAGGGCTCAGCGCGTGAGCCCTCTCCATGCACCCGTGGCCGACCGGTGACGTGCTATTACGTCACGGGTCGTGAACGGGTTAAAGAGGGAATTCTAGAATGGACCTGACCTGATGGGGCTTGTATCAGGGCTGTGGTAAGCCAAACTTCTACCTCCGACTCCTCAATTTCCCTGAGATAAATGCGGCCATTCTTTCTCAGTGCCTTATTCCTCTAATCTATAGCAGAGGAGCTTCACTGCTGAGCATGTACATAAACTGCAGCCATATTCATCTTAACTAAAAGCCTAGAAGAGTAGTGCACAACCTGCAGCCACTGGGCCACATGCGACCTGTCAAGCCATGAGTTGTTGTTTGCACCCTCCTATGTGCACTTCCATAACTCATTGGTCATTGGTGCAGAAGGCCGGGTAGTGGTGAGTGGTAAGTACTTGACGGCTGTACTGCACTGATCCTGTGCACTTCTGCTCTTGGACCTGATACCTTCCCATAAAGGAGGAGAGAATAAGCTGCAGTGTGCGGTGCAGGGAGGAGAGAATAAGCTGCAGTGTGTGGTGCAGAGAGGAGAGAATAAGCTGCAGTGTGCGGTGCGGGGAGAGAAGAAGCTTGCAGTGTGTGGTGCAGGAGGAGAGGAAGAAGAAGCTGCAGTGTGGGTGGCAGGGAGGAGGAGAAAAGCGCAGTAGGGTGGGGTGCAGGGAGGAGAGAAAGAAGCTGCAGTGTGTGGTGCAGGGAGGAGAGAATAGCTGCAGGTTGTGGTGCAGGGAAGGAGAGAATAAGCTGCAGTGTGTGGTGCAGGGAGGAGAGAATAAGCTGCAGTGTGTGGTGCAGGGGGGAGCAGAGAAGAAGCTGAGTGTGGGTGCAGGGAGGAGAGAAGAAGCTGCAGTGTGGTGAGGGAGGAGAGAAAAGCTGCAGTGTGTGGGTGAGGCGGGGAGGGAGGAGAGAATAAGCTGCAGTGTGTGGTGCAGAGAGGAGAGAAATAAGCTGCAGTGTGGGTGCAGGGAGGAGAGAAGAAGCTGCAGTGTGTGGTGCAGGGAGGAGGAGAAGAAGGCTGCAGTGTGGGTGCAGGGAGGAGAGAAAAGCTGCAGTGTGGTGCAGGGAGGGAGAGAGAGAAGGAAGCTGCAGTGTGTGGTGCAGGGAGGAGAGAGAGGAATAAGCTGCAGTGTGTGGTGGCAGGGAGGAGAAATAAGCGCAGTGTGTGGTGCTAGGGAGGAGAGAATAAGCTGCAGTGTGTGGTGCAGGGAGGAGAGAAGAAGCTGCAGGTGGGTGCAGGGAGGAGAGGAGAAGCTGCAGTGTGTGGTGCAGGGAGGAGAGGAGAGCTGCAGTGTGTGGTGCAGGGAGGAGAGGAGAGAAGCTGCAGGGTGTGGTTGCAGGGAGGAGAGAAGAGCTGCATGTGTGGTGCAGGTGAGGAGGAGAAGAAGCGCAGTGTGTGGTGCAGGGAGAGAGAAGAAGCTGCAGTGTGTGGTGCAGAGAGGAGAGAATAAGCTGCAGTGTGCGGTGCAGGGAGGAGAGAAGAAGCTGCAGTGTGTGGTGCAGGGAGGAGAGAAGAAGCTGCAGTGTGCGGTGCAGGGAGGAGAGAATAAGCTGCAGTGTGCGGTGCAGGGAGGAGAGAAGAAGCTGCAGTGTGTGGTGCAGGGAGGAGAGAATAAGCTGCAGTGTGTGGTGCAGGGAGGAGAGAATAAGCTGCAGTGTGTGGTGCAGGGAGGAGAGAACACTGCAGCGCTCTCCCTCCCTGCACCGCCACACGCAGCTTCTCTCTCTCCGACACCCAACACTGAAGCTTCGTTTACTCCCTGCCACGCAAACACTGCTCAGCGTCTTCTCTACTAACGCACCGCACACTGCAGCTTATTCTCTCCTTCCTGCACACACACTGAGCTATTCTCTCCTCCTGCACGGCACACTGACGCTTATTCTTCTCCCTGCACCGTACACTGCTAGCTTCTCTCTCCTTCCTGAACACACACTGCAGCTATCATCCTCCCTGCACACCACACTGACAGCTTTTTCTGCTCCTCCCTGCACATACACACTGCAGCTTTATGCTCTCTACCTGCACAACACACTGCAGCTTCTCCTCTGCCTCCCTGCACCTGTCCACTGCCAGCTTTCTCTCCTCATGCACCACACACGCAGCTTATCTCTCCTCCTGCACAACACACTGAGCTTATTCTCTCCTCCTGCACCACACACGCAGCCTTATTCGCTCCTTCCCTGACACACCACTGCGCTTTATTCTCTCCTCCCTGCACCAACACTGCGAGCTGATTTCTCTCCCTGCACCACAACACTGCAGCTATTCTCCCTCCCTGCACCACACACGCAGATTATCTCTCATCCCTGCCACCGCACATGCGCTTATTATCTCCTCCCGCACCACACACTGCAGCTTTTACTCTCTCCAGCACCACAAACTGCCCAGGGCCTTATTCTCTCCTCCCTGCACCGCACACTGAAGCTTCTTCTCTCCTCCATGCACGCACAGCAGCTATTCTTCTCCTCCATGACCACAAATGCCAGGCTTCTCCTCTCCTCCCTTGACCACACACTGCAGATATCTCATCCCTCCATGAACCACACACGGCAGCGTCTCTCTCCTCCCTGCACCACGACACCGCAGCGTCTCATATCCTCCATCGCACCACAAACTGCAGTTATTCTCTCCTCTCCTGCCACCCACACTGCAGCTATTCCTATACTCCATGCACCCATACTGCAGCTGATTCTTCCTACGCACAACACATGCAGCTTATTCTCTCCTCCTGACCACACACTGCAGCTTTTCTCGCCTCCTGACAACACACCACTGCAGCGTCTTATCTCCTCCCTGGCACACACACTGCGCTTCCCGTTCCTCCCTGCACCACACATGCAAGCGTCTCTCTCCTCACTTATACCACACACTGTGAAAGCTTATTCTATCCTCCCTGACCACACACGCAGCTTTTCTCTCCTACCTGCACACCAACAATGAGCTCTTCATCACTGCCACCAACACTGCAGCTCTCTCTCCTCCCTGCACCCACTACACCTGCAGCTTATTATCTCCTCCGGCAACCACACACTGCAGCTTTCCCTTATCTTCATGAACCACACACTGGCTCTTAACTATCCTCCTGCCACAACACACTGCAGCTTCTTTCTTCCTCCCTGACAAACCCCCCCCCCCCCCCAACAAAACTGCAAGCTTCTCCTCTCTCCCTGCCACCACACACTTGCAGTATTCTCTCCTCCCGGAAACACACCCTGCCAGCTCTCTCTCCTCCGCACCACCACACTGCAGCTCTTCTCTCCTCCCTGTCAAACACAACTGCAGTTCATTCTCTCCTCCCGCACCACACCTGCAGCTATTATCTCTCCCGCACCACACCAATGCCAGCTTATTCTATCCTCCTGCACCCACACATGCAGATTATTCTCTCCCCTGACACCCACACTGCAGCGATACTTTTTCCTCCCCTGCACCACAAAGCAGCTTATTCTCTCCTCCCTGCACAGACACTGCGCTTCTTCTTCTCCTCCTGCCACCCACACACACTGCAGCGTTCTTCTCTCCTCCCTGCACCAAACACGGCGGATATTCTCTTCTCCCTGCACCACACACTGCAGCTTATTTCCTCCTCCGGGACACACACTGCAGCTTCTCCTTCCTCCCTGCACCAACACTGCAGCTTATTCTATCTCCATGCACCGGCAAGCAGCTTCTTCTATCCTCCCTGCCACCGCACACTGCAGCTTATCTCTCTCCCTTGCACCACCCCACGGACTCCTCTCCTCCCGGTACCACCCACTGCAGTTCCCTGCCTCCCTGTCACACACACTGCAGATTTTTCTCCTCCCTGCACGCAACATGCAGCTGCTCCTCCTCCCGGCACCACACACGCAGCTTTCCTCTCCTCCCTGCACCACAACTGCAGCGTATTATCTCCTCCCTGCACACACACTGAAGCGTAGTCGCTCCTCCTGCACAACATACGGACAGTTATCTCTCATCCTGCACCACACCTGCAGCTTATTCTCATCACTGCACCAACAGCAGCTTTCTTCTCTCCTCCTGCACCCACAATGCAGCTTTTATCTCCTCCCTGCCCACACACTGCAGCTTCCCTCCCTGCACCACACACTGCAGGCTTTCTCCTCTCCTCACGATACCAACACTGCAGCTTATTCTCTCATCCATGCATCCACACAGGCAGCTTCTACTTCTCCCTGCACCACACCTGCAGTTCTCGTCCCCCTGCACACACACTGCAGCTTCTCCTCTCCTCCCTGCACCACACACGGCTTATTCTCCCTCCCTGCACCATCACTGCATTCTTCGTCTCTCTCACTGACAACCACACACTGAGTTATACTCTCCTCCATGCACACCCACGCGCTTTTCTCTCCCCCTGCACCACACACTGACGCTTCTCTCCTCCGCACCGCACACTGAAGCTATTTCTCTCCTCCATGACCCACACACTGCAGCTTTTCCTATCCCTCCCTGACAAACACACTGCAGTTTCCCTACCTCCCTGCACCACACACTTGCAGATTACCTCTACTCCCTGCACCAACACACGTGGAGAGGCTTATTCTCTCAGCCCTGACCAACACTGCAGCTAGTTCTCTCATCCTGACACCACATACTGCAGCTATTCTATCCTCCTGAAACCACACACCTGCAAGATTTATTTCTCTCATCCTGCACCAACACTTGCAGCTCTTATTCCTCCCGGACCCACACACTGCAGTTTTCTCTTCTCCTGAACACCACACAATGAGCTTTCTTCCTCCCTGTGAACCAACACCACTGCAGTTTCCTATTCGTCCCTGCACACACACCTGACACTTCTCATATCTCACTATACACAATGAGCTTCTCCTCTCCTCCCTGACACGCATCACCACTTGCAGCTTCTTATCGCCTCCCTCACCAAAAACACGCAGGCTTTTCTCTCCCCTGCACCGCCACTGCAGCTTCTCCTCTCTCTCCGGCACAAAACTGAGCTATTCTCTCCTCCCTGCACCACACCAGCCAGCTTCTTCTCCCCTCCATGCACCAAACTGCAGATATACTTCTCTCCTGCACCACACACTGGACAGCTTATTCTCTCCTCTGCACCACACACTGCAGCTTATTTCATTCTGCACCGACACACTGAAGCTTTCTCTCATTCGGCACCCACACGCCAGCTTATTATCTCCTCCCTCGAACACACCTGCAGCTTTCTCTCCTCCCTGCACCAAAACTGAAGCTATTTATATCCTCCATGCACCACACCTGCAGGATTATTCTCTGCCTCCCGGGCACCGCACATGCAGCTTCTTATCTCCTCCCTGCACCCACACACTGCAGTATTCTATCCTCCCTGCACCACACACTGCAGCTTAGTCTCCTCCTGCACCACCACAACTGCAGTATTCTCTCACCATGCACCGCACACTGCAGTCTCTCAATCCATGAACAGCACATAAGCTTTTCTCCTCCCGCACCCACAACTGCAGTTTCTCGCTCCTCTGCACGCAGAAACACGCATGCTTATTCTCTCTCTCCGGCACCACCACACTGCAGTTATCTCTCCTCCATGCACTCACACACTGCAGCATTCTCATCTTAAGCCCAGGCACCTGCACAATGCAGCTTCTCCTTCA
>CM033651.1:15086710-15146152 GCA_019512145.1 Engystomops pustulosus
ACACTGCGCTTCTTCTCCTCCTTCCATGCACCACACACTGCAGCTCTTTCTTGTCTCCCTGCCGCACACACTGCAGCTTCTTCTCTCCTCCCTGCACCACACACGCAGCTCTATTCTCCCTCCTCCCCTGCAGCTTCCCTCCCCGCACCACACACTGCAGCTTCTTCTCCCCTCCCTGCACCACACACTGCAGCTTCTCTTCCTCCTCTGCACACACCGGCAGCTCTCCTCTCCTCCCTGCACCCACACTGCAGCTTCTTCTCTCCTCCCTGCACCACACACTGCAGCTTCTCCTCTCCTCCCTGCACCGCACACTGCGCTTCTTCTCTCTCCTGCCACCCCACACTGAGCTTCTTCCTCCTCCCTGCACAACACCCACTGCAGCTTCTTCTCTTCTCCCTGCACCACACACTGCAGCTTCTTCTCTCCTCACCTGCACCACACACACTGCAGCTTTCTCTCCTCCCTGCACACACACTGCACTTATTCCTCCTCCCCGCACCACACACTGCAGCTTCTTTTCTCTCTCCCTGCACCACACACTGCAGCTTCATCTCTCTCCCTCCCTGCACACGCACCCTGCAAGCTTCTTCTCTCCTCCCTGCACCACACACTGCAGCTTCTTCTCTCCTCCCTGCACCACACACTGCAGCTTCTTCTTCTCCTCCTGCACCACACACTGCAGCTTCTTCTCTCCTCCCTGCACCACACACTGCAAGCTCTTCTCTCCTCCCTGCACCCCCACACTGCAGCTTCTCCTTCCTCCCTGCACCACACACTGCAGCTTCTCTTCTCTCCCTGCACCACACCATGCCACGCTTCTCCTCTCCTCCTGCACCCACACCTGCAGCTTCTTCTTCCTCCCTGCACCACACACTGCAGCTTCTTCTCTCCTCCCTCCCACACTGCAGCTTTTCTCTCTTCCTGACCACACACTGCGGAGCTTTTCTCTCCTCTGCACCACACACTGCAGCTTCTTCCTCCTCCCGCACCGCACCCTGCGCTTATTTCTCTCCTCCCTGACCAACACTGCAGCTTTCTCTCCTCCCTGCACCACACACTGCCGCTTCTTCTCTCTCCCTGCACGCACACTGCAGCTTATCTCTCCTCTCTGCACCACACACTGCAGCTTATCTCACTCTCCTCCCTGCACCGCACACTGCAGCTTCTTCTCTCCTCCTGCACCGCACACTGCAGCTTCTCTCTCCTCCCTGCACCGCACACTGCAGCTTCTTCTCTCCTCCCTGCACACACACCCCTTATTCAGCTTATTCTCTCCTCCCTGCACACACTGCCCAGCTTATTCTCTCTCTCCCTGCACCCACAATGCAGCTTATCTCTCCTCCCTGACCACACACTGCAGCTTCTTCTCTCCTCACCTGGCACCGCACAACTGCAGCTTATTCTCTCCTCCCTGCACCGCACACTGCAGCTTCTTCTCTCCTCACCCTGCACCACACACTGCAGCTTCTTCTCTCCTCCCTGCACCGCACCCCACTGACAGCTTATTCTCTCCTTCTGCACCACACACCTGCAGCTTATTCTCTCCTCCCTGCACCACACTGCACTGCAGTTATTCTCTCCTCCCCTGCACCGCACACTGCAGCTTTCCTCTCCTCCCTGCACCGCACACTGCAGCCTTACTGCTCTCTCCTGCACCGCACACTGCAGCTTCTTCTCTCCTCCCTGCACCCGCAAACTGCAGCTTCTTCTCTCCTCCCTGCACCGCACACTGCAGCTTATTCTACTCCTCCTGCACCGCAAACTGCAGCTTCTTCTCTCCTCCCTGCCACGCACACTGCAGCTTCTCCTTCCTCCTGACCACACACTGAGCTTTCTTCTCCTCCCTGCACCCACACACTGCAGCTTCTTCTTCCTCACCTGCACCACAAACTGCAGCTTCTCCTCTCCTCCCTGCAACCACAACACTGCAGCTTATTCTCTCCTCCCTGAAACCGCACCCGCAGCTTCTTCTCTCCTCCCTGCACCACACTGCAGTTCTTCTCTCTCCCTGCACCACACACTGCAGCTTCTTCTCTCCTCCCTGCACCACACACTGCAGCTTATTCTCTCCTCCTGCACCGCACCCTGCAGCTCTTCTCTCCTCATGCACCACACTGCAGCTTCTCTCTCCTCCCTGCCCACACACTGCAGCTTCTTCTCTCCTCCCGTGCACCACACACTGCAGCTTCTTCTCTCCTCCCTGCACCACAACGAGCTTCTCTCTCCCACTCACACACTGCAGCTTATTCGCTCCTCCCTGCACCACACACTGCAGCTTATTCTCTCCTCCCTGCACCACACACTGCAGCTTCTCTCTCCTCCCTGCACCGCACCCTGAAGCTTCTTCTCTCCCCTGCACCCACACACTGCAGCTTATGTCTCCTCCCTGCACCACACACTGCAGCTTCTCTTCCTCCCTGCACCACACACTGCAGCTTCTCTCTCCTCCCTGCACCACACCTGCAGCTGCTTCTTCTCCTCCCTGCACCACCACTGCAGCTTCTCCTCTCCTCCCTGCACCACACACTGCAGCTTCTCCTCTCCTCCCTGCACACACACTGCAGCTTCTCCTCTCCTCCCTGCACCGCCACCCTGCAGCTTCTTCTCTCCTCCCTGCACCACACACTGCAGCTTATTCTCTCCTCCCTACAACCACACACTGCCAGCTTATTCTCTTCCCTGCACCACACACTGCAGCTTATTCTCTCCTCCCTGCACCACACACTGCAGCTCTTCTCTCCTCCCTGCCACCAACACATGCAGCTTATTCTCTCCTCCCTGCACCGCACACTGCAGCTTCTCTCTCCTCCCTGCACCACACACTGCAGCTTCTGTTCTCTCCTCCCTGCACCGCACACTGCAGCTTATTCTCTCCCTCTGCACCACACACTGCAGCTTATTCTCTCCTCCCTGCCACCGCACACGCAGCTTATCTCTCCTCCCTGCACCGCACACTGCAGCTTCTCCTCTCCTCCCTGCACCGCACACCTGCAGCTTATTCTCTCCTCCCTGCACCGCACACTGCAGCTTCTTTCTCTCTCCTGCACGCAAACTGCAGCTTCTTCTCTCCTCCCTGCACCGCAACTGCAACTTATCTCTCCTCCCTGCACCGCAAACTGCAGCTTTTCTTCCTCCTGCACCGCACACTGCAGCTTCTCCTCTCCTCCCTGCCACCACACACTGCAGCTTCTCCTCTCCTCCTATACACACACTGCAGCTTATTCTCTCCTCCCTGCACCACCACAACTGCAGCTTCTTCTCTCCTCCCTGCACCACACACTGCAGCTTCTTCCTCCTCCCTGCACGCACACCTGCAGCTTCTTCTCTCCTCCCTGCACCCACACTGCAGCTTATTCTCTCCTCCCTGACCCACACTGCAGCTTCTTCTCTCCTCCGCACCGCACACTGCAGCTTCTTCTCTATCACTTGCACGCCACACTGAGCTTATTCTCTCCTTCCTGCACCACACACTGCAGCTTATTCTCTCCTCCCTGCACACCACTGCAGCTTCTTCTTCTCCCTGCACCACACCTGCAGCTTCTTCTTCCTTCCTGCACCGCACATTGCAGCTTCTTCTCTCCTCCATGCACCGCCACACTGCAGCTTCATCTCGCCCTGCACCACACACTGCAGCTTCTTCTCTCCTCCCTGCACGCACACTGCAGCTTTCTCTCTCCTGCCACCACACACTGCAGCTTCTTCTCTCCTCCCTGCCACGCACACCACTGCAGCTTCTTTCTCCTCCCTGCACCGCAACACTGCCGCTATTCTCTCCCTTCCTGCACCCACACTGCAGCTTATCTCTCCTCCCTGCACCGCACACTGCAGCTTATTCTCTCCTCCCTGACCGCACACTGCAGCTTCTTCTCTCCTTCCTGCACCACAACACTGCAGCTTATTCTCTCCTCCCTGCACCACACACTGCAGCTTTTTCTCCCTCCTGCACCACACACTGAGCTTATTCTCCTCCCTGCACCACCACTGCAGCTTCTCCTCTCCTCCTGCACCACACACTGCAGCTTCTTCTCTCTCCCTGCACCACACAATGCCAGCTATTCTCTCCTCCCTGCACACACACTGAACTTTCTTCCTCCCTGCCACCACACACCTGCAAGCTTATTCTTCCTCCCTGCACCACACACTGCAGCTTATTCTCTCCTCCTGCACCACACACTGCGCGATTATTCTCTCCTCCCTGCACCACACCACTGCAGCTTATTTCTCGTCCTCCCTGCACCACACACTGCAGCTACTCTCCTCCTGCACGCACATGCAGCTTCCTCTCCGCGCTCCCCCCCTCTCCTCTCATCCACCGACCACACATGCAGCTTATTCTCTCCTCCCTGCAACCGCAACTGCGCTTCTTCTCTCCTCCCCGCACCGCACACTGCAGCTCTTTCTCTCTCCCTGCACCACACATGCAGCTCTCCTCCCTCCCTGCCACCACACTGCAGCTTCTCCTCTCCTCCCTGCACCACACACTGCAGCTTCTCCTCTCCTACCTGCACCACACACTGCAGCTTCTCTCTCCTCCCTGCACCACACACTGCAGCTTATTCTCTCCTCCATGCACCACACACTGCAGCTTATTCTCTCCTCCTGCACCACAAACTGCAGCTTATTCTCTCTCCTGCACCACACATGCAGCTTATTCTCTCCTCCCTGCACCACACACTGCAGCTCTCTCTCCTCCCTGCACCACACACTGCAGCATCTCTCTCCTCCCTGCACCACACACTGCAGCCTTCTCTCTTCCTCCCTGCACCACACAACTGCACTTCTCCTCTCTCACGATACCACACACTGCAGCTTATTCTCTCCTCCCTGCACCACACACTGCAGCTATTCTTCTTCCTCCCCTGCACACACACTGCAGTCTTCTCTCCTCCTGCACCACACACTGCAGCCTTCTCCTCTCCTCCCTGCACCACACACTGCAGCTTCTTCTCTCCTCCCTGCACCACACACTGCAGCTTCTCCTCTCCTTCTCCACCACACACATGCAGCTTATACTCTCCTCCCTGCACCACACACTGCAGATTCTTCTCTCTCCCTGCACCACACACTGCAGCTCTCCTCTCCTCCCTGCACCACACACTGCAGCTTATTCTTCTCCTCCCTGCACCACACACTGCAGCTTCTCCTCTCCTCCCTGAACCACACACTGCAGCTTCTTCTCTCCTCCCTGCACACACACACTGCAGCTTATTCTCTCTCCCTGACCACACAGCAGCTTATTCTCTCCTCCCTGCACCACACACTGCAGCTTATTCTCTCCTCCCTGCACCACACACTGCAGCTATTCTCTCCTCCCTGCACCACACACTGCAGCTTATTCTCCTCCTCCCTGCACCACACACTGCAGCTTATTCTCTCCTCACCTGCACCGCACACTGCAGCTTCTCTCTCCGTCCCTGCACCCACACTGCAGCTTCTTCTCTCCTCCCTGCACCACAATGCGGCTTATTCTCTCCTCCGCACCACACACTGCAGCTTATTCTCTCCTCCCTGCACCACACACGCAGCTTCTCCTCTCCTCCTGCACCACACCACTGCAGCTTATTCCTCTCCTCCCTGCATCGCACACTGCAGTTTCTCTCTCCCTGCACGCCACGCAGTTTATCTCCTCCCTGCACCCACACGCAGCTTTTCTTCCTCCCTGTACCACACACCTGCAGCTTCTCCTCTCCTCCCTGCACCACACACTGCAGCTTCTCCTCTCCCCCCTGCACCACACACTGCAGCTTCCCTCTCCTCCCTGCACCACACACTGCGCTTCTCCTTCCTCCCTGCACCACACACTGCAGCTTATTCTCTCCTCCCTGCACCACACACTGCAGCTTCTCTCTCCTCCCTGACCACATACTGCAGCTTATTCTCTCCTCCCTGCACACCACACACACTGCAGCTTATTTCTCTCTCCCGCCACCACACACTGCAGCTTTTCTCTCCTCCTGCCCCACACACACTGCAGTTCTCTCTCCTCCCTGCACCACACCACTGCAGCTTCTCCTCTCCTCCCTTGCACCACACACTGCAGCTCTCCGTCTCCTCACTACACACATGCAGTTATTCTCTCCTCCCTGCACCACACACTGCAGCTTCTTCTCTCCTCCCTGCACCACATCGCAGCTTTCTCTCCTCCCTGACCACACACTGCAGCTTCTCTCTCCTCCCTGCACCACACACGCAGCTTATTCTCTCTCCCTGCACCACACAACTGCAGCTTCTTCTCTCCTCCGCACCCAACACTGAAGCTTATACTCTCCTCCCGCACACACCCTACGCTTCTTCTCTCCTCCCTGCACACCCACTGCAGCTTTTCTCTCCTCCACTGCACCGCACACTGCAGGCTTATCTCTCCTCCTGCACCACACACTGAAGCTTCTCCTCTCCTCCCTGCACCACACACTGCAGCTTCTCTCTCTCCTCCCTGCACCACACATGCAGCTTCTCCTCTCCTCCCCTGCACCACACACTGCAGCTTATTCTCTCCTCCCTGCCACCACACACTGCAGCTTATTCTTCTCCTCCTGCACCACATACTGCAGCTTATTCTCTCCCTCCTGCAACACACTGAGCTATTCTCTCCTCCCTGCACCACACACGCAGCTTCTTCTCTCCTCCCTGCACCAACCACTGCAGCTTCTTCTCTCTCCTGCACCACACACTGCAGCTTCTTCTCTCCTCCCTGCACCACACCTGCGCTTCCTCTCCTCCCTGCACCAACAACTGCAGCTTCTCCTCTCCTCACATACAACCACACACTGCAGCTTCTTCTCCCTCCCTGCACCACACACTGCAGCTTCTTCTCTCCTCCCTCCACCCACACTGCAGCTTATTCTCTCCTCTGCACCGACACGGCAGCTTCTCCTCTCCTCCCTGCACCACACACTGCAGCTTATTCTCTCCTCCCTGCACCACACACTGCAGCTTATTCTCTCCTCCCGCACACACACTTGAGCTTATACTCTCCTCCTGCACCACACACTGCAGCTTATTCTCTCCTCCCTTGCACCACACACTGCAGCTTATTCTCTCATCGCACCGCACACGCAGCTTATTCTCTCTTCCTGCAACACACATGCAGCTTTCTCTCCTCCCTGCACCACACACTGCAGCTTTTTCTCTCCTCCCTGCACACACACTGCACTTTCTTCTACCTGCCACCACCCACACTGCAGCTTATTCTCTCCTCCCTGCACCGCACACTGGCAGTCGTTCTTCTCTCCTCCGCACCACCACACTGCAGCTATTCTCTCCTACCTGCACCACACACTGCAGCTTATTCTCTCCTCCCTCGCACCAACACACTGCAGCTTATTTCTCTCTCCTGCACCCCACACTGCAGCTTCTTCTCTCCTCCCTGCACCGCACCTGCCAGCTATTTCTTTTCTCTCCTCCCGCAACCGCACACTGCAGCTCTTTATCTCCTCCTGCACCGCACACTGCAGCTTATTCTCTCCGCCCTGCACCACACGCAGCTTTTCTCTCCTCCTGCCACACACACTGTCAGCTTCTCCTCTCCTCCCTGCACGACACACTGCAGTTTTTTCTGCACAATGGCTTTATCTCTCCTCGCAACACACAATGCAGCTTCTCCTCTCCTCCTGCACCGCACAGCAGCTTATTCTCTCCCCTGCACCACACTGCAGCTTTTCTCTCCTCCCTGCACCACACACTGCAGCTTATTCTCTCCTCCTGCACCACACACTGCAGTTTTCTTCTCTCCTCCCTGCACCACACACTGCAGCTTCTCTCTCCTCCCTGCACCACACACTGCAGCTTCTTCTCTTCCTCCCCATGCACCACACACTGCACTTTTTCTCCTCCCTCACTGAACCACACACTGCAGAGTATTCTCTCCTCCTGCCCACCACACACATGGCTTTTTCTCTCCTCCCTGCACCACACACTGCAGCTCCTTCTCCTCCCGCACACACACTGCAGCATTCTCTGCCCTGCAGCTTCTCTTCCTCCCTGCACGCACACACTGAGCTTATTCTCTCCTCCCTGCACCACCACACTGAGCTTCTTCCTTCTCCTGCACCGACACACTGAAGCTTCTTCTCCCTCCCTGCAACCGCACACTGCAGCTTATTCTCTCCTCCCTGCACCGCCACACTGCAGCTTTTCTCCCTCCTGCCACCGCACACTGCAGCTTATTCTCTCCTCCTGCACCACACACTGCAGCTATTCTCTCCTCCCGCACACACACTGCAGTTCTCTTCTCCCTGCACCGCACACGGCAGCTTCTCCTCTCCTCCCTGCACCGACACACTGCAGCTTATGCTCTCTCCCGCAACAACACTGCAGCTTCTCCTCTCCTCACTGCACCGCACACTGCAGACTTTTTTCTCCTTCCTGCACCAACCAAACACTTGCAGCTTATTCTCTCCTCCCTGCACCAACTGCAGCTTTTTTCTCTCCTCCCTGCCACCACACACTGCAGCTTCTTCTCTCCTCCTGACCACAACACGGCAGCTTTCTTCTACTCGTGGTGCAGGGAGGAGAGAAGAAGCTGCAGTGTGTGGTGCAGGGAGGAGAGAAGAAGCTGCAGTGTGTGGTGCAGGGAGGGGAGAAGAAGCTGCAGTGTGTGGTGCAGGGAGCAGAAGAGAAGCCAGGAAAGAAGATCATTTATTTATTTATTTTTGCCTGCTCTGGGCATCTCTAGAATTAGTACTTTTATGCTCTGGGGTTCTCCAGTATTGTTATCTTCTATAGGGTCTCCAGCATTTGTCCGCTCTGGGGGTCTCCAGTATTGTTAGTCTTTTATGGGGTCTCCAGTATTATTGGTTGCCTGCTCCGGGGGTCTCCAGTATTATTGGTTGTCTGCTCCGGGGGTCTCTGGCATTATTGGTTGTCTGCTCCGGGGGTCTCCGGTATTATTGGTTGTCTGCTCCGGGGGTCTCTGGTATGATGCCATGGTAGCACGCGGCCGGTGAAGGCCTTTTCCAGACATGTCAGGGGAAGCCGTGTGAAGCAACAAGAGAGGGGCCGCATGGTAACAAGGATCACCCTGGAGCAGTCCAAGTGAAGGCAATGGGGCTGATAGTATAGGGGGAGGACAGTGATGTTAGCGGCTCACATGTGGAACGGAGATGATGAAAATTTACTTTCTTTATTGTAGAACTAGCAGAACCACAGTGACAACAGACTGTGCAACTTTCCACGCTGGTGACATGCAAGGCTGTTTGAAAATGCTAGACCTCAGTCCAAGAAAAAAAAAACCTAGTAAGCAAGACTCCAATCCCCAGAGCAGAGATTCTTAGAGACTTTGGAGCTCGGTCTATGGAAAATTCCAGGGGACCAGCCAATCATACAGCCTGCATCTGACCAGGTGATCACAAAGTATCAACACAAACAATAACGTATTTAAATGAGCAAAGAAGAACACAAACATTCCATCTTTGGACAGTAGATGGCATCATTGTATCAGAAATGAAGGGTCTCCACTCTTGCAGGAGGACGGTGGTTTATACTAGGTAGCTGGCCTTTCTTCCTCTAGCAAGCCACAGTCTCTAGCGTGTCATTAAAGTAAACCTACCTACCACGGATCTACCTATTAAGGTAGTTACCAAAAGCTTTTATCATTTTTAATACCCCTAATATGCAAATTTACTAAAGAGGCTACTGAGGGCGTTATACCTACCAATCCATCTTCAGCCGGCAGCCAGGTTCTCCACGCCCCAGTAGCCTCTTTAATAAATTTGCATATTAGGGGCATTAAAAATTATAAAAGATTTGGGCAACTAAAGGATTAGCCCTAGAATGGTCTATACTTCTACAGCATATAGCAACCTGCCACCGGATCTACATTAATAGGTAGGTCCGTGGTGGTAGGTTTCCTTTAAGGAATGACACTTGAGCTGAATCTTTTTGAGCCTTTTTATAGGGTAGGTTTGCCAATTCATGCTCTCAGAATCATTAGAATTTCAAATGATTCCGGAGACTGGAGAGCCACCCTCTACCAATAGACGTAATAAGAATCGGTCCCTATATGAGTCCCTACACATAAGATTTGGTCTAACTTAAATGGGTTTCCTGGAACGCAGATTCAATTGTGATACTAGTAACCTATTCTTAGGAGTCGATACATGATCAATGGGGGTCTAACACCAAAACCCCTCACCAATCAGCTACCTCTAGGCACCAGACTTTACAGTGGACACATCTGGGAGCACTAGGATCCTTCCATTGTTTAGGATCAGGGAGCAGAAGTTGGTCTCTATTACATAATGTCAGCACCAGACCAATCCATACCGACTCCTGTAGATAGGTCACCAGTATCAAGAATGCATAGTGACCCAGTATCTCCTTTATCTACATCAAATCACATGTGACACATCTAGAGAGAATAAAAGAAGAAGTCATTTTCTCATAGTTTGCACATAAGTTAGGTAGTCAGCGAAACTGTGAAAGAGGAAGGGCACAATTGGGCAGCACGGTGGCTTAGTGGTTATCATTACAGCCTTGCAGCGCCGGGGACCTGGGTTCAATTCCCAGGGTCAACATCTGCAAAGAGTTTGTATGTTCTCTCCATGTTTGTGCAGGTTTCCTCCCACACTCCAAAACATACTGCTAGGTTGATTAGATTGTGAGCCCCATAGGGGACAGGGACTGATTAGGCAAAATCTGTGCAACGCTGCGTAATCTGTGAGCGCCATATAGATAAAGGAATTATTATTCTAAAGAACTAAATAGGGGACCAACGAATCAGATGGCCGAACGTTTGGTGCTCCAGTCTTCTTGGTACGATGTCTTGTGAGGTCTACAAGGGGCGTCTTTAGTCTGAGGCTCTTCAGGTGCCACGACTCCATACACATCCTGAGAGCCACGTGTCATGTGTGAGCCCTCTGTGCACCAAACTCATTTATCACATTGGGGTACATTTACTCACCTGTCACGATCCCGCGGTGCGTTGTCCGACGAGGATTCGGGTCCGGCGCGATTCATTAAGCTCGTGGCCCGAGTTCCTGCATCCGTCGCTTCTGCGCCAAGGTCCGCCGGAGTTCACCTGCTTCTTCCTAGTGCATGTGAGTGCGTGTCTTGTGATACAATTCTAAATGTTAAATGCTGCACGTGCAAGCCGGCGCTGTTGCGCCAAAATCCGATTGCATGTGCCAAAATTCAATCCAATGTGCGACGCATTTAGAAAATATTTTTGGCGCACGCGATCGGATTTTGGCGCATTAGCGCCGGGTTGCATGCTACACAAATCGGGGGGTGGGCCGACGGACGATCTGACGGATTTGGACAACGCGCAGGATTTAACATTCAAAATTGTGTCGCACTTACAAGCACCGGGAGGAAGAAGGTGAACTCTGGCGGACCTTGGAGGGGAAGCGACACATGCAGGATCTCGGGCGCTCAATCTTGGTGAATCGTGCCGGACTTCATCTTCGTCGGACCGTCCGGATCGGGGATCGCGACAGGACCGGGTAAGTAAATGTGCCATTAAAACAGTAAAAACTGTCATTTTATAACACTTTTTTCTGCATCTCTGTCCTTCGAGTTCTAGAATTCAGCATCTCATGGAACAACTTCATATCAAAGAGAACCTATCAGCTGGTGTGACAATACAGGCTGCTGCCTGTGTGAGGTATTGTCCCTGCAGAGACGTGCTATTTGTTATCCATGGCCTACTTCCTTCTAAAATCAAGTTTAAAAATTATCCAGATGAGTCTGAAGGGCTCTGGGGATGTAACCAGAGCCCCTCCTTGCTGCAGCTTCACATTCTGTTACACTGTGCAGAAGCACTTCCCCCTCCCACTGTGTGAGATAACATCAAGCAGAAGCTACAGCACAGAAGGACTCTGGTAACACCCCCAAAGCCTTCCAGGCTCATCTGAATAATTTTAAAAGTTGATTTTAGATGGAAGGGGCCCATGGATACAAATATAAGAATATTATACCACAGTAATGGTGCCTCAATCTATCTGTAAGTGTCCCTGATTTATCATGATGGGATTTGATGTTAGATTTCTTTTAAACCACAAAAAAAAATTTTACAGTTCTGTTGCTACAAACAACATACACAGCAACATACACAGACACACCCCCAGTGCACTTGGAGAAGCTACAAACCTGGAATATAAATCCATATTTCACAGTCCTGCTGCTACTAACAACATCCACAAAAGTCTGATTACACATCTATCCTGGGACAATACCTAACACTAGCTACAGTCTCCATGGTCACACTTGCTGACAGGTTCCCTTTATACAAAGTGGTTGCACCCTTTATCTTACCTAAGTTAACCTTGTAAACAATCCAGTACCTAAAGCTAACGAGCCTAATGTGACTGTCCAAAACCGTCATAGAAGAATTAATATATCAGGCATTTGGGTTACATTCCAACAACTTTTGTGCATTGGATCCAGGCGGGACAGCTGGGTGCCAAAATAGGGTCCTATGACAGGCTGGTTTATATCAGAAAAGCCTCAGAACCTACAAATACCGCCCGCCTGCACATGGTTGGAGGATGTGACACCAGACCCTAGGTTCTTAGGTTTTACAAAAGTCACAGTGTAGCTCTCTGTCTCCTCAGACCTCCACACTGTTCTGGATGGAGCTTTTAGTCCTGCTACGTTCCGTAGTCTTAGTCACTTCCTCGCTGAAGGCGCTTTCCATGAGCTGCCGCAAAGACTGGCTCATCTTAGTCTTGAAGTCTTTGCCCATGAAAACGTAGAGTATTGGGTTGATGCAACTGTTGGAATAAGCCAAGGCCACCGTGATGTGGTTCAGTTTCATAACGATGTGGTTCTGAACATACAACATGGTGATGCCGATGATGTGGTAAGGCGCCCAGGTCACGCAGAAGGCCACGATGATGCCATAGACCACCTTGGTGGTCTTTCTGCCCACCTTGAGGAACTTGCTCTTCTGTACTTTAAGAGCCAGGCGAGTATAGCAACCAGCAATGATCAAGAGCGGGAAGAAGAACCCAAATAACATACGGGTAAGTGTGATGGTGACCTCGGCATTGGAGACTTGGTGGTATGGATCAACGTCGTGGTCTGGAAGACCAGTGAATGAGACATTAGCTTCGTTAAGACTCCTGAGGTCTTCATAGTTATAATCATAGTCAACATCGTTGGAGATGAAGTCATCATGACCACCAAAGTGGTACTTACAGGTGGTCATGTTGTGGTCCGTGGAGATCTGTCTATAGAGGAAGACGGGAAGCGACATTATGAAAGATAATATCCAAATAACCAAGCAGATAAGCCACGCCATCCTGAGGCTGCGGTGATTCTGGGCCCACACCGGCAGGACCACCTGAACGCAGCGGTCAATGCTGATGGCCACTAAGGTGAAGACGCTGGCGAACATGTTAAGGATGACTATGGCCGGGAGCAGCTTGCAGAGTGCAGTGCCGAACAACCATTCCTTGTGATACAACTCGACGGTGGAGAATGGAAGAGCCAGACAGCACATGATGTCGGCCACGGCGAGGTTCCAGAACCAAACAGTGTTCACCGTCTTCTTCATCTTCACACCAGTCACCCAAAGCACCAGAATATTCCCGGGGACACCGACCAGAAAGGTGATGGCGAAAACCAGCGTGGTAAACACAGACTCTTCATAATTAAAGTGTTGAGGAATTGGGTCAATGATGTCATCACTTCCATTGGACATCCCGTTACCTGCTGAAATCATAGGAGTTAAAGGGGTAGTTACTTGAAGATCTCATAGAAACCTATAACAGCTAGGGACTGCAACTTGGTTTTATTCATAAAAAGTCATAGAAAGAGAGTGATGCTGAATAATCTGGAGCATAACCAAAGAGTCTCAGAGCGCAGGGCAAAAGTTCTGCTATATAATAATGTCTATATAATGGAAGCTTAGATACAGCAGACCAGCTCTATGTAAGGTGGATGCCTACAATATAACAGCTTAGATATAGCAGCTCAGCTTTATGTAAGGTGGATGCCTATATAATGGCAGCTTAGATACAGCAGCTCGGCTATATGTAAGGTGGATGCCTATATAATGGCAGCTTAGATACAGCAGCTTAGCTCTATGTAAGGTGGATGTCTATATAATGGCAGCTTAGATACAGCAGCTCAGCTCTATGTAAGGTGGATGACTATATAATAGCAGCTTAGATACAGCAGCTCAGCTCTATGTAAGGTGGATGTCTATATAATGGCAGCTTAGATACAGCAGCTTAGCTCTATGTAAGGTGGATGCCTATATAATGGCAGCTTAGATACAGCAGCTCTGCTCTATTTAAGGTGGATGCCTATATAATGGCAGCTTAGATACAGCAGCTCTGCTCTATTTAAGGTGGATGCCTATATAATGGCAGCTTAGATACAGCAGCTCAGCTCTATGTAAGGAGGATGCCTATAGAAAGGCAGCTTAGATACGGCAGCTCAGCTCTATGTAAGGTGGATGCCTATATAATGGCAGCTTAGATACAGCAGCTCAGCTCTATGTGAGGTGGATATCTTTATAACGGCAGCTGCAGCAGCTCAGCTCTATGTATATTAAACACCGCTATAATACTGTATGTATACAGCTGTACACAGTGATAAGTGATTACCCTCAATTGATATCCAGTCTTCTCTGACTGTAGTGAGAATGAAGTAAAAGTGTTACAAATCTCAGTGCACAGAGTGAGGGTGAAGTATTCATTATTCTTAAATATTATACAGCGGTTTATGGGCTGAGTCAGAACTGTGACTTCTTTTGTACTATCACTCTAATAATGGAAAACAGGCTACACTGACTTTGACTTTGTTTTTTATGTATTTATATATATGACCTAGGGCAAGTTCTATATATATATATATATATATATATATATATATATATATATATATGTTTGTATTGGCAGCAGCAGTGTATAAACATCATATACAGTAAAACCTGTAACAATGAGCCGTATTCCACAATGGCAACATTCATTTAGAGTGTTGTTCAGGAGAACACTGCACCAATGAAAGCTTATAAAACACAGCTTATAATAATAAAATAGGTTACAAATGTGTTTAAAAAAAATTTCTGGACCCTTTAAAGAGATTCTATCCCAAAATTTTACCCCATTAAACTACTATTCCCCTCAGGTAGGAGATGAAATGTCCTTTCTAGAATTCCTTCTTTTATGTGAAATTTCACCATTTACCTATAAATAAAATTCTCCTGTGACAATGAACAGAGAAGAGTCATATTTTGCCTGAGATGAGTCAAGTTTAAAGGGCTAGAAACCTGCTGTGGGGTCATATTACACAAGGCTGATGTGAACAGAAATATGAGATTTTTATACTTAACATATACACTGGCAGCACGTTTCTAGGTGCCACAGAACTGATTATAGTGACCTTCTCCCTGCAGCCTTTAAACTTTTCTTATCTCAGGTAAAATATATGACTTTTTGTTTTAGATTTATGGGGGAATTCTATAAAGGACATTACATTCCTGACCTGAGGGGTTGAGTAATTTATTGTGGTAAAATCTCGTGACAGGTTCTCTTTAAATACTAATCCACCGAGCAGTGGGGATATACAGGACCTTGGTCGCATGCCAAAGTGAAGCATCATCAATTGAAAGGGCAGGTGTCTGAAGCCAAACCATAATGGAAATGAGATGGTTTCAAAGAACTAAACAGAGGCTTCTGAAGTGACCTTACCCCTGCAGCCTCAAAACTTGACTCATTTCAAGCAAATATGACTCTTCTCTGCTCATTTTCACATGAGTTTGGAGGATATTTTTTTTTATCACATAAAGGGGGAATTCTGGAAAGAACATTTTACAAAATGAAGGAATCACTTCTGTCGCATCCATTACTATAAGGTTTTGGAGTTATTATGATTCCCAAAATTGATGTTTCTCATCCCTTAACTGCTGGCAAAGCTGAAGTCACAACCCATACAGACCCAAGTCAGTGGATTGTTGGGATACATGCCAAACTAGTGCTCCATTAACTTCTTCAGGGCTACAGGACATAGCCAATCCAAAACGTACTGGGACTCCCAGTACTCACACTGCTGCAGTTTGCTACAATGGGGCTCATTTACTAAGGGCCCGAACACAGCACTTTCATCGGGTTTCCCGACGATTTCCAATTTGTTCTGAATTGCCCCGGGATTTTGGCACACACGATCGGATTTTGGTGCATTGGCGCATTGGTGCATTGGAGGCGTGGCCGTCGGACAACCCGAAAGATTCGGAAAAACCGCGGAATTTAAAAAAAAATTGTGTCGCAAGATCAGCACTTACATGCACCAGGACGAAGAAGGTGAACTCCGGCGGACCTCGGCACAGCAGCGACACCTGGTGGATATCGGGTGCACGACCTTAGTGAATCCCGGCAGACCCGAATCAGCGTCGGACAACGTGCCGCGGGATCACGACTGGACCAGGTAAGTAAATGTGCCCCATTGTGTCATAGAAAAAAAATCTCTTTCTTGCTGAGGGTCTCACTTGCAGAATTTGCTGATTCAGAAAAGTTTCCCCCATCTCTTTTGTATTTATTATTAGCAAGTGTGACCGCTCCCTTACACTGACACATTGTAACGAACTTGCTTGGTACAAGCTCCTTCAGGCAAGATGAAAAACACAGACTTTGTAGTGAAGAGGAACTGAAAATAGAATCTAGAAAGCGGAGGAACTTCCAATATAGATATTAGTGATAAAAAAAAGTCATTATAATCTTACTATGCAGAGTAAGAAATAGTGAAGTCAGTATATTAGTAATAACAGAACTGTAACAAAGATAAGAGAAAACTAGTAATAACTGTTATAATAATAATAAATAATAGTAATAAAAATGAATAATAATTCAGCATAATAGAAACAAACTAGGAATAATAATAAAAATAGTAGTATATTAGTAAAAGGACATCTATCACCAGGATGTAGGATTGTAAACCAAGCACACTGACATACTTCTTATGCCCTGGTTTTTACAAAAAAAAAGGCTTTAAAAATTATGCAAATTAAACTGCTGGGCTTCAGGCTCCATAGATTTTTTTAGAAAAACAAGGGGATAAGAAGTTAAAAGAAGAGCAGATCCTGTTAGAGAGGACACACACCAGTACGTCAGTGTGCTTGGTTTACAATCCTTCATGCTGGAGCTAAATTTCCTTTAAATACTGTTATAATAATAAAAATACCAAAAAAAATCATCATAGTGACAATTACTGTCATATGAATAAATTGTAGTAGTGAGCGTCAGGGGTGTATCGATTGCAGTAGCAGGGGGTGCACCTGGACCCGGGGATGGAGCGGACGGAAAAAAGGAGGTCCACGAGCGGAAAAGGAATCAGTTGTATGCATATTAGACATGTGCAACATCCCCCACCGGGGCCTAGCCTTTTCTCGGGGCCTGGAGTCAGCCGGGGCCCGCAGTACCTGAGTGGCTAGCGGTTGCGGCCTAGGCACGCTAGTGTCACGGTGCTTGGTATGGGGAACCGGAGGGCTGTACTACAGCCTGGCAGGTCTCCAGCAGGTGGTGTTGGCAAGAAATGATGAGGGAGAGGCTGCTATAGCGGTTCTCCCTGGGGCAACCCTTTGGGGTCTGGAGTATGAGTCTCTGTGTAGTGGATAGGGTGCCCGTGATGGTGACAGCCGTAGTAGCAGGGACCAGACGGAGGCAGACGTTGAATAAAAATAACTTACAGTTCTTTATTGGAACCGACAGGAACATCAGCAACGTGCCTTAACAGAATGGTGGAGTGCTGAGATGCAGTTGGAGGGAGCCACAGGATGGAGATCATCAGCCTGGATGCAATGGCAGGCTGGGAGATAGCTGTGTCCTGGAAGGATGCTTCAGCTTGTCCTTGGTTGCTTCAGATATCACCCTCCTGACTAACTCACTACCCTCTTCAGGCAGGGAGCTGAGCACTCCTGCTCTGGTCTGGTGTGCTGGCTGCACTGACTTGCTTAGCTGAACTGAGCTGTGTCAGCTCTAGCCTAAGGCTGGATTCACACGACTGGTGCCCGCCGTACCGTAGCACGGCGTGCACACAGCAGCGCGCGGGGAGAGGAGGAGGGGGAGAGCGCTGCTCACCCCCGCCCCTCTCCATAGGGATACATGGCGCACGGCGCTGTATGCCCTGAAAAAATAGGACATGCCGTGTATGGGGGACGTATATCGGCCGTATATACGTCGGCCGTATATACGTCCCCCCTGCGGTCATGTGAATCCAGCCATAGACTGACTTCACTGGATTAACTCCAGTCTTCTTCTGCACTCTAGAAGTTTCCTGACCAGGGGTTTTGTTACTCCCTCTGGTCAGGTGGTGGCTACTCCTCCAATTACATCTCAGCTCACAGATTCATTAGGAGAACACATGTGATTGGTTAACACATATTACATCACATCAAGCATTAACTCCTGCCTTACCAGGCAGACTCTACCGCTGCAGTGCTCATCTGTGTTATGTAGTTGTTATGTAGTGACATGCTGTGGGGCTGATCAGACCCTTCACAGGCTGCAAGCTACATGGTGGGACGTATTCACAACAACCACTCTGCCTTGCATCGGCGAGGTGTTGCACATGCATACAATAGATTACAGACAAAGACACGCCTGTGTGCTCAGCCAGGCACACTCTATGATGTCATCACAAGGTGCCTCTGCTGCATCATACTGTGTGTGCACAGGCAGAGCACATAGACCTGTCTCTGCTGGCAGGAGCCGAGGGATAAAAAGAAGTCGCTGAGTTTCATTTTTAGTATATAACGAGGGGCCTTGTGGGGACATTTCATTACCGAAGGGAGTGTGCCGGGCATTTCATTGCCGAGGGAATCTGCTGGGCATTTCAATACCTAGGGGAGTCTGCTGAGCATTTTATTACCGAGGGAGTCTGCTGGGCATTTCATTACTGAGGGGAGTCTGCTGGGCATTTTATTACCAAGGGAGTCTGCTGGGCATTTCATTACTGAGGGAGTCTGATGGGCATTTCATTACTGAGGGGTGGCTGCTGGGAATTTCATTACCTAGGGGAGTCTGCTCGGCATTTCAATACCTAGGGCAGTCTGTTGGGGAGTTCAATACCGAGGGAGTCTGCTGGGAATTTCATTACTGAGGGGACGCTTCTGGGCATTTCATTAGCGAGGGAGTCTGCTGGGAATTTCATTACCGAGGGAGTCTGCTGGGCATTTTATTACTGGAAAGAGTCTGCTGGGCATTTAATTACCTAGGGGAGTCTGCTGGGCATTTCATTACCAAGGGAGTCTGCTGGACATTTCACTACCGAAGGGAGTCTGCTAGCCATTTAATTACTGGAGAGAGTCTGCTGGGCATTTCATTACTGGAGGGAGTCTGCTGGGCATTTCATTACCTAGGGGAGTCTGCTGGGCATTTTATTACCGATGAAGTCTGCTGGGCATTTCATTATTGAGGGGAGGCTGCTGGGCATTTCATTACCTAGGGGAGTCTGCTGCGCATTTCATTACCGAGGGAGTCTGCTGGGCATTTCATTACTGGAGGGAGTCTGCTGGGCATTTCGTTACTGAGGGAGTCTGCTGGGCATTTCATCACTGAGGGGAGGCTGCTGGGCATTTTATTACCTAGGGGAGTCTGCTGGGCAATTCATTAACTAGGGAGTCTGCTGGGCATTTCATTACTGTGGGGAGTCTGCTGGGTATTTCATTACCTAGGGGAGTCTGCTGGGCATTTCATTAATGAGAGGAGGCTGCTAGGCATTTTATTAATAAGTGGAGGCATTTTGGCATTTACTAGAACTAGAACTAGTATTCAGAGCATCACTGGTTCAAGTTCAAGTATGTATAAGTAAAAAAAAGTCAAAAACACTAAAGTTAATACATTAGAATAAATAAAAAATAAATACATTAAAATATAAGCCCCTAAAATGTCACTTTCCTATAAAAACACTTAATAAAGTATAAAAAACACAAAAACACAAAAACCCCCCGCATATTTGGTATTGCCGCGTCCGTAACAATCTGTATAATAAAACAGAATCATTACTGGACCCGCACGGTACACGCCGTAGAAAAAAAAACGCAAAAACGTTCTGAAAAAAGATAATTTTTAATTAATACCCTATAAAAATGCTCTAAAATGTATTTAAAAAATGTATGCACCAAATAAGCCCACTAAAAAGAACAACTCTTCTCGCCAAAAATAACCTCTAACCAGATTTGTCAGCCGAAAAATAAAAAGTTATATATGAAAAGATGGTGATGCTAAATACCAAGATTTTCTCCAAATTTTTTTATTCAGTACAGTTGAATAAATACACAAAAACCCCCACATATTTGGTATCCCGTGCGTCCGTACAATCTGCATAATAAAACTGAATCGTTACTAGATCCGCAAAGTGAACCCCGTAAAAAAAAAACCAAAAAAGCTCCAAAAAAGATATTTTCAATTAAACCCTATAAAAAATGCTCTAAAAAGTTTTAAAAAATGTTATGCACTCTAAATAAGACCATCTAAAAAAAAAACAATCCTTCTCGCAAAAAATAAGCCCTTACCCCTTAACGACTGGCTCTTTTTAGTTTTTTCACTTCCATTTTTCACACCCCACCTTCAAAAATCTATAACTTTTATTTTCCACATAAAGACTGCTTTATGGCTTATTTTCTGCGTAACAAATTCACTCGTAGTGACGGTATTTAATATTCCATGGCGTACTGGGAAGCGGGAAAAAAATTCCAAATGCAGTAAAAATGGTGAAAACACATTTGCGACGTTTTCTCTTGTGGCTTGGATTTCACAGCTTTCACTCTGCGTCCCAAATGACAGGTCTACTTTATTCTTTGGGTTGCTACGATCACAGGGATAACCACATTTGTACAGTTTTAATTTTTTCATCATTTAAAAAAATTAAAACCTCTGTCAACAAAATTTTTTTTTTGATTTTGCCATCTTCTGGCGCTATAACTTTTTCATACTTTGTGTACGGAGCTGTGGGTGATTTCATTTTTTGCGACTTTTGTGGCGTTTTCATTACTATAATTTTGGACTGTGCGACCCTTTTGATCACTTTTTATATAATTTTTTTAATTTTCCAAAATGGCAAAAAAATGTCTTTTTGACTTTGGACGCTATTTTCCGTTACGGGGTTAAACGCAGTGAAAAACCGTTATTATTTTTGTGATCGGACATTTTCGGACGCGGCGATACCTAATGTTTGTTATGATTTTTACTGTTTATTAATATTAATATCATTTCTAGGGAAGGGGGGTGATTTGAATTTTTAGTTTTTTTTAATATATTTTTTTTTTTTAAACTGTTTTTACTTTCACTTTAACTATTTTTCAGACTCCCTAGGGTACTTTAACCCTAGGTTGTCTGATCGATCCTACCATATACTGCCATACTGCAATATGGCAGATATATGGGGATTTTACTCCTCATTCATTACAATGTGCTGATAGCACATTGTAATGAATAGGTTAAAACGAGACAGCTTCGGGCCTTCGTGAGGCCCGATGCTGTCATGGCAACGATCACCGCTCCCCGTTGACGTCATCGGGGAGCGGAGATCCGCGCCAAGATGGCGGCGCCATGCCGCCATCTTTTGAAGCCTCCGGCAGCATTGCCGGAGGCGATCGCGGTGAAAGCACCCGCGATCGTTGCTAGCACCGATCGCGGTTGTTACCGGTAAGCCTTTGCTGCAATATGCAGCAAAAGACTTACCGGCTATGAGAGGGCTCGGCCTCAGACGTCGCGCGTCGGAGAAGGGGTTAAACAATTTTGGAGCGAAAAATAAAAAGTTATGCAATGAAAGACGGTGATGCTAAAATTGACAAACATTTTTGCCAATTAACTTTTATTCAGTAAAAATGGTAAAAAATAAAAAATCTATATAAATGAGGTCTTTTCGTAATGGTGGCTACGCATAGATAAAATAATATACTATTTTATGGTATGGTAAACAGCCCAAAAAAAACAAAAAATCTTCCTAAAAAGTGATGATTTTCATTTCCTCCACCAACAAAGAGTTATAAAATCTCACCAATTAGCCTATAGATTCCCAAAATTACGTACCAAAAGTGCATCTCATGTGGCAAAAGAAATAGCCCCTATAGGTCCTCAATAAAAAAAGAAACAAATTATAGCCTGTACAATGTGACTAACAAATCTGATCTGGATGGCGCCTCCTTCCCTCCTATGCCCCGTGGCGCCCATACAGCAGGTTACCACCACATATGGGGTATCACTGTACTCGGGAGAGATTGGGTAACAAACTTTGTGGAACTTTGTGGGTAACTTACTATTGTGAAAAAATATTACAATTTGCAGACTGCACCCTCCATTTTGTTTTAACCCCTAAAAACACCTAAAGTTAACAACTTCTTAAAAGTGGTTTTTCTACGTTGAGGGTTGTAGTTTCCACATGGGGTAATTTACGAGTCTCACTATTATTTAGGCCTCTCAGTGTCAATTGAATTGAGCAGGTCCACTCTAATACAGGTTTTGGTGATTTTACAAAAAATGTGAAATATGATACCTAAATTCTGAGCCTCATAACATTCTAGTAAAATATGTGGAATCTTAAAAAACCATGGCAACATAAAGCAGACTTTGGGAAATGTAAGTATGAAGTTATTTGGTGTCTATGACTATCTGCATCAAATTAGAGATTTAGAATGTTGAAAATAAAATTTTTGCCAAATTTTTGCCAATTTTGGTTTTTTTCATAACTAAGCACAAAAGATTTCATCCAAATTTTTAAACTAATTTGAAGTACAATGTGTCATGAGAAAACAATCTCAACCCCCTGGATATCTCATAGCGTTCCAAAACTATAACCACTTATAGTGACATAGCATTTTGAAAAATGGGGCTGCGTCCTTAAGGCCAAAAGAGGCTGAGTCCCGTAGGGGTTAAGGGAGTTGTACAACATAGAAATAGTAATAAAAGTATTAACGTGTCATAATAATATGACTAACCATTCTAATAATTAACCCCTTAACGCTCTGCGCCGTAGCTCTACGGCGCAGAGGTATAAGGGTTGTATGAAGAGGGCTCACGGGCTGAGTCCTCTTCATACAGAGGTGGGGGTTGTTGCATATTGCAGCAAACCCCCACCGCTAATAACCGCAGTCGGTGCTTTCAAAGCCGCTGGCAAAGTCGTCGGCGTTTAAAAGACGGCGGGGCGTGGGCGCCGCCATCTTTATTCCGATCGCCGCGCCCCCCACGTCATCAGGGGGCGGCGATCGGTTGCCATGGTCTTCGTTTGACCCGAGACTATCTGGCATCTGCAGATTCGTTACAATGAGCCAGTGGCTCATTGTAATGAATGTGCTGCAATGCCATATATTGCAATACAGAAGTATTGCATATATGGGGAGCGATCTGACCATCTAGGGTTAATGTACCCTAGATGTCTAAGAAATAGTGAAAAAAAAAAAGAAAAAAAAAGTTTAAAAAATAAAAAAAATTAATAAAATATAGAATTCAAATCACCCCCCTTTCCCTGAACGGATATAAAACATAATAAACAGCAAAGATCACAGACACATCAGGTATTGCCGCGTCCCAAAATGCCCGATCTATCAAAATTAAAAACGGTTACGGCGGCGGTGACCTCCAAGGCGGGAAGGCGCCAAATGTCCGAAATGCGACTTTTACACCTTTTACATAACATAAAAAATGAAATTAAAAATGATCAAATGTCGCCAGACCTCAAATGGTAGCAATGAAAACATCGCCTCATTCTCGCAAAAAATGACACCTCACACATTCCGTGCCCAAGTATGAAAAAGTTATTGCTTCAGAAGATGGCAAATTTTTTTTCTTTTTTGTACACATTCGTTAAATTTTCAAAATGTATTAACACACAATAAAACCTATATAAATTTGGTATCACCGCGATCGCACCGAACCAAAGAATAAGTAGGCGGTTTTTGGAGCAAAGAGTGAAGTTGTAAAAACTGAGCCCCAGAAGTGACGCACGTGCGTTTTTTCAATTTTCCCACATTTGGAATTTTTTTTCATCTTCGCAGTACACGGCATGTTAAAATAAAACATTACGGGAAAGTAAAATTTGTTACGCACAAAATAAGCCCTCACACAGGTCTGTACACGTAAAAATGAAAAAGTTATGGATTTTTGAAGTTGGAGAGCGAGAAATGAGCCGAAAAACCCCGCGTCCTTAAGGGGTTAAATGTATATAATAATACAATAAAAGTAGTAAGTAATAATAATATAATGGGAGGCGTAATAATATAATATAATAATAATATAAACATGATATTTTCTTGGAAAATTAGCATTTAGAATATACACAGATGATATATGAATAAAACATTATATAAATAATATAGTAACAATGTAAATATTTGTTGTATGTGTTGTACATATGTTACTGTATGTCTGGTGTATTCTCCCTGCTGGATATAGTGATACTGTACCTGTAGTAGTTATATCCCCTCCTCGCAGTCTCCAGATGATCTGTTCAGTAGTCGCCGTCCGCTCTGTTCTTAGTAATGTGTCACAATTTCCTTCCTGTCACAATCGGATCGTGACAATTTGCACCATTGTACATTTTGGACTCGGATGTCAGTAGGGGAGTCAGGCATCAGTGTTATATCTGCCAGAGATCTATATCCTCTATATCCAATATCCCTGAAATATTACAAAAAAGTATAGAGGTGTCATACTAGAGTCATAAAATCCACCATAGCAAAATCTGATCCCAAATGTCCATACAATATGGAGGCCACATTCCGGAGCCATCCTCTCCCGGAGGCATTGCCGAAAATTACCTACAACTGCCCTACTAGCCGCAGCAACAAGGGGAGCCCAAGACTGGATTCTGGGATCTGTATTCCTTTAGGGCATAGCGCTGTGGGTCCTAATTTCTTTAGGGTGTTGCTGTGATGGTCTGCGCTATGTGGGCATTATACAGTGGGTACGGAAAAATTCAGACCCCTTTAAATATTTCACTCTGTCAACTGGTAAGTTCTTTTTTTGCTCATTATTGTGCACTCTGCCCCCAGCTTTACAGAAAAAAACCCAGAAATGTAGAAATTTTTGCTAATTTATTAAATAAGAAAAACTGAAATCTCATATGGTAATGAGTACTCGGCCCCCGGTGATAAGTATTCAGCCCCTGGTAATAAGTATTCAGCCCCCGGTGATAAGTATTCAGCCCCTGGTGATAAGTATTCAGCACCCTGGTCATAAGTATTCAGCCCCCGGTGATAAGTATTCAGCCCCGGGTAATAAGTATTCAGCCCCTGGTGATAAGTATTCAGCCCCCGGTGATAAGTATTCAGCTCCTGGTGATAAGTATTCAGTCCCCGGTGATAAGTATTCAGCCCCTGGTGATAAGTATTCGGCCCCTGGTGATAAGTATTCGGCCCCTGGTGATAAGTATTCAGCCCCTGGTGATAAGTATTCAGCCCCCGGTGATAAGTATTCAGCCCCCGGTGATAAGTATTCATTCCCCGGTGATAAGTATTCAGCCCCTGGTAATAAGTATTCATTCCCCGGTGATAAGTATTCAGCCCCCGGTGATAAGTATCCAGCCCCTGGTGATAAGTATTCAGCCATAACGGTGTGGCATAAGTATGCAGAAACCTGGTGATAAGTAGGAAGAAATCAGGGTGATAAGTATTCAGCCCCCGGTGAGTTATAGTATTCAGTCCTGTGAAAAGTATTCACCCCTGGTGATAAGTATCGCCCCGGTGATAAGTACTCAGCCCCTGGTGATAAGTATTCAGCCCCTGGTGATGAGTATTAAGCCCCCTCATGATGATAAGTATTCAGCCCCCGGTGATAAGTATTCAGCCCCTGGGGATGAGTATTCAGCCCCGGTGATACGATATAAAAGGCTCTAGAACTTCGCCAGGCAATTACAGGCCTGTAAGCTTAACTTCCATTGTGGGGGAAAATAATGAAGGGTTAGTAAAAGACTATATACTGGAGTATGGGACATCAATAGTATAATAAGTGACAGCCAGCATGGGTTTACTAAGAATAGAAGTTTGCAAACTAACCTTATCTGCTTATGAAGAGGTGAGCAGGTGCCTGGATGAGCAGGAGCCAGTGTGGATATTGTGTTCTTGGACTTGCAAAGGCATTTGACACTGTCCCTCATAGACGCGTTGGGTAAAATTAGGGCCTTGGTTTGGCAGAAATCATTTGCAATTGGATGCAAACGGCTAAAGGACGTATCCAGAGAGTGTGGTCAATGATTCCTACTCAGAATGGTCACCAGTTATGAGTGGTGTACCCCAGGGTTCTGTGTCGGCCCACTACTATTTAATATATTTATTATGATATAGAGGTGGAATTAATAGCCCTGTGTCTATTTTGCAGATGACACCAAACTGTGTAGTGTTACAGTTAGGAGGATGTTCATAGGCGCAGGATGAATTGAGACAAACTGAATGTTTGGTCTCCACTTGGCAAATGAGGTTTAATGTGGATAAATGTAAGGTATGCACCTGGGGGCCTACCATAATCCAAAGGCCAAAATATGTCCTTGGGGAGTAAATATGGGTGAGTCCATGTTGAGAAGGACCTGGGGGTACTAGTAGATCACAAATTGAATAACAGCATGCAATGTCAATCAGCTGCCTCTAAAACCAGTAGATCTGTCATGTATCAAAAGTGGTATGGACTCCGTGATAGGGATGTAAGATTACCAAATACAAGGCTGGTTCGGCCACACCTGGAATATGCTGTCCAGTTGCGGCACCGGTCCATAAAAAGGATGCCCTGGAGCTGGAGAGGGTTTAGTAGAGCCACAAAACTGTAAGGGTTGGAGGGGTCTGAGTTATGAGGAAAGATTAAAACAACTAGATTATTTTAGTTGGAAAGAGACATACGAGGGGAAAATATTAATTTTATAAATATGAATGGTCATCAAAAAAATATGGTGGGAAGTTGTTTCCGATTAGATCAAATCAAAGACGAGGGGGCACTGTCTCCGTTTGGAGAACCAAGGTTTAACACCAGAGGCGACGGGCTTTTACTATGAGAACTGTCAATCTGTGGATAGCATGCCCAGGGCTGGTCACAGCAGGGACAGCAGAGAGCTTCAAGAAGGGTCTAGTGCCTTTTTACACCAAAATAACATTGAATGTTATGTATATAGAGGTTTCCCCTAATCTTCCTCATCCAATACCATCCTTCCTTGGTTGAACTTGATGGACAAGTGTCTTTTTTCAACCGTTATAACTATAAGTATTCAGCCCAGTGAGTAAGTATCAGCTCCTGGTGATAAGTAGTCTCAGCTCCCCAGTGAAGTGGATAAGTATTCAGCCCCCGGTGATAAGTTTTCAGCCCCTGGTGATAAGTATTCAGTCCCCGGTGATAAGTTTTCAGCCCCTGGTGATAAGTACTCGTCCCCTGGTGATAAGAATTTGGCCCCTTTGCTCAGTGATGAGTAGAAACAACTTTTGAGTTGGTGCAGCCAGGAGTCTTCTTGGGAGTTTCCCTCCCTGGATTTGGGGATCCTCTGCCTCCTCCTTGCAGATCCTCTCCTGGTCCCTCAGGTTGGAAGGTGAACATTGGTGGAAGCCATGTTCCAATCCCTCCAGAGATGCTCCCTTGGGTTTAGGTTCGGGCTCTGGCTGGGCCGGTCAGGAATGGTCACAGAGATGTTCTGAAGTCTCTGCTGTGTTATTATAGCTGTGTTCTTAGGGTCATTGTCTTGTTGGAAGGTTCAGCCGAGTCTGAGGTCCTGAGCATCTGGAAGCGGCTCTCATCCAGGATATCTCTGTACTTGGTCGCAATTATCTTTCCTTCCATTACACCCAGTGGTCCTGTCTCTGCCCCCATAGCATGATGCTGCCCCCATCATGTGTCACTGCTGGGGTTCTGACAAGCAGGTTATGAGCAGAGCCTGGTTTTCTCCACCACTTAGAATTATCACCAAAAACTTAAATATTTATCTCATCAGAGCAGAGAATCTTTCTCATAGTCCGGGATCCTTCATGTGTTTTGCACACTGTATGCGCCTTTCATATGTCTTGCACTAAGGAGAAGCTTCCAGACTCTGGCATAAAGCCGTGATAGGTGACTCCCATCTCCTTCCTGCATCGCTGGCACTCAGCCATAGTGATCTTGGGTTTCTTCTTTACCTCTGTCACCAAGGCCCTTCTTCCATGATTCAAATACGGAGATGTGAATAAAAAGGGGCACTGTCAATGCTCCTCTGGTGCAACCGCTGATTCAGAGGTGACTTAATAGGAGACAAAAGAATGGGTGGTGCTCAGCATTCATGAACATAGACGTGAGCAGTGCAAAAAGAACAGAAAACAGTGGCACTCACCCGGAAAAGAGTTGTCAGCAACAGTTGAGATCATCCCAAACTTCTTTCATTTAAGGATTATGGAGGCCACTATGCTCTAAGGATCTTTGAGAGCTGCATAAGTTCTTTTGTAACCTTGGCTTTTAACTCTAAACTCCTTGGGCAGTTCCTTAGACCTTATGTTTCTCATGTGCTCTGACATGCACTTTGAGCTGTGAGAGCTTATATAGACAGGTGTATTTAATTGAACTGAGTCCAGTCAGTTTAATTAAACACAGCTGGACTCCAATGAAGGAGTAGAACCATTTCAAGGAGGATCAGAAGGAAATGGAGTTAAATATGTGAGTTAAATATGAGTGTCACATCATATGACCATGTGATATTTCTTGTTTAATAATACAGCAAAATGATCTACATTTCAGTTTTTTTCTGTTATGATGGGGGCAGAGTGCACATTAATGAGCAAAAAAAAAAACCTTTTTTGATCTTACCAATTGGATGCAATGAAACAAAGAGTGAACAAGTTAAAAGAGTCTGAATACTGTCCGTACCCACTATACTGTGTCATCCTGGTAAGCATAGGTGCCCTGACTTCACCAGTTTTTTGGCCACCAGAAAGTGTCAGTGTCTTCTATGTCCTTCTCCTTACCCCAGTCTTCCTAGAATCTATTGTATAAACTTTCCTTTCTGATGTCACTGCGGCGGACGCCATGTGACAAACCAGAACTTACACTAAACTTCTGCTTTTCTTTTCTGCTTTACTGCAACCTAAAAATACAACATGATGACAAAATATGAAAACCGCTGACTCAGAAATACGTCTCCAAGAAAAGTCCTGAACATTAAAAAAAAGTATATGGAATCAGCCAACAATCAACAACACTTCTTATCATTCTTCTTATTGTATTCCGAAGAGTTTACCAGGTGGTGTAGATTTTTATAGATGGGACACTATGTAGATGTTATTATAAATTCTGTTCTAAATTTATGCAAATTAGCGGTTTGGTGCACCAGGGGGCGTGGCAAAGTTTAGTCATGCACTAATGGCCAAATCTGCATAAAATTGGAATTTTCTCTATAATGAGAAAACCACTTTGGTGTGATAAAAATAGAAATTCCTCTGCTGTTTTTGCGCCAGACCAGGATTCTTAAGCAATAAAATCAGTAAATCCAAGAACCAGATCCTGTCATAAAATGAATGGCCCATTGATGGGATTCTCATTACATCCTTTAACGAGGTCAGCTAAAGGTGATGTCCTGTATAACTGAGGTCACATTTAGAAACCTCTATCAGGGCCGGCACCAGCACTGGGTATGTCTGGGCAAGTGTCGGGGCCCAGAGCTGCTGGGGGGGGGGCACATAAGGCTGTACATAATGAATCCATGGGAGTGAGTGGAGCTTTATATATAATAACCCTACAGGGGCTGTTTGGCATAATAAACTAGGAAATATTTTAGGGAACAGTGAACTGTTTTAGTTTCTGAATTTTTAATGCCCCCATGTGAGCTCACTGCAAAGGGGCCCAGTGAGGCTCTGTCGCCCAGGGGCCTCATGATACCTGGAGCTGATCCTGCTGCCTGTACACATCAAAAAATGTTGCATAATTCATATTTCGCCCACATATTCTGGTCTCTGCTGTTACTGTGTCAAGGATCATAGGATGACACCACAGTAACTGAGAGCAATTAAATAACTCCCGAATGATCACTATTGTTACCCTCATGATAGGTATGTAGGCGTGGGAGACAACATGAGGGAAAATATGAAAATAAGACCAAGTTTGTAGGCTTCTTGCATGGCGTGATATCATCACATAAAGATTAAAGGTGTCGTAAAAAATCCTGAGTGATAAGAAGCAATTAGTATTCTCCTAGCCTTCTTCATGTCATCACAGGCAGGGGGGGGCTGGAGGGATTTTGGAATACTACTTGTATGGAAATTTTGATATAAAATGGTCATTCTTTGGGGATCCCCGAGGGATAGATTGATTGATTTATTGTGCCACAGTGATCTTGGGATTCTTCTTTACCTCTGTCACCAAGGCTCTTCTCTCACGATTGCTTAGTTTGGCTGGTCAGCCCGATCAAGGAAGAGTTGTGGTCATCCCTCACTTCTACCATTTAAGGATTATGGAGGCCACTGTGCTCTTAGGATCCTTGAGAGCTGTATAAATTCCTTTGTAACCTTGGCTTTTGACTCTGATCTCCTTGGGCAGTTCTTTAGACCTTATGATTCTCATGTGCTCTGACATGCACTCTGAGCTGTAAGATCTTATGTAGGCAGGTGTGTTTAATTGAACTAAATCCAGTCAGTTTAATTAAACACAACTGGACTCTAATGAAGGAGTAAAACCATTTCAAGGAGGATCAGAAGGAAATGGAGTTAAATTTGTGTCACATCATATGACCATGTGATATTTGAGTTTTTCTTGTTTAATAAATCTGCAAAATGATCTACATTTCTGTTTTTTTCTGTCACGATGGGGGCAGAGTGCACATTAATGAGCAAAAAAACCCCCTTTTTTTTAATCTAATCAATTGGCAAAATAACAAAGAGTGAAAAAGTTAAAAGTCTGAATACAGTCCATACCCACTATACTGTGTCATCCTGGTAAGCATAGATCCCGGACTTCACCAGTTTTTTGGGCACCAGAAAGTGTCAGTGTCTAATATGTCCTTCTCCTTACCCCAGTTTTCCTAGAATCTATTGTGGGGTGTGTGAATATGTTCCTGGTCTGGAAGCAGATGCCATGTGACAAACCAGAACTTGCACTAAACTTCTGCTTTTCTGCTTTACTGCAACCTAAAAATACAACATGATGACAAAATATGAGTGGGGGGGTGTCAGTGGGTGCGGGGATGTAGTGACATGGAGGTGTAGTTGGGGGTGAATGGTGTGGGACAGAGGGGTAGTGGGGATGTAGTGACAGGAGGGTGTAGTGGGGGGGATGTAGTGACAGGAGTGGTGTAGTGGGGGGGGGATTTAGTGACAGGAGGGTGTAGTGGGGGGGGGGATGTAGTGACAGGAGGGTGTAGTGGGGGTGGGATTGTATGACAGGAGGGTGTAGTGGGTGGTGATGTAGTGGACAGGAGGTGTATGACAGGAGGGTGTTAGTGAGGTGAAGGGGGTGTAGTGTGGGGGGGATTGTAGTGACAGGAGGGTGTAAGTGGGGGTGGTGGATGTAGTGACAAGGAGGTGTAGTGTGTGGGGGGATGTAGTGACCGGAGGTGTAGTGGAGGTGGGGATTGTAGTGACAGGAGGGTGTAGTGGGGGGATGTAGTGACAGGAGGGTGTAAGTGGACAGAGGGATGTAGTGACAGGAAGGGTGTAGAAACTGCTAGGAGGGTGATGAGCGGTGGGTTGATGTGAGTAGGGGGTATAAGGACAGAAGGTGATGGTGGGGAGGGGTTCTTTTTCTTTTCTTTCGCTAGTTTTTGCTTCTTTCCCCTTTTCTTTTCTTCCTTCTTTTCCCCGTTTTTGTCCTGCGCGAGGTGTATGTGGGGGTGCGGGGTGGGATGTATTGTACACGGAGTGTGTAGGGATGTAGGACAAGTTTGTCTGGTGGAGAGTGACAGAGGGTTAGTTGGGGGGGGTTGCCGGAGGCGCGTTTTTGTTGGGCTCAGTGACAGGAGGGTGTAGTGGGGGGATGTGTAGTGACAGGAGGGTGTAGTGGGGGTGTGTGTAGTGACAGGAGGTGTAGTGGGGGGGATGTGTAGTGACAGGAGGGTGTAGTGGGGGGGGGGTGTGTGTAGTGACAGGAGGGTGTAGTGGGGGGGTGTAGTGACAGGAGGGTGTAGTGGGGGGGATGTAGTGACAGGAGGGTGTAGTGGGGGGATGTATGACATGGGTGTAGTGGGGGGGATGTAGTGACAGGAGGGTGTAGTGGGGGGGGATGTAGTGACAGAGGGTGTAGTGGGGGGGGATGTAGTGACAGGAGGGTGTAGTGGGGGGGGATGTATGACAGGAGGGTGTAGTGGGGGGGGGATGTATGACAGGAGGGTGTAGTATGGGGGGGATGTATGACAGGGGGTGTAGTGGGGAGGGGATTAGTACAGGAGGGTGTGTGGGGGGGATTAGTGACGGAGGGGTAGTTGGGGTGGGGATGTAGTGACAGAGGTGTAGTGGGGGGGGATGTAGTGACAGGAGGGTGTAGGGGGGGATGTGTGACAGGTGTAGTGGGGGGGGGATGTAGTGACAGGAGGGTGTAGTAGTGGGTAGGGGGGATGTAGTGACAGGAGGGTGTAGTGGGGGGGTATGTAGTGACAGGAGGGTGTAGTGACAGGAGGGTGTAGTGGGGGGGATGTAGTGACGGAGGGTGTAGTGGGGGGGGGTGGGGGGTGTAGTGACAGGAGGGTGTAGTGGGGGGGGGGGGGATGTGTACAGGGGGTGTAGTGGGGGGGGGGGATGTAGTGACAGGAGGGTGTAGTGGGGGGATGTGTAGTGACAGGAGGGTGTAGTGGGGGTGTGTGTAGTGACAGGAGGGTGTAGTGGGGGGATGTAGTGACAGGAGGGTGTGTAGTGGGGGGGGGGATGTAGTGACAGGAGGGGGTAGTGGGGGGGGGGGATGTCAGTGACGGAGGGTGTAGTGGGGTGGATAGTGTATGTCAGGAGGGGTGTAGTTGGTGTGTGTAGTGCATGATGGGTTTCGTTGGGGGGATTTAATTGCCAGTATGGTGTAGTGGGGGGGATAGTAGTGACAGGAGGTTGTATGGGGGGGGGATGTAGTGACAGGAGGGTGTAGTGGGGGGGATGTAGTGACAGGAGGGTGTAGTGGGGGGGGGGATGTAGTGACAGGAGGGTGTAGTGGGGGGGGATGTATGACAGAGGTGTAGTGGGGGGGGGATGTAGTGACAGGAGGTGTATGGGGGGGGATGTGTACCAGGAGGTTGTAGTTGGGGGTGTATTGACAGAGGGTGTATTGGGGGGTGTAGTGACAGAGGGTGTAGTGGGGGGGGGATGTAGTGACATGGAGGGTGGTATGGGGGGGTGGATGTATTAACTGAGGTTGTAGTGGTTTTGTGGATGTCAGTGACGGAGGGTGTATTGGTTGGTTATGTAGTTACATTATTTTTGTAGTGGTGTGTTTATTATTACATAGTGGTATCTTTTTTTTTTGGATGTAGTGACAGGATTTTTATTTGGTTGTTTTATTTCTTTCCAGGAGTTTTACTTTTGTTTTTCCTTTTATTTCAGGAGGTTGGTAGTGGGGGGGATGTTGTAGTGACAGGAGGGTGTAGTGGGTGGTGATTTGTAGTGACAGAGTGTGTAGTTGGGGGGATTTAGTGCTCAGGGATGGTGTAATGGGGGGGATGTAGTTACAGGAGTGTGGTAGTGGGGAATGTAGTGACAGGAGGGTAGTGGGGGGATGTATGAACAGGAGGTTGTAGTGGGGGGATGTAGTGACCGGGGGTTTAGTGGGGGGGGATGTATTGACAGGCTGGTGGTATTGGGGGGATTGTAGTTGCAGGATGGTGTAGTGGGGTGTGTGTAGTGACAGAGGGTGTAGTGGGGGGATTAGTGACATGAGGGTGTAGTGGGGGGGTTTCTTCCAGGCGGGTGTCTGGGGGTTGTGTGTGGAATATAACTACTATAATACTGCCCCCTATGTACAAGAATATAACTACTATAATACTGCCCCCTATGTATAATTAAACTGGTATTAAATCACCCCGTTTCCATGGCTACAGAATCCCTAGTGTACTTTGAGGGTCGCAGAGGGTAAGGTTGCATCCGGACCTTATAGTCTCAGTTGTCTTTATTAAAGTTTTCCACCCCAGTTTAAACAACAAAAAATTGTATCTAATATTAGTGCTTTTAACCAGTGGTAGATCATTTTATGTCCTGCACTTTGTGCTCTGGGGTGTACTCTATTTCAGGACCTTCGCTTTGAGGACAGCAATATCCTCACACAGTTCTCTTCTGTCCTGAAGAACCAACATCACTACTGGGGATAAAACTCCTTATATCATAGCAATTTTTTATTAAAGAACAGCCATGACAACTTGACATGTACATACACAGTGACTGCACCAGCAGCAGAATAGTGAGTGCAGCTCTGGGGTATAATACAGGATGTAACTCAGGATCAGTACAGGATAAGTAATGCCATGTATGTACACAGTGGCTGCACCAGCAGCAGAATAGTGAGTGCAGCTCTGGGGAATAATACAGGATGTAACTCAGGATCAGTACAGGATAAGTAATGTCATGTATACCCCCCCAGACACACCCGCGCCGGCACGACCACAGGCCCCTCCACTACCCACCCACCTACCGTCACTAACCCGCCCACTCACTCTGTCCTACACACACCCCCACTACACCCTGCCGGTCACTACAATCCCCCCATAGACACCCCTCCTTGTCACTACATCCCCCCCACTACACCCTCTGCACTACATCCCCCCAACATACTACCCCCCCCACTTACACACCGCCTGTCACTACATCTCCCCACACTACCTACCCTCCTGTCACTACATCCCCCCCCACTACCACCCCCACACACCCACTCCACAACCCTCCTGTCACTACATCCCCCCCACTACACCCCCTCCTGTCACTACACCCTCCTGTCACTACATCCCTCCCCACTACACCCCCCTGTCACTACACACCCCCCCTACCCACAACACTACACCCTCCTGCACTAATCCCCCCCCCACTACCACCCGCCTGTCACTAATCCCCCCCCATACACCCTCTGTCACTACTCCCACCCCCACTACACCTCTCCCTGTCACTAATCCCCCCCATACACACCCTCACTACACACTCCTGTCACTACACCCTCCTGCATAATCCCCCCACTACCCACCCTCCCCGTCACTTACATCCCACCCCCACTACACCCTCCTCTCCTGTCACTACATCCCCCCCCCACTACACCCTCCTGTCACTACATCCCACCCCCACACACACCCTTCCTGTCACATTAACATCTCCCCCCCCCACTACACCCTCTGCACACACTCCCCACTACACCCTCCTGTCACTACATCCCCCCCCCACTACACCCTCCTGTCACTACATCCCCCCCCCATACACCCCCCACTACACCCTCCTGTCACTACACCCCCCCCAACACCCCTGTCATACATCCCCCCCACTACACCTCCTCGTCACTACGCCCCTCCGGTCACCTGATAATGTACCCACATTTTGCACTGAGCAGCCTAGGGAGTGATAGGAGGCTAAAATATCAATAACTCTGAGTAACATTGTAAAGTAAAGGGTTTAATTAAAATGATCTTTATTGTGTAACATCACTAGGGGATTGCAATGTGAGAACTTTCTTCGTGGAAAAAACCCTTTAAGGCTACATTCACACTGACGTGTGCCCGCTGTTACGTAGCCCGTTGATGCTGCTCGCCCCCCTCCATAGAGTAATTTGGGGCCGGCTGTGCCCATTGCTGGTCTATGGGGACGTATATATGCCGTATATACTTCCCCCCCCATACGGCAGTGTGAATGCAGCCTTCGTAGTTACAGTGTGTCAGTTGTGTGCAGCGCCTCTCTCTCTCTCTATCAGGAGAACTCTTTGCTCCGCTCCGGTCGATCAGTTTCGGGATTGCCGTGGAGACGGTGACTGATTCCAGCCGTACTTGTGATCCGAATTCAGGATGGGAAAAGGTGAGTAGAAAATGCGGATGTCGGGGGTCAGCGGATTAGAGGGGTTGTCTGCCGCTGTCTGAGCACATAGTGCTATTTTTTAGAACAGAATCAATTTAGAAACGCATGATATGAGGTCAGAGGTCACGGCATCATAGTGTGATCCATGGGGTCATGTACTAAGGGCCCAATTCGCGTTTTCCCGAGGTGTTAATGAATATTTCGATTTGCGCCGATTTTCCCTGAATTGCCCCAGGATTTTGGCGCACGCGATGGGATTGTGGCGGATCGGCATGCTCGCGACGGAAATTGGGGGCGTGGCCGAACGGTAACCCAACGGATTCGGGAAAAACCGCCGCATTTAAAAAAAAAAAAAATTGGTCAGCAAGGGCCATACTCACATGCACACACGTGAAGACGATGAACTCGGGGCACTTCGGCGCAGCAGCGCCAACTGGTGGGACATCGGACGCAGGACCTTCATGAATCACGGAAGAACCCGAACGCTTGTCAGAGAAGCCGCGCGTGGAACGCGAATGGACCAGGTAAGTAATTGTGCCCCTTGTATCTATTTTACGTGGTTGCCGCCATCTAGTGACAGGAAATGGAATCTACATGACAATGACAGGCAGCGCTGACTTGCTGTCAGTAATTTTGACCATTTCTTTTTACGATTTGATCTATTAAGTGCAGATGTTACGATCGAGCATCAGCATTTCTATTGGATCTCAGGACATGATCCTACATCGTAAGCTTCTTGTAACCTCTGTGTCTCTTCCCACCCCCCAGGGAGAAGCGCTTTATCGGCATTGGATTCGCAGATCGGGGCGACGCCTTTGACTTCAATGTGTCTTTGCAGGATCACTTTAAGTGAGTGTGAGACGGAGCTGCACCGAAACACACAACGGCCAGTAATCGGATGAGCGGAGGGTTCGCCATGTAGTTGTTGAACTTCTCTCCCATACTCGGAGCTCTAGGGCGCTTCTGAGGTCACATGACAGTGCCTAATTGCCAAGGGACTATCATGTACGGAGCCAGACGACAGTCATGGGAAGACCAAATCCAAGATACTTAAAGGGGCTATCCGATTATTTAAGTTTTTCCTTATCCAGTAGATGTAGACAGATCAGTGCAGCCTAAAAGCTGTGACCACCACTGATTGCAAGAGAGCGGTCCCCTGTACCCCCAATAAAGCAGGTAGTTATTGATCCCCATTGTTAGCAGTGAGGACCATAGTGGGTTTCCCTATCTGATCCCTGTCCTTTTTCTATTTACTATTCTACAATTTACAAATCTACATTTTTTTTTATTTTTTTTTTAAATGACTCTTCTAATAGTGATGGGGAGTCCCAGAGGTAACTTATAAAATGTTGGTATAATCTATCACTTTATAATAGTCCCTAGGACCCCAGTGAGGCTGGGAATGTAGGCGATGCAGCACTGATGTAACGCTGTGCTGCCATCGCTGTATCTCGGCACATGGGGCACATTTACTTACCCGTCCGGAGGAGTTCCTGAAAGTGCGCTGTCCGACGACAATGCCCTGTGCCGCAAATCCACAATCGTGGCGCCCGATTTCCTGCATGTGTCGCTTCCCCGCTCAGGTCCACCGGAGTTCACCTTCTTTTCCTGGTGCATGTAAGTGCTTCGTTGCGACACAATTTTTGAGTTAGTCCCGTGGTTCCCCCCCCCCCAAATTTGTTCGATGAAAAGCCGGGGCGATTGCGCCAAAATATGATTGCGTGCAATACAATCGCCTACTAAATACCTGTCCCAGCGACGCGATTTCCAAAAACGTTGGAAACCCCGGCGGAAATGCGGCCGTGGGACCCTTGGTAAATAAGCCCCATTGTCTCCCCCTGCTGTGCAGAAATCTGTAGCTCTTTATCCTTCATGGATATGGCTGCATTTCCCAATCCAGCAATGTCCCAGAAGACAGCACCGCACTGACCAATCACTGTGGGGCCCCTATCTCAGGATCAGTGGGGTCCAGAGGTCAGGGATGAGTTGTAGCAGATCTGTTTCTCAGGAGTTTGGGAAAGTGGATACAAATGAAAAGGATTTCATGTGAATTTTTACTTAATATATTTTTGGAGTGAGTGAGGTCCCAGAATCTTACAAAGCCTCTTCTGATGTAAACTTCTGTCCTCAAGGTGGGTGAAGCAGGAATCTGATTTCTCCAAAGAACCACAAGGACAGGGACAACCAGCCCAAGCTGGATTTGGGATTCAAGGAAGGCCAGACAATCAAGCTTAATATTGGGGGTACGTGCGTGGCTTGAGTGATGGAGGACCGCAGGGGGGTCATCCGCATTCTACAATTTTCATGAAGTTTTTTTTCCCCAACCAAGAACATAAAAAGAAAGATGGATCTGTAAGCCTCGAGGAAAGCTGGCACTGGGGGGATCATCGCCTTCCTCCTACTCTGGGGGCAAGATCCAGATGCCAACAGCCCTATTGACAACCCCGGTACCTAATCATGTTACTCCTCCCCCGGCAACACACCCTCCAGCCCAGGTAGGTCACATCCAGATCCCACCATATCCTAGGCTATGTTCTTCTATGAACTCATTTGGCATACATTTTAGGAAATAGTGTTCAGTTTTCCTGCAGTGCCCCCGCAGGTGAAAGAAGCATTACATGTGTATTAGTGTAGAACTGAAAATGTTATATGAAAATGCTTTCTGTTCTGCGTTTTCTCTTAGGACATCCTCCTAGATCTGGGCTCCCCGGTGCCACCCCTCAAAGCTGCTCCAGCTTCTGCAGACCTGTGGGGTGATTTAATACTGCCAGCAGGTAAGGAACGTATAGACACATTCCTGAGGGATATTCATCCGGTATATTACAGGTCTGTGAGTTGTCTTTCTGTATAAGTGAGTGCAGCTCTGGGGTATAATACAGGATGTAGAACTAAGGATAAGTACAGGATAAGTAATGCCATGTATGTACACAGTGACTGCACCAGCAGCAGAATAGTGAGTGCAGCTCTGGAGTATAATACAGAATGTAACTCAGGATCAGTACAGGATAAGTAATGCATTGTATGTACACAGTGACTGCACCACCAGCAGAATAGTGAGTGCAGCTCTGGAGTATAATACAGGATGTAAATCAGGATCAGTACAGGATAAGTAACGTCTGATGACACAGTGACTGCACCAGCAGCAGAATAGTGAGTGCAGCTCTGGGGTATAATACAGGATGTAACTCAGGATCAGTACAGGATAAGTAATGCCAGTATGTACACAGTGACTGCACCACCAGCACAGAATAGTGAGTGCAGCTCTGGAGTATAATACGGATGTAACTCAGGATCCAGATACAGGATAAGTAACGTCATGTAGTACACAGTTTGACTGCACCAGCAGCAGAATAGTGAGTGCAACTCTGGAGTATAATATAGGTCAGTGATGGCGAACCTTTTAGAGACCGAGTGATCAAACTTCAACCAAAACCCACTTATTTACCCTGATGTGCCATTTTAAGCAGTAACTTATTGCTACCTGTTCTTCCACTTCTTTTATTGTATCGGCCCCTTGAGGTCACCAATACAGTTGAAACAAAGTGGGCAAATTCAGACTATCATTGTAGCTTCTCTCCAGGGTGTCTCTGTTTAGAAAGAATGGTGGGTCCAGCAGGAAGACCTCCAAAGATAATGCACTTCCTTCAACACCTTCTCACTTTTCAAGCTGTTCCAAACAGCCAATGGATTTTAACCTGTTTGGTGAACTCTGTCCTGGGGTGATGGCCTGAGTGCCCACAGAAAGGGCTCTGAGTGCCACCTCTGGCACCCGTGCCATAGGTTCGCCATCACTGATATAGGATGTATCTCTGGGTTAGTAATGTCATGTATGTACACAGCGACTATAAAATGACATAGGCTTCTAGTTTTCATGGGTCAAGTTCACACCTGTGTTTGGAGCAAAAATCCACCAAATTAAAAAAAATAAAAATACAGAGACGTATTAGGTTCTTGCTGCCATGTGTGAAAGTAACCTGCCAGCTGTGGTGTGTGAGCTGCGCTTGTGGCTGTATAGATGGTGCGGGGGGCGGTGCGCTGGGTTCTGCTTCTGCTCTGTATGACGCTTGCTTTGCTCTCTCTCCTGTCCAGCAGTCTGTCTTCTCAGGCTCCGCAGTCTTCTAGCTGGGTTCAGTTCTAATGGCCGCGCCTGGGACCTCTTCCTTTCTCTCTCCTGGAGATCGCAGCCCCCTCTCCACCACCGGGAAGCACAGCCGCTCCGCATATCAGTGTGACGTCTCCTCATTATTCGGGCTGTGAGGGTCTCCGGGGGGGTGACGTGTTGTGCATCTCATACTTTCTTCCTTCTCCTCCTCTCTGGCTCCCTGCCTGCTCCCCCTCTATGGTCCATGTCATTGTTATTTGCTGTCCCGCCCCCTCCTACACTGTAATCATTCCGCCCCTCCATGCAGGGTATTGTGGGCCAGCACCGATGCCCGGGCCCAACCTGAACCAGAGCTGCTTTGTTTACAGACAAGTGACAAACATAGGATGTTATTTTATTTTAGTTGTTACAAATCTTATTCTGGTGCAAGATTGTACCTTCCGGGCCGCCATAGATCCGTCCTCCGGCCACGTAAGGCATTAGTCTTTGTATTTAGGCAATCTAGAGGCCGGGTCTTCAATGAACAACTCCCAGCATGCACTGGATTGGCTACAGTTGTCCGGTCCTGGGATTTGTAGTTTTGGAGACCCCCTGATCTGAAGCCATGACTCCTCCCATCCCCCATCCCCCCCCTTCCTCCCCTTTGTACAGTGATGATTAAGATTTTTCTGTAGCTTTTCTGGGGTTCGCTTGTATCATGTCCCCTTGCAGGGTAAGTGGGGAGGGGGGAGGGGGGGGGCGCTTAGGGTAGATAGATTTTGTGTATTTTGTCCTGTAATCATGAATCATATTTATTATTATATTGTGAGGCCATAAAAGAACAAAGTGTATATATAAAAAATAAATTTCATGTATCTCCACGTTGTCTCTCTTTTTTCCAGGAATTTTTAATTAAATCTTTCTCCAAAAATATTTAAAGCTTTGCCTCCAGCGCCACCTAATGGGACGTTGCGGTACTGTAAGTCACAGGCCAAACCAAGTGCTCCTCTGAGTAGATGTCTGGGGGGCGATGTTTGTGGAGGTCTCGTTCACCTTGGTGGTCCTGAAGGTTTAGACTTCTAGAATGATAATTTTCAGGATCTTATCATCTGAAGGCAGAGAGTATGGCAGCCATATTTCTCAGGCAAAGGCTGTGTGAGGACCTGTGCTCACAGCAGCATAGTCATTTACACTGGTGTGAATCCTGGGGGAAGGTAGGTACTCCCAGCAGCATAGTCGTCATTACTGCCACTGCACAGGACCTCTGTGCCAAAATTATAAGACTGAATAATAATCCTGGGTCGGGCAGGTATTTCCAGCAGCATAGGTGACTATAGGCGATTATAGATGACTGTATGTGACCATAGGTGACTATGCTGCTGTGAGTACAGGTCTCGGAGAACTCTGCTCCATATCTCACCAAATCTGCTCATCTGAATAAGGATTTATATACAGGAAACAGTTGTGGTCATACATAAGAATCATCAGCATTTCTGCTTTTTTAGATTATCAATATTTTATTATTACAAAAATTGTACACTTGGATATTCTACATAATCGATATCTCCCCAGAGCTGCAGGAAAGAACATCATTAGCACATCGTCACCTCCACAGCTTAACCAGGATTAGAAAACACGGCTTCTTCCTTCCAAACAACAGCGCCACTCCTGCTCTCAGGCTGTGTGTGGTATTGCAGCTGTATTCTGCGATACCAAACCCATGGATGAATGTGATGCCAATTCTGAAGAGCAGCCATGTTTTTCTAACCCCGTCCCTGCCAGGTGTGTCCTGTCCGGACAAATCGTTGCACGTTTGAGATTTCCCTATTGTATCCCACAGGCCGGAACATCACATATTACCACCGCTGGTGACACTTCACCTAGAGTAATAATCTCCATCCTCTTACTTTCTGACTGTTGCAATGCTACAACTACTAGGATTGGTTTTGCAGCAGCCAGAAAGGAAGAAGTTTGTATCCGACAACTTTTATATAGTTTTGTTAAACCCCTTTAATTATAAAGCACTGGCCTCAAGCTCTCACTTTCTGGCTGCTGTGATGCTTTGCACTGGTCACATGACCAGTTTATTTAAATAAATGACTCTGAGCTGTAGTACCCAGTACAGCCACTATACAGTGTGTGGCGCAGTGTTCCATAGACCAAATGGAATCAAAATCTCATTAAAGCTACTGTCGAAGTGCCGCCCAATATCAAGGCAGGTCCGATAGCGCCACATCAAGGCCATGTTTGCATCCTATTATAGGCCGGTCCTGGGACCCAGGTCACTAATACACAATGGACTGGAGCTGTGATCCGAGCCAGGACACTATGTCCTGAGACCCCATCACATCTCCAATACAGTAAGATATTCCAAATTCCATCACGAATGGTATAGACTAGAACACTACCTGTGTGTATATATATATATATATATATCTCTATCCATCCTACAGCCCGGGGGCGCTATGAGAGGTTGCATATAAACCACAAGATCTATTCCTAACACCAGACGTTCATCTGCCTCCAGGGAATATAAGATCTCCAATAGTGGCTACAAGGTGGGACTACAACTCCCAGCATGCTCTGGTGCATCATACAGCTGATCTGTGCTTTCTTCCATGGTTCATCACTTTGATAATATAAGAGGGCAGCAGAATTAGCGGGTGTTTTTGGAAGGGAAATATAGATTACATATCAACGGGTAATGGAACAAGACAGCGCCACTCTCAATGTAGTGGCTGAACGGAGTCACTGCAGCTTAGCTCCCATTCAGGTGAATGTAAGCTGATCTGTAGTACCTGGTCTGACCACTACACAGTGACTGGCGCTGTCTGCTTCCCGTTTCCATTCATCACTGAGAACAGTGGATCTGTGGGGGGGGTGCTGGGCGTCAGACCCACAATAATCTTATATTGAGAACCTATTCTATGCATTGGTTATCAATATGTCTACCCAGGACTTTAAGAAGTCTCCTGACACGTCCGTCTTGGTAAATATTTCATGGAATAATAACTCCCGAGCATCTTGCATTATGTTTCCCCTCTGATATTCCTCCTGTCAATACATTTCTATTTTTAAAATTAGTTGTAAGCATTTAAAGGGGTTGTCCATTTTGAAAAAAAAACTAAAACAAAAGTAAAATGAACAATTGGGTATCGACGATGGTCTAATCACATGCGGCGCAGGTACCAGAGCTCCAGTCTCTTCACTTTACATGCCTTGGACTTCCCCTTTAAGATGTCACTCACTGGTGCACTCCCCTACACTACCAGGGGAAGAGATGCAGCGTATACACATGGAGGCGCCCGGTGCCAGAGGGGCAGCACAACACAGATTTAGGGGGCGGGATCCTTCCATAAGATGGTGATCAGGGATTGGATAAAGACATATAATTGATGATCGGTGACAGCTAGGGGGTGCACTGCTGTCCACCAAGGCTCCGCCTCCTGAGGCAATTAAATTAAATCAGTATGTTAATTAGAAAAATCAGCTTTGTCCCTTCATCCCTGTACCAGCCAATGGAGTGAAAGATCAAGCCTTCTGTGAGGGCGGGGTCACATGGGGGCGGGGCTGTACCGCGGTCTATGGAGTCTTAGTCCTTGGGTCTGACCTCCCAGAGCAGTGACTGAGCCCCATGAGCATGCACTCACAGGGCACCCACTCACCCTGCTGTCATGGGGCCGGGGGGGCGGCGGGAGGGGGGAACGCTGCCTGTAACGCGGCCAGGTCACGGGCGTCTGCAGCGGCGTACAGGTTACTCTGTCCCAGCATGGAGAGCGCCATCCGCAGGGTGCTCCAGATATTGTCAGACATGGCTTCTCCATGGCCTCCGCTCCGCTGCTGCATGCTGAGGGCCTCGATAAAGTGCTCCACTGCTTCCCTGTAACAGACAAGAGGGCGGGGCTTATTACAACAGCCAGATACTGCTCCCCCAGTGGTGAAGATATATCAAACCCCAACCTTCAGCTTCTCCTCTATGCTCTGAATAACAGATGCTACAGGTTTTACTTAGAGTAAATGGAACTGTAGAGCATTGTACACAGAGCACAGCAGTGTGAGGAAAAGCCACAAGCTTTGAACATGCAGCCTGCAGCAGGTATTGTGTAATCATACCACTGTGTATATTAGTAGCAGCAGGACTGTGATATATGGATTTATATTCCAGGATTGCAGCTTCTTCAAGTGCACTGGGGTGTGTCCTCACACTGCTGTCCATGGTATTGTCCCTAGAGAGATGTGTAATCATACCACTATGTACATAGTAGTACTTATACCACTGTGTACATTAGTAGCAGCAGGACTGTAGAATCTGGATTTATATTCCAGGATTTTAGCCTCTGAGCAGGTGTCCTCACACTGCTGTGCACTGTGCAGCTCCTCGCTTTTGCCCTGAGTAAAAAGCTTGAATACTAAAAGCTTTTACTGAAAGAGGAGAGGGGCTTTGGAGCAGTTTAATGCTCAGAGCACAGAAGTGTGAGGACACATTCCAAGTGCACTTGGAGAAGCTACAATACTGGATAATAAATCCTGTCCTGGATATAATCATCACTTAGTTGCAGTAGTTTTCACCCCCCCCCCGGGGTAACGGATCTGCCCCTCACCTGTGCGCCCCCAGGTTGATGCAGGCGATGCCCAGGTTGTATCGGGAGCGGATGAAGCCCGGTTGCAGGTTGAGCGCCCGCCGGTAGGCCTCCACCGCAGCCTCGCTGTCATTACCATTGGCCAGTGTGGCCCCCAGCTTATTCCACAGCAAATAGTCCTGCAGGGGAGAAGAAGCGATCAGGGATGTCTCACAGCTGAGGTGTCGTTACATTTAGACAATACATATGTATCTTGTGAGTACGAATCTCTCTACTCATATTTCGTTACAATGTATCAGTGCAGGTAGTGACTCACATCCGGTCTCTGGCTCAGGGCGGCCGTGAAGCAGTCCACCGCCTTCTGATACTCCCCGCTCAGGTTAAACAGAACCCCCAGTCCACACTGAACATCCGGATCCACCTGACTCGGGTCCAATCTGACAGCGGAGAGGTAGAGCTCCCGCACTTCGGAGAACAGGGAGCTGATAACAGAGAGCACAAGAGGAAGATCAGACACTTTCTGACATGCTGCACTACCTCTGCTTGCTCTCAGCACCTCAGAGAACAGGGAGCTGATAACAGAGAGCACAAGAGGAAGATCAGACACTTTCTGACATACAGCACTAACTCTGCTTGCTCTCAGTGACTGAGAACATTATAGTTAACACCAGTGTGGTCCTGATACTTCTCACAGCTGAGGGTCTGCTTTATCGTGTCTGTGGGTCAGACAGTGATAGGTATGGTCTCTGGAGTGTAATACCCTGGTGTATCTCAGGGAGCACAGCAGTGTGAGGACACTTGGAGAAGCTGCACTCCTGCAATATAAATCCATATGTGTACAATTACACCACTCTAGGGACATCTCTCTAATAAATAACACTGACAGCAGAGAGCACAGAGAACAGCAGTGTGAGAACACATCCCCAGCGCACCTGATGAAGCTACAATCCTGGAATATGAATACATATCTCAGTCCTGCTGCTAACAACATACAGAAAGGTCTGAGTACACATCTGTCCAGGGACAATACCCAACACTGATTGCAGGGAGCACAGAGCACAGCAGTGTGAGGTCTGATTACACATCTGTCCAGGGACAATAACTACCACTGGCTGCAGAGAACACAGCAGTACACACACTCAGTGCACTTGGAGAAGCTACAATCCTGGAATATGAATCTATATCTCACAGTCCTGCTGCTACTCACAACAGAAAGGTCTAATTACACATCTGTTCAGGGAAATACCCAACACGGATTACAGAAAGCACGGAGCACAGCAGTGTGAGGTATGATAACAAATCTTTCCAGGGACAATCCCCAATACTGGCTGCACACATTCCCTTTAAACAGTTTATGTCTGTCTGGATGGAAAGTTTCTTTTCAATGACAGCAAGCAGAGATGTGTGAGAACGGTGGTGGGCGACCTCCTGTATCCCTGACGGTTGCCGGCGCGTACAGATCTGGGCTCTCACTCACTCAGACAGTAGCGTCCCCAGAGATTTCTTTCTAGAAGCTTCTGCGGCTCCGCTCTCGTCCTTCACCAGGTGGCTGTACTTGGGGTTGTGCCGCAGCCACTCCCGCAGCGTCTCGCAGGCCTGCTGCTGGAGGCACTCATTGGTAAAACTCACCGCCAGCGCCATCAGGGCGTTCAGATTGTCCGGCCGCAGCTCCAGGCACCTGCGGGGGAAGTCACACGGTCACATCTGCCCAGGAGATACAGACAATACAGGAGAGAGAAGAGACCTCACCTGCGGAGGGCGCTGATCGCCGCCAGCTCCTGCTCGTTTTCCGCCTGAGTGGTGCCCAAATATTGCCAGGCCTGGAGATACAGGAGGGATCAGTGACCAGAAGCAATACCCAAACCGTGCATCAACCATGAAATAATGCAACGCAGTTACTGACACCAGACTATAGGGGGCGTCAGAGTGAAGAATCCCTCTAAGTCCCGGCAGGTGGACACTTAGTACTTTGTTCTCGTCACTGGTTAATATTTAATAACAGGAGACAACAATCCAGATGTCTGCAGGGTCCCTGCCCTGTCTGAATAGCTGTTCATCCTGGGCCTCCTGCTTCATGTGAATATACTGTGGTCGTGTTATAGTCTTCTTACCTCCATGTGCTTGGGGTCTCTCTGTACAGCTACTTCGAAAAGTCTAACAGCGCTGGGGAGGTCTCCTTCCTGAAGGCGTTTTAAACCCTCCTCGAATGGCTGCGTCTCCTCAGAGAAGGGATTGTCATTCTCAAAGGCGTAGCCCTAGGACATGAAACACGAGAGAAAAATATAACTGCATTATTATAAAAGCGACAAATCCTCTGCACAAACATAGAATAACAATAAAATTCTGTGCTGCCTGCAGCCACCACTAGGGGGAGCTCAGGAGCGAATATTACAGTAATCTCATGAGCTCCACCTAGTGGTGGCTACAGATGGTCACAGTTTTATAATGTTATTTCTATTTATGCAGAAGGTTTGGGGCTCTGTAAGTCTATATGTCACCTTGTCGTAAGACTTGGCAGATAAGTCCTGGAAGTCCGAAAGCCATGGATGCGCCTCCGCGTCCCTCTTAGCCATCTCTTCCCATTCTTCTTGAAGTTTATCCCAGAAATCCACATCCGCCTGTTAAAAGAAAAATCAGAAGTAGAATGAAACGCAAATTAGGTCCAGCAACTTCCCCCATGTCTCTATCAGAGCAGAGCTGAAATACTCTGTGCTGCTGAAAGTGTTATAATTAATGTTTTACCTCCACTGCGGCCTTGGCGGACTCAAACTCCTTCTCCATGGGGGTGAATTGATCGACCCACTGCTCAGACACAGCCTGCAAGGGGGGGGGAAGGAAGGTCAGAAGTGTCAGGTAGGTAGCCAAGGCGTGAAGATAAGGTGGCAGGAGGGTGCACAGACATCCCAAGTGGCAGGAGGGTGTCCAGGACCCCAACCAAGTGAGTGCGACAAACAATGGCAGAAAGAGAGGTGGGATCCAGTCCAGTAAATCATGGGGGTGCGTCGGGAGCCAAAATACCCAGGAAAATATTTTTAAAATTCCCCCCTCTCATTACGCCCCATCAGGAACGCTGCCCAAAAGTGATCCAAAAATCAAAAAAAGAAAAAAAAAACCTGACAACCACTTCACAGAAAATGTGGACAGAGCGGTTGTTAGCTCCCCTCCCCCACTCCTCTGCCATGTGATACAATGACCAGCAGGGGGCGCCAATGAACAAAATAGTAAAAAAAATTAGAATTTTTTTCAGAATCTCACCCCCATGTTTTACCCAGTAAAAAAAGTGAAGAGGTCTGCAGCGTGTGGGAAACTACAACTCCCAGCATCCCCCCGACACCATGGACTCTCTTGAAATGATGGATGGTGGGAGTTGTAGTCTCGTGACAGCCGCCTTCAACCCTACTATGTGAAGATTAAGAAGCAGATGTCCAGCTCTAGGTTAACAAATATATTAATTTTCTGAAAGATGAAGAGATCTCTGCTTGCTGTCAGTGAATTGAGTCTGAAAATCCATCCAGTGTTAAAGGGGATGTTCACGGTTTCAATGTCATGATGAGAACAGGGTTTATTTCAGATGAATAAAGCAGCCGCCTGCAGCTCCATTCACTGCAGACAGAGTTATGCAAGTGACTTAGGCTGAGCTGCAATACCAAGAACAGCCACTATACAACACACTGCGCGGATATCCAGAAATACCCTTTTAAGTCTGCACTCATTCGCTGACAGCAAGCAGAGATCTTGACAATGGTGAAAAGTCACAAAACTGTTCCACAATAATAATGGATTCTTTCCATAAGACTGGACAATCCCTTTAAGCGAGATGTAACCACCAAGCAGAGTGTTAGATGTCCCTGATCTCGCCGTCCCCCACCTCCGGGTCACTACCTGCTCTTGTATAAACTGTTCTGACCACTGCTCTGCCTGCGAGGGAGCGCCGGGAGTCTGCGAGAGCGACACCTCCCCGTCTCCTATCTTCCTCACAAATTGTAAGAACTGACAGAGAGGAGAGAGATGGAGACAGAGACACATGATAAGAGACCGGAGGACGGGGGGCACATTGTATCCCCCCCCCCCTAATATTACACATGATATGTAATGGCTGCAGGACTAGACATGGGACCCCTACAAGCCTAGACAGCAGGTACATATACATCCTGCCTACATATACTGCCCCCTGTGCTTATCACTGGTACTGCAAGTAGCTTCTCATACAAATGGTTCTGGTCAGGGACCCGCCTCTACCCCTTTCCCTCTCGGTACCTGGCTGCCGGTCAGTTTGGGGTCGGTGACCTGGGAGAGGAGGGATTTGGCCTCTCTCTGGAGGTCGTCTTCAGGCTTGTACTCTTCAGTCCTGCAGAGAGGGGGGAGAAGAGATCAAATAAAGGGGAACCAGGGGCGTAACTTGAGGGGGTGCAGAGGTTGCGGTCGCACCCGGGCCCAAGAGGTTTAGGGGGCCCTTATGGTGTCACTTTCCCATATGAGAAGACTATTACTATAAACCATACATTATAGTCAGGGGCCTGGCACAGACTTTGCACTGGGGCCCATCAACATCTAGTTACCCCACTGAGGGGAACCCTCACCTATCTTAACCTCTTGGTGACCAATGAGGAGAATAGGACCCCCAAACCATGCAAACCACCAGTCACACAGGTATTGGGGGGTGTCTGAGGCTTTAGGGTTCCCCCTCCCACTTTGTGCTGCCTCGTCCATACAGCGGCTTCTCACCATTTTTCTGCCATGACTCCTTCACTCTCTCCCAGCCACAGCTTCTCCTCCGACTGCTGGAGGTATTCCTCTGCCCAGCGGGACGGGGATGAGTGGGGGTCTAGTAAGGAAAACGGGGGAGAATAAGGAATTGCTGTAGGCACAGAGAGTCGCCGGTCGCCTCCGCCGCGGGCACAAAGAGTCGCCGGCCGCCTCCGCCGCGGGCACAAAGAGCAGCGTCTCATGATGCTGGGGGATTCCATACCTGCCTGTTCTATGAACTCTCGGCTCCAGTCTTCCTCCTCCACTGCGGGTTCTTGCACGAGAAACTCGTCCGTCCAGTGCTCAGAGAGGGCGAGATCTGCAACACCGGGAGCTACGGGGCGAGAAGAGAGAGGGGACATGACAAGCGGCCCCATACACTGCCACTGGATTATGTTCCGGTCTGTGGAATGTTCTTACCTCGGAGCGGCGCCGGTCGGAAGCTGCTCTGCTCGATCTGCTGCATCTCCGCCAGGAGCCCGTCCATTTTAAAGGTGTGCGGTGCCCGGGTATGAAGGGAAGGCACGCGGGACTGGAGGAACTCCGACACCAGCTGCCAGGGAGAACCGGAGAAAATTATTGGGAGAAATAACATATTAGGAGCCATCACCCAGCTTTCCCAAAGCCCAGAGTGTCACATTTATTAGTCATTCTATGCCATGGGAGCCGGCGATGTATCACTGCCTCATAGAAGACTAGGAAAGAGCTTTATAACCATTTATAGCAACCATATAGGATCTCACCCAGCTTTCCCTGGCAATTACACAACTTAAAGGGCCGGTACACCAGAAATCAGTGTTATACCAGGAGATAGGTGACATGAGCTAGTAATCAGGAGGTTGTGCCTACAATCCGCCTCTCCCTACATAAAATGGCTGATGACAGAGAACAACAGAACGAAATAAAGGTGCACTTTAAGATGGTCCTCACCTCATCTTCTGTCGCTTCTCCCAGAGGCTTCGAGATCTGAAAGAAAAGAAACTCTATTAGAGATGGGTCTAATATGATCCATGGTTGTGCTGGGACATGTAGTTCTCCTCTGTACAAACAATCCTGTAGTTAAATAAAGTCTTTGGGGTTCCCTAGCCCCGGCGCCGCAGTCTTTGGGGTTCCCCTGTGATTTTGGGCTCTGTATGTGTTGGTGATCTATATAAATGGAGGGCAGGGGTCAGGAGACGTGCACGCCCCTGAGCGTGACACAATGGCCCAGCAGGATGAGCGCGGCCTCCATTTATATAGATCACCAACACATACAGAGCCCAAAATCACAGACACCTCCCGAAGCCCCTCAACTAATACAGACCCCAGACCATTTATACAGAAACCTCCCGGACCCCTCAACTAATACAGACCCCAGACCATATATACAGAAACCTCCCGGACCCCTCAACTAATACAGACCCCAGACCATATATACAGAAACCTCCCGAAGCCCCTCAACTGATACAGACCCCAGACCATATATACAGAGTCCTCCTGGATCCCCTCAACTGATACAGACCCCAGACCCAGACCTGTGGATGTTGTATATCTGGACTTCTCAAAGGCATTTGACACCGTGCCACATAAAAGGTTGGTATATAAAATGAGACTGCTGGGAATAGGAGAAAATCTGTGTATCTGGGTAAGGAAGGTGCGCTCTCTGGAGTATGAGAGGCGGGGCACGGGGAGGGCCTCTCTCCTTTGGAGGGGCTTCTCCTTTAGTGTCCCTTAGTCTGTCATCTCCTCTCCTGGTGTTGGGCTGAAGCTAACACTGTAGATTTTTGTTTTGTATCTGAGGTTATAGTGATGTAGGGGCTTGCAAGCGCCGAACCTGGGCTTTATGTGGTTTGTATTTGTTATATGTTGATATGTTTAATGTGTTTTTATCTTGTGTACAGTGTGTATTTAGTTATATGTAGTTATAGTTCTTGTAGGTTGGTTGGTTTTGGGGTGTTGGTGTTAGGGTGTTAGGTTGGGAGCGGGGTGGACGGGACTTGGACTGTACGATCCTGGGCACTGGTCTGGACTATATAGCGCGGACATTAGACCAGTGTCTGGTGGGAGGGTGATGGGCGTGGGATTTAGTTATAAATGTTATTTCTGTGTTTATTTCTTGTTTGTTTATGTGTACTTTGCTGTGTATTTCAATTTAAAAAAAAAAAATTAGGTGGTGGGACTGGGTGAGGGTTGTGTTTGTTTTCATGCTGAGTGTATGGTGGGCCAGGAGGTTTTGTAAGTTTATTTTTTCGTTTGTATTTCTTTTGCCAGAAGTTATGGCTTCATTTATGTTTATGATTGTAATGTTTTTCACTTTTATATAAAATAAAAGATTTACAGGATGTAACTCAGGGTCAGTACAGGATAAGTAATGTCATGTATGTACAGTGACTGCACCAGCAGCAGAATAGTGAGTTACATCCTGTATTATACCCCAGAGCTGCACTCACTATTCTGCTGCAACTCAGGATCAGTACAGGATAAGTAATGTCATGTATGTACAGTGACTGCACCAGCAGCAGAATAGTGAGTGCAGCCCTGGAGTATAATACAGTGTGTAACTCAGCATCAGTATTTGAGAAGTAAATGAATTTGCAAAGCTCTCACAATTATTGGTGATTGATTGTTACTAATGAGTAAATTGGTGATTAGTGATGGGAGGAGATTGTGTGTGAGAACTAGAGCCTCGGGGTCTGTAACACTTTGCAGAATTGAATTACATTTTCATTGAAATTCCGCTGTGTTTTATGTTGATGGGTAGTAAAGGTCACTCGGCTCCTATCACATCCGCACCTCTATTTATGAAGTTGAGCTTTCCAGAAAATGACCATAAACCCCAGTCCCCAGCGGCTGAGCAGGAAGGTCCCAGCAGAAGGTCGATGCTGATGTGACTGGCAGATATTGTCTCCTTGTTTGCTTTTGACTTTATGTCCCAATAAAGAGCCTCATTTCCATGTCTTCAGATGAGAAGTTTATGACACAAAATCTCAGAGGAATTGCTTGGATTTATCACCTCTACACGTACAGGACTAGGACTCAATCAATATATCTCCAGATTACAGGAACCTCCTCGTTCCGAGCCACCGAGCACAGCAAGAAAATGAATAAATTATTATTATAATGAATGTCAATATAATTCACAACCATAACCTTCACCCTACTACAATTATCAGAAGGAAGGAATCCTGCACCTGTTTTACACTTCTAGGTATTTATTCATCTATTTATTTCCAGACATTTTCCACCATCGGGGGTGTAGGGGGGATTTGCTTCATGGGGGTCAGCACCTTTATAATGCAGCAGTCTGGTATAGGGGATGGGGGTCAGTTACTGATCGTGTCCCCTTCACGGTTAATGCGATCAGCGCGGCGTTCGCACAGACTTTTGTATTTTTGGCCGCACTTGTCATCGTTCCATCTAGAGGCAAAGGACAAAGTAACACAATCCTCATTTCCATCATTATCCGGCTGATCAGCGCTCCAGAACCTACGGAGACAAAAGAGGAGGGGAATACAAAATGTGTTAGTTCTGGCCACCAGAGGATGAGCAGTAAAACTGAGAGCATTGACGGATAGAGCGCAGCTCTGGAGTATAATACAGGATGTAATCAGGATCAGTAAGGATAAGTATGTCAGTGTCACAGTGACTGCACCAGCAGCAGAATGTGAGTGCAGCTCTGGAGTATAATACAGGATGTAATCAGGATCAGTACAGGATAAGTAATGTCATGTATGTACACAGTGACTGCACCCGCAGAGAATAGTGAGTGCAGCTCTGGGGTATAATACAGGATGTAACTCAGGATCCGTACAGGATAAGTAATGTCATGTATGTACACAGTGACTGCACCAGCAGCAGAATAGTGAGTGCAGATCTGGGTAAATACAGGATGTAAACTCAGGATCAGTACAGGATAGTAATGTCATGTATGACACAGTGACTGCACCAGCAGCAGAATAGTGAGTGCAGCTCTGGAGTATAATACAGGATTGTACTCAGGATCAGTACAGGATAAGTAATGTCATGTATGTACACAGTGACTGCACCAGCAGCAGATAGTGGGTGCAGCTCGGAGTATAATACAGGATGTAATCAGGATCAGGACAGGATAAGTAATGTCATGATGTACACAGTGACACGCACCAGCAGCAGAATAGTGGAGTGCAGCTCTGGGGGTATAATACAGGATTGTAACTAGGGATCAGTACAGGGATAAGTAATGTCATGTATGTACACAGTGACTGCACCAGCAGCAGAATAGTGAGTGCAGCCTCGGGATAATACAGGTGTAACTCAGGATAGTACAGGATAAGTAATGTCATGTATGTACACAGTGACTGCACCAGCGCAGAATAGTGAGTGCAGCTCTGGGGTTATATACAGGATGTAAATCAGGAACAGTAAAGGATAAGTATGTCAGTTATGTACACAGTGACTGCACCAGCAGCAGAATAGTGAGTGCAGCTCTGGGAGTATAAACAGGATTGAACTCAGGATCAGTACAGGATAAGTAATGTCATGTATGTACACAGGAGTGCACCAGCCAGCAGAATAGTGAGTGCAGCTCTGCGAGTATAAAACACGGATGTAACCTAGGATCATACAGGATATGTCATGTCATGTATGTAACAGTGACTGCACCAGCAGCAGAATAGGAGTGCAGCTCCTGGGAGTATAACCCCCTCCTGTCACTACATCCCCCCCACTACACCCTCCTGTCACTACGCCCCTCCGGTCACCTGATAATGTACCCACATTTTGCACTGAGCAGCCTAGGGAGTGATAGGAGCTAAAATATCAATAACTCTGAGTAACATTGTAAAGTAAAGGGTTAAAATGATCTTTATTGTGTAACATCACTAGGGGATTGCAATGTGAGAACTTTCTTTCGTGGAAAAACCCCTTTAAGGCTACATTCACACTGACGTGTGCCCGCTGTACCGTAGCCCGTTGATGCTGCTCGCCCCCCTCCATAGAGTAATTTGGGGCCCGTGTGCCCATTGCTGTCTATGGGGGACGTATATATGCCGTATATACTTCCCCCCCCATACGGCAGTGTGAATGCAGCCTTAGTCTGTTACAGTGTGTCAGTGTGTGCAGCGCCTCTCTCTCTCTCTATCAGGAGAACTCTTTGCTTCCGCTCCGGTCGATCAGTTTCCTGGGATTGCCGTGGAGACGGTGACTGATTCCAGCCGCTACTTTGTGATCCGAATTCAGGATGGAAACGGTGAGTAGAAAATGCGGATGTCGGGGGTCAGCGGATAGAGGGGTGTCTGCCGCTGTCTGAGCACTATAGTGCTTATTTTTTAGAACAGAATCAATTTAGAAATCGCATGATATGAGGTCAGAGGTCACGGCATCATAGTGTGATCCATTGGGGTCATTTACTAAGGGCCCAATTCGCGTTTTCCCGAGGTGTTACATGAATATTTCCGATTTGCGCCGATTTTCCCTGAATTGCCCCAGGATTTTGGCGCACGCGATCGGATTGTGGCGCATCGGCATGCTCGCGACGGAAATTGGGGGGCGTGGCCGAACGGTAACCCAACGGATTCGGAAAAACCGCCGCATTTAAAAAAAAAAAAATTGGTCGCACGGGCCATACTCACATGCACCACGATGAAGACGATGAACTCCGGGGCACTTCGGCGCAGCAGCGCCACCTGGTGGACATCGGACGCAGGACCTTCATGAATCACCGGAAGACCCGAACGCTTGTCAGAGAAGCCGCCGCTGGAACGCGAATGGACCAGGTAAGTAAATGTGCCCCATTGTATCTATTTTACGTGTTGCCGCCATCTAGTGACAGGAAATGGAATCTACATGACAATGACAGGCAGCGCTGACTTGCTGTCAGTAATTTTGACCTATTTCTTTTTACGATTTGATCTATTAAGCTGCAGATGTTACTGATCGAGCATCAGCATTTCTATTGGATCTCAGGACATGATCCTACATCGTAAGCTTCTTGTAACCTCTGTGTCTCTTCCCACCCCCCAGGGAGAAGCGCTTTCATCGGCATTGGATTCGCAGATCGGGGCGACGCCTTTGACTTCAATGTGTCTTTGCAGGATCACTTTAAGTGAGTGTGAGACGGAGCTGCACCGCGACACACAACGCCCAGTAATCGGATGAGCGGAGGGTTCGCCATGTAGTTGTCTGAACTTCTCTCCCATACTCCTGGAGCTTCTAGGCCGCTTCTGAGGTCACATGACAGTGCCTAATTGCCAAGGCCTATCTCATGTACGGAGCCAGCGACAGTCATGGAAGACAAATCCAAGACTTAAAGGGGCTATCCGATTATTTTAAGTTTTTCCTTATCCAGTAGATGTAGACAGATCAGTGCAGCCTAAAAGCTGTGACCACCACTGATTGCAAGAGAGCGGTCCCCTGTACCCCCAAATAAAGCAGGTAGTTATTGATCCCCATTGTTACCAGTGAGGACCATAGTGGATTTCCCATATCCTGATCCCTGTCCTTTTTCTATTTACTATTCTACAATTTACAAATCTACATTTAAAAAAAAAAAAATGACTTCTATATAGTGATGGGAGTCCCAGAGGTAACTTATAAAATGTTGGTATAATCTATCACTTTATAATAGTCCCTAGGACCCCCAGTGAGGCTGGGAATGTAGGCGATGCAGCACTGATGTAACGCTGTGCTGCCATCGCTGTTATCTCGGCACATGGGGCACATTTACTTACCCCGTCCGGAGGAGTTCCTGAAAGTGCGCTGTCCGACGACAATGCCCTGTGCCGCAATTCCATAAAATCGTGCGCCCGATTTCCTGCATGTGTCGCTTCCCCGCTCAGGTCCGCCGGAGTTAACCACCTTCTTCCTGGTGCATGTAAGTGCTTGTCTTGCGACACAATTTTTGAGTTAAGTCCCGTGGTTCCCCCCCCCCCAAATTTGTGTCGCATGAAAGCCGGGGCGATTGCGCCAAAATATGATTGCGTGCAATACAATCGCCTGCTAAATACCTGTCCCAGCGACGCGATTTCCAAAAACGTTGGAAACCCCGGCGGAAATGCGGCCGTGGGACCCTTGGTAAATAAGCCCCATTGTCTCCCCCTGCTGTGCAGAAATCTGTAGCTCTTTATCCTTCATGGATATGGCTGCATTTCCCAATCCAGCAATGTTCCCAGAAGACAGCACCGCACTGACCAATCACTGTGGGCCCCCCTATTCTCAGGATCAGTGGGGTCCAGAGGTCAGGGATGAGTTGCAGCAGATCTGTTTCTCAGGAGTTTGGGAAAGCTGGATACAAATGAAAAGGATTTCATGTGAATTTTTTACTTAATATATTTTTGGAGTGAAGGTCCCAGAATCTTACAAAGCCTCTTCTGATGTAACTTCTGTCCTCACAGGTGGGTGAAGCAGGAATCTGATTTCTCCAAAGAACCACAAGGACAGGACAACCAGCCCAAGCTGGATTTGGGATTCAAGGAAGGCCAGACAATCAAGCTTAATATTGGGGTACGTGCGTGGCTTGAGTGATGGGACCACAAGGGGGTCATCCGCATTCTCCAATTTTCATGAAGTTCTTTTTTTCCCCCAACCAAGAACATAAAAAAGAAAGATGGATCCTGTAAGCCTCGAGGAAATGCTGGCACTGGGGGGATCACTCTGCTTCCTCCTCCTCCTGGGGGCAAGATCCAGATGCCAACAGCCCCTATGACAACCCCGGTACCTAATCATGTTACTCCTCCCCCCGGCAACACACCCTCCAGCCCAGGTAGGTCACATCCAGATCCCACCATATCTAGGCTATGTTCTTCTATGAACTCATTTGGCATACATTTTAGGAAATAGTGTTCAGTTTTCCTGCAGTGCCCCCGCAGGTGAAATGAAGCATTACATGTGTATTAGGTAGAACTGAAAATGTTATATGAAAATGCTTTCTGTTCTGCGTTTTCTCTTAGACATCCTCCTAGATCTGGGCTCCCCGGTGCCACCCCCTAAAGCTGCTCCAGCTTCTGCAGACCTGTGGGGTGATTTTAATACTGCCAGCAGGTAAGGAAGTATAGACACATTACCTGAGGGATATTCATCCGGTATATTACAGGTCTGTGAGTTGTCTTTCTGTATAAGTGAGTGCAGCTCTGGGGTATAATACAGGATGTAACTAAGGATCAGTACAGGATAAGTAATGCCATGTATGTACACAGTGACTGCACCAGCAGCAGAATAGTGAGTGCAGCTCTGGAGTATAATACAGCTGCACCAGCAGCAGAATAGTGAGTGCAGCTCTGGAGTATAATACAGAATGTAACTCAGGATCAGTACAGGATAAGTAATGCCATGTATGTACACAGTGACTGCACCACCAGCAGAATAGTGAGTGCAGCTCTGGAGTATACAAATATCCCCTGTCCCACCAAATAATTCAACCCGTAGACCCAGTCATCATCCTTATAACTATAACATGTTCCATTCCAAGTGGGATCTCAGAAGAATTAAAGGTCATAACTCAGGATCAGTACAGGATAAGTAATGTCATGTATGTACAGTGACTGCACCAGCAGCAGAATAGTGAGTGCAGCTCTGGGGTATAATACAGGATGTAACTCAGGATCAGTACAGGATAAGTAATGCCATGTATGTACACAGTGACTGCACCAGCAGCAGAATAGTGAGTGCAGCTCTGGGGTATAATACAGGATGTAACTCAGGATCAGTACAGGATAAGTAATGCCGTTTTACCACTTCTAGGTATTTATTCATCTATTTATTTCCAGACATTTTCCACCATCGGGGGTGTATTTTGTTATGTTTTGTAGGGGGATTTGCTTCAAGGGGCGTCCATCACCTTTATAATGCACAGTCTGGTATAGGGGATGGGGGTCAGTATGATGTTTGTCCCCATTCACGGTTAATGCGCACACGCGCGGCGTTTCGCACACACAGACTTTGTATTTTATGGCCCACCTATGTCATCGTTCCCATCTAGAGCAAAGGACAAATAACACAATCCTCATTATCCATCATATACGGCTGATCACGAGCTCCAGCAGAAATACGGAGACAAAAGAAGGAGGGGAATACCAAAATGTTGTTTAGTTCTGGCCACCAGAGGATGAGACGGAGTAAAACTGGAGAGACATTGACGGCGATACCGAGCCAGCAGCTCTGGAGTATAATACAGGATGTAATCAGGATCAGTAAGGATAAGTATGTCAGTGTAACACAGTGACGCACCAGCAGCAGAATCGTGAAGTGCAGCCTCTTGGAGTATAATCACAGGATTGTAACTCAGGATTCATTACAGGATAAGTAATGTCATGTATGTACACAGTGACTGACACCCGCAGAGAATAGTGAGTGCAGCTCCTGGGGTATAATACAGGATTTTGTCAACTCGGATCCGTACAGGAAAGTAATGTCATGTAGTACACCAGTACTGCACCAGCGCAGAATAGTGAGTGCAGATCTGGCGTAGAATACAGGATGTAACTCAGACTCAGTACAGGCATAGTAATGCATGTATGTACACAGGACTGCACCAGCAGACAGAATAGTGAGTGCAGCTTCTGGAGTATAAATAAGGATGGTTGTCACCTCAGGGATCAGTGTACAGGAAAGTAGCATGTATGTACACAGTGACTGCCACCAAGCAGCAGACTTAGTGGGTGCAGCTCGGAGTATAATACAGGATGCTAATCAGGATCAGGACAGGATAAAGTCATGTCATGGAGTACACAGTTGACACCGCACCAGCAGCAGAATAGTGGAGTGCAGCTCTGGGGTGCGTATAATACAGGATGTAACTGGGATAGTACGGGTTATAAGTAAATGTCATGTATGTACACAGTGACGCAACCCAGCAGCAGCAATAGTGAGGCAGCCTCGGGATAATACTCAGTAACTCAGGATAGGACATGGGATAAGTAATGTTCAGTATGTGACACAGTGGACTGCACCAGCCGCAGAATAGTGAGTGCAGCTCTGGCGGTTATATACAGGAAGTAAATCAGGAACAGTAAAGGGATAAGTACTGTCTTATGTCACAGTGACGGCACCAGCAGCAGAATAGTGAGTGCAGCTCTGGAGAGTAATAACACAGGATTGAACCTCAGGATCAGTACAGGATAGGTAATGTCATGTTGTACACAGGAGGATGACACCAGCCAGCAGAAATAGTGAGGCAGCTTCTGCGGTATAAAACCCACGGATGTAACCTAAGGATCATACAGGATATGTCATGTCATGTATGTAACAGTGAC